>CM035158.1:40791062-41329192 GCA_020205615.1 Panax quinquefolius | reverse complement strand
GTTTCATCCTTATTGTGGCTTTCTCCCGTGTGCAATGGTTCAAAGGGTGTTTAAAAATCGCTAACTCGTGGTGAGGAGTCTAACATCTGCAAGTAGTCCACAAATTCTGGATCATCTGATTCTTCATCTCCCAATAATGTCATTTCTAAGGGATCGTTAACCAAAATCTTATTCATGTCTTCGCTGATTATCTGATCAATGATATCCATCCAGAAACAATCTTCTTCATTCGTAGGAAATTTTATAGCCTTGAAAACGTTAAACTTAACTTCTTGATCTTGGACCCTCATAGTTACTTCACATTTTTGTACATCGATGAGTGTCTTACCTGTAGCCAAGAAAGGTCTCCCTAGGATAATTGGGATGTTCTTATCTTCCTCAAAATCCAGAATTATGAAATCCGCGGGGCATATAAACTTGTCAACCTTGACCAATATGTCCTCTACAATGCTTCTTGGGTATGTGACTGACCTATCCGCCAACTGTAATGAGATGTTCGTAGGCTTTGGAGCTAGCAAACCCAATTCTATATAAACTGATAACGATATAAGGTTTACGCTCGCCCCCAAATAACATAAACACTTATTGAATGACATGTTCCCAATCATGCACGAAATGGTGAAACTCCCCGGATCTTTCAACTTTGGAGGCAACTTTCGCTGTAAAACCGCACTACACTCCTCTGTTAATGCCACTATTTTAAAATCTTCCAACTTCTTTATCCTAGACAGAATCCCTTTCATGAATTTGGCATAACTTAACATCTGCTCCAGGGCTTCTGGAAACAGGATGTTAATCTAAAGTTTCTTAAAAACTTCCAAAAATTTTGCAAACTGCTTATCTAATTTCTTCTTTTGGACTCTCAGCTCAAACGGCGGTGGAGGATACACAACTGGCTTGTCATCTAACTTTGTTTTCTCAATTTACTTTTCCTCATCCTGTTTATCTTCAACCACTTTGTTCTCATCAACTTTGTCATCTGATCTAGCTGAATTTTCTGCACTCTTCCCATCTAAATGTTTTCCACTTCTTAATGTGATTGGCTGACACTGTTCATAATTTCCCTTCGGATTTCTTTCGGTGTCACTCGGTAGAGTCCCTTGTGGTCTATTGTTCAATGCTAATGCAATTTGTCCCATCTGATTCTTTAGATTCTTGATGGCTATCTCTTGCGATTTCATTGCCATTGCTTGATTTTTCATAGCCGCCTCATTGCTTGTTATGTACTTTGTCAACAACTCCTCTAAATCTGATTTCCTCTCTTGATGTTGAGCTGGTTGTTGATGATTTTAAAATCCTGGGGGAAATGATGGTTGTGGAGCTTGCTGATGCTGATTATTACTCAATGAAAAGTTAGGATGATTCCTATTCGCTTGATTGTAAGCATTCTGGTATGTATTCTGTGGAATTCTATTGTAACTACCCATAAATTGCATTAACTATGGGTTGATTGCACATTGATCTATAGGATGCTCACCCACACACAATTCACAAATAATCGCAACTTTCTTGTGCACTGTGCCTGACACAAAGATCCAACTTCTTTGAGAGTGCTGAAATTTGCGCTTGTATTGCCGTCACTCCATCTACTTCTAACACTCCAGTTGCATTTACCTGTGTCATTCTTGTCATGGGCCACTGGTAGTTATTAGCTGCCATAGTCATTATCAATTCGTAGGCCTCCTTATAACTCTTAGCCATAAATGCTCCACCTGAAGCTGCATCAATACTGGTCCTGAGATTACCATTCAACCCATTGTAGAATGTGTTCATCGGCGACCACTTAGGCAATCCATGATGCGGGCACTTTCTGAGCAATTCCTTGTATCTTTCCCATGCCTCAGATAGTGACTCCCCATGTTACTGTTCAAACATTATTATCTCATTCCTCAATTTTGCAGTTTTTCGCTGGTGGGAAGAATTTTGCAAGAAATTTTTGAACGAGGTCTTCCCAAGTAGTTATTGATCTCGGCGGTAGAGAGTGTAACCAACTTTTTGCCTTGTCCCATTGAGTAAATGGGAACAAGCGAAGTCTTACCACATCATTCGACACCCCATTGTACCTGAAGGTGTCATAAATTTCCAGAAAGTTGACTAAGTGTTCGTTTGGATCATCATTTTCCAATGCCCCAAATTGAACCGAATTTTGAATCATTTGAATCGTCCCAGGCTTGATTTCAAATGTGTTTGCAGCTATAGTAGGCCTGGTGATACTTGACTACAGCTCAGTCACCTTGGGTGTAGCAAAGTCCCTCAACGCTTTTTGATCTTCAGCAACCATTGCCTCTTCTTTTTCAGAATTTTCAAAGTCTTCTCTTGTTTCTTTGATCCACTTACTTAGCCTCTAAAATTGTTTCTCAATGTCATCCTCAAAAGGAAGCAAGTCTGGATTTTTAGACCAAGTTTGCATAAACCACTTCAAAAATCTGAAATAAGAGGAACACAACGAAAATAAAAATGTTTAAGTAAAACTCGACTAATTAAACTTATATCGTAAAATATTAAAATCTATACTAAAATTTGTCCCCGGCAACGACGCCAAAAACATGTTGGGTAAAATCTAATTACTCACAACACGCAAGTATACGTGGTTAACAAGTAATATAATAGTAAGTAGAGTATCGTTCCCACAGAGAAAAATTTAGTAAGAATTTAACCTCACAATTATCAGTTTCTTATTAATCCTAATTTTATTAAACTATTCAAAACAATAATTAAAATTAATAAAACGAAATTATTAAAAACACTACGATCACAAAACAATCACAAATATTAAAAACTGACATTTCAAACAATTATTGGAGAATTAGGCTTACAACTTCACCCTAAGCTTCACTCTGATTTTTACACCTTTATTCCAGTTCAATTCACTATCCCAGTTTATTAATCAAGAACACGAATGTAGCACTAGCCACCTCTCGATGTACTAATATCGTATTAACTTAAATCCACAGTTTAGATAGAAACAAGTTAAACACCTTAATTAAGTAACTCACTATATCTCTATGCAAATTATAATTGAAGAAAGTTTAAGATTAAGTTCTCTATCCGATTACATGCGATGTCAAGCATATATCTACCTTAACATTCATCAAGATTTTGTTCATTCACAAAATTCAAGAACATATGCTATATTAACTAAGTCTAGATTCGTACTTCATCTCTCGAATTCATACAAATCCACAAAGAACTGTTGATCTGGCAATTCATAAATTCAAGCTCAAATTAATATAGATAAACTAGATAATAGCTTGTTAAACTAGAAATCAAAGTTACATAATCATCGTACCACTTAAAGATCCATTATAAGCCTAATAAATAATTTAGTTCATAACTAATGAATTAAATAATGAATAAATAAAATAAAACATCATCCCAATTACACAAATTAAAATTAAAGGAGAATAGTAATACATCACCCTTCTCGCCCTTGAAATCTGTAATCTTTGTGAAATTACTCTTCTTCTTCGTTCCTCTAAGCTCTTGTTTTTTCAATCTTGTTCTCGAAGTTTATCTGAATAATCCTCTTTTTTCCTCCCATGCATAGCATAAATTTGCCTTACTTCAGCTCCACACCACCAATTCTAATCCAACTCTAACTCATCATCAAGAAATTCTAATAGAAATCCAACTCCTTTTCAAAACCAACAAGTCATTAGTCAAAGTCTCCCAAAAGCATGAAATAACATCGATGACATAATCCTATTATAATCATATTACATAAAGAATTTATAGCTCCCAACAATGCCCATCTTCCAGCACATAACGAATCTACCCAGATCATGTCCCGTAACGGCGCATCCCGTTCCATGATTTACTCTTAGACGGTAGCGCCCACGCTTACTCAACCAAAGGACAATAACACGCACTACTAGGCGCCTGCATACCACTTTACTCAAAGATCACGGCAGGCGTGCCTAGGTTGGGTCATTCAGATTGTCCATAATTGCTTGAAAATCCTTCTAATGTTAGCATCTTGATAAGCTTACTGATTATCTTATAATAAGCACAAAACCCATCAAAAATAACATAAAGTAATAAAAAACTAACAATATAACAAGCTAAATGAATATAAATCATAAGTTAAAAACCTACTCATCATCTACCAGTGTTTAAGAGAAATCATAGTGTTCTATTTATCAAGACTGAATCAAGCACAAATATGACTAGACACCACGTTCATGATCGTAGTCGAAGCTAGATCAGACAAGGACATCAAATGTTAAAGTAGAAATCGTAGTCTTGTGTATAATCTGCTCTCGGAGTCGTATCATCTGCTGAACCAAAGCTAGATCGTAGTCTGCAGAACAAAGTCTTCGACAAAGCCTATCAGTGCTCACAACAGGAAGAAAGAATCGTAGTGTTAACATGATTCTCAACACATGAGCACTCCCAAAGCATACAAAGAATGAAGCCTCTAGAAAGAACTATAAAGATGCAATCTACCTAAAGGAAGCAAGAGAGCACTCACCAAATGGCTTGCAAGCAAACAGAAAATCAAAGCACCAATTCAATCAGCATCCTGATGAAGATGTGAAGCCATTCAAGGGAAGTCTTCCACAAGAAATAGTAAGAAGACTTAAGATAATGTGACTAACATAAGGAAGTCAACAATGTAGTAGCTGTCAAGATAAACAAAAGATAACGATCTTGGGTATAACCATGATCGTAGTGCTAGCCAGATAAGAAGTAGAAACTGATACAGTTTATACAAAGATATTGACCAACCTTTAAATAATAGACAAAGAAGATTAAGCATGGGTCAAACCAT
Organism: Panax quinquefolius; assembly: GCA_020205615.1. Lineage (NCBI taxonomy): Eukaryota > Viridiplantae > Streptophyta > Magnoliopsida > Apiales > Araliaceae > Panax > Panax quinquefolius. The sequence goes on along the minus strand of CM035158.1, from coordinate 41,324,421 downwards.
TAATGATATGTGAACATGAGATCACAAGGAGAAAGAGAGTTGAACATGGTCAATCAGATGAGTCTTGAATCTTAGGAGGGCCAGAGCATTCAAACAAGTTGTCAGTATGTAATGCAAGTCAATGCAAACAGAAGTGTTGAAGCATTGCATGAGTAAAGGAAGAGAGGTTCTGCATTGCAAATCCAAAGAACACTCTAAGAATTGCAGAGTTCGGCCATCTACATCAGAATCGTAGAGTTCAGTTATCTGAGTATTGAAGCCTTGGCAACGTATCAATTCAAAGACCGACATTCGAACATTGTGGATCGAAAGCATCATTGCAGAAGGACAACTCCTGGTGTTCTGATCGAGAAATCAGAAAGAAGAAATAAAGGTGACTACCAACCTGACATGTCAAAGTGACATCTCTAATGTGGTAGGTGAAATAGTAGACTGTAGTGTCAAAAAAGTGTAGAAGGGGCTGTCATGTCACATAAGCAGTTTGCATCAAATAACTCGAGATCTGTGAATCAATTCAAATAGCCTTATGGAAGGTTATTTAATAGCTGAAGCTTAAAAGAAGAACATGTTAGTTTTGACAAGTTGTTGACTCTAGAGTAAATCAGAATATGTCTCAGTGGCAGTGAGACTACGAAAGTAAAAGTAAAACAAGATAAGAGAAAGCTTTAACAGAAAAGGGCTTCACTCAACAACGATGAGAATGCCATTAAGATTGTCAGCCAAGCTGAGAGCCGAGAAGGCCAAGAAAATAGAATTAAAAAGATTGGCAGATCAAAGAGAAGATTCAATGAGCCAGTCTACGAATCACCAAGAACCACCGAGAGCTGAAGAAGAACAGATACACAACCAAATCTGTACACAAGCTAACTAAGGTTCAGGGGATGCTAAGTGCCAGACGAAGTCTACCAAAAGTGAAAAGACTTAGCAAACCCAAGTGGTGAAGGTGTGCAAGATAAGATCAGATCAGCTGAACCAAAGAAGAAGAGACATACTGCTAAGTACTCAAAGAGATCGAACTTCATGAATAACTTAGCAGTCCATCCAATAGTGATCCAGTCTTGATGTAGAATCCATAAATGATCACAACAAGATGCTAAGTATCAAATGATGAATAAGCTTAAAGTCATCTTAGCAGCTCAGCACATACAACAACAATAACAACAAGAAGAAGCTAGGGCCTGAGGGGTCCTTGTCCTAGGGACTAAATTGAGTTCCAAGGCTGTTGGCCTTGAAGAGTTCTTAGTGAACTAAAGTTCCAAGTCTGTTGGACTTAAAGAGTTCTTAGTGAACTAGTGTTCCAAGACTACTGGTCTTGAAGGAATCTTAGTGATTTAGAAGTTGATCAAATCCTTAATGGAATCCCTGCTTGTTGAAACATATGAGTGGATTAGAAGCATTCAGTCTGTAAACCACTTAAAACCTCTGGTGTTATTTACTTTATGTCCTTTACATTATGTATTATAACTGCTATATCTACTTGCAATCAACTCAACATTAGAACTATGTTTAATGATTATATTTTAGAAGGGTAGATTAATCTATTCCGCTGTGCATGAATCGATTCCTCTATTAAATATATGTTAATCACTTAACAAGATAAAACAAAACAAAGAGTTATTCAAGAAATAAAAAGGAACTATTCAACCCCCCCTTCTAGATCTATATTGTGCCTCCGATAACTAATAATTGGTATAAAAGTAGGTTCTCATGAATATATTACAGCTAATGCTTTGAGTTTGATCCATGGCATAAATAAGTTTTAAACGTAGTACGTATTAGTCATTTGTGAATATAGTTGAGCTCACGAGGTGAAAATTGTATGTGCAAATAAATGTGTATATCCACCTGATGCTATCCAGATTGGCCATCCTTCTTCATGATATTTCTATCAGGGTAATCTAGTAAAATCTACAGGTAATCAACAGTCTACCACTCTTAGATTAAAAGTCCAGATGCAGCAAGAACTGATAACTTTTTGTTCAAAATTTAGGAAGATTATACGCCTAAAAAAATTATGTTCTGCATCTCAAACTACAGAGTTAGAGAAACCCATCAGATGTATAATTGATAAGATCTATGAATCTGAACCTTGAGGTTCAAGAGCCTCAAAGAATTTGAGGTGTTAAGATCTTCATCTGATCATGAGTAAAAGACTCTGCCTGACTAATCTAAAGTTACAATAAATAACAAATGTTGTCAGTACTGATTATACAAAGTTTTATTCAACAATGCCTCATATAATTATGCAAATAATCAGAACAACTACCTGTCAAGAGATTGACAGTAGCAAGGTATGTATCCTCGTTAAAATTTACATTTGTCATATTGTTGTTGGACATCACTTGCTGAAAAACTCTCTCCACATATGATTGAGGATTAAACATATTTTACTCAATAGATATATATTGTATGCTTTTAGTTAAGCATAATCAAAGCATTCTAAATTGCTCGATCCTTGCTAATGGATTGATGTGTTTATTCATCAATGTTTTGTGATTTTGACGAAGCATAGAGTGTGATCAACAATACAGTTTTATTTTGAAGGTTCTTGGAAACATATCAACTCTACGAACCTACTAGATGTAAACTATGAAGCTGATCCCCACTCTATGAAAGTTCAAAATCTAGAAATACAACATAAGCAAAAAGTGTTAAACTAAAAGAAAAGGTGAACTCACCAAGATTGCTTAAGTTAACACATACTCACAATCATAACTATGATCATTCACGTGTACATACATCATGAACATCAATGATAATTTCAAGGTATATTAGAAATCCAAAGAATTTGAATAACTAGGATTTTTGTTAAAACTAACCTAGCAGGACCCAAATAAAACTGGGTACCAAAATAGAAAATTATCTAACTTGCAGGAACCTGATGATATCTGTCCAAGAAAGGCTTGAGCTCGGCTACCAAGGTTCTACCAAGCTGAAACTTCCAAATCCCTCAGCTAAGCTCGCATTCAAGATCATCCAAGGATGCATGAAATTCATAGACCGTACAAGCTCATCCATGCAAAGCTTCTCATCTCAAGAGGATCAAGAAAGAAGATCACATCTGTAATCATCTACCAATAATATAGTAGCATGAGTCGTAGTGTAGAAACTCTACAAGTACAGGAGATGTTGGAAGTCTGAATGATGGAATCTATGCTCATAAAGATTGATCAGCAAATCGTGGAGTGACCAGTTTGCAATTACTTTACGAATCAAATGAAACTGATTTAATCATAAAGATACTAGATCAGTTCAGAAGATTCTAGCTAGAAGGAGAAGCACAAATGTGACCTTGTAAGGATCTATATGCAGAGGCTAGCTCATCTACTCCTAAAATGGTGTTACTCAGTTTTTGTTAAGCTTAAGTTCTAAAGAACTGAGTAGCTGAGTAAGCTTCCTTTTTCAGATCGTAGAGTTGAGAGTTGAATTTTCTACAGCATTTTTTTTCAGTACTTGCTTAAATCTTTCATCTACTGAAGCTTTGTATATAAGCTGTCTTTGAAATGTATCCGTTGAAGGCACCCGTTGAAGCATTAAATGCATTTGACATTTTTGAGCTTTGATGGAGACTTTATGCACAACTTCTGATTAGCAGACTGGCCCACTGACACAGTAGACCGTTGTTTCACCTAACACTTGAAAATGAGTTTTCTGCTGACCCAGAGTACTTTTCTTAGCTTCTTCAATACATTTCTTTGTTATATACTAAGGATGATTGTTGTGTCATTGGGACTCTCAAGGACTTCAACCTCTATAGCTCATTCCATATTTGTTGTGATTCATCTTTAAATAAATGGACAAGGCTCGATGCTTCTGACACAGACAGATGAAGCTCTATGATTCTGATCATGGTGTCTTGCCACCTTAGTGCTTGATCTGATTCTGCTAAATGAGAACACTATGATTTCTCTTATGTACTGGTACACTACGATCTTTACTTGCTTGATTATCTCGATAGACTACAAGTGGAAGCCTATCTATTACATCTCAAGATATAGATCAACCTAACAGCTTTGATCTTTTCTTATATACATTCATTTACATAATGATAAACATTAAAGTCCAGATTAACCTAACAAGTTTGATCTATCACTAAGTCCTTGTACATGTGTTCCTTTGAAGGAATTTACATATAATCATGAATATTAACTTTCAACATCAAATTTTAAATATGCAACCTCCCAACAATATCCCATTATTTGATGTTAACATAACCCATGAGATTTGTATCATGATTATTAATTTCTAGATGCAGTTGCTAGAAAGTAAATATAACTTAGTGTTTCAGTGAGCAGCTGAAACCTCTGGAGAATAAGCATGAATTTATTGATGTTTGTAAAGACAGATATTATAATTAAGCTTAGTTACATAAACAAGAAATGAGTTTCAACTTATCTCTATTTCTTCTGCCTTTTGTTCCTTGGAGGATTTGCATACTCTTAAGCTCTTCTTCTCATGCTGACTTCATCTCTCCATGCTATATCTTCCATCTCACTTTGACTTAGCCTTTACGAATGATCGTGTCTATTCATGAATGAAGGATCTCCAATTAGCATTCTTAGACCAGTGGTGGTCACTTCTTGTGAGTTGGGGAGAAGGCCTTTGACTCCTTAGTGGTTATGCCATGAGAATTTGCTGCTATTCAGGTCGTGGAGTCTGATGGCGAGACTGTCTTGCAGGAGAACTTGTAGGAGAACTAGGAGAACTTCTTAAGAATTGAGCAATTTTGCCTTTGCCTTTGCCTTTGCCTCCTTTGCCTCTTCCTTTGTTACCTCCCCCATTATTCTTCCCCTTTATGTCAGCATTAAGGGTTCGAATATCTTCAGATAGGCGAGTCATGCCTTATACGAGTTCGTGCAGGTTAGTCTTAGATTGAACAATATCTTCATGCTTTTCCTGGATCATAGAGTTAGTTCGAGCTGCTCTTTTTTGCAGTATGACCAAGACATTTTCTGTTTGTTGCATTTGACCCATGGAGAATTCTTAAAACTCTTTCATTTGGGTCTTTAGACTCGTGAGATTTTTTATCAGATGTTGATTTTGGGATTCTCGAGTATTTTGTAAAATAAGAACATCATCCTTGTGATTATTGGCAACGAGAAAGTGGATTTGATCCCTTTCATTGATACTCTGAATCATCTCTTTGATTATCTCCCTAAGATTCTTTGTCAGTTTAGATCTCAGGTTGCTCGGGAGAGCATTGACAGCATCAATCAAATGAGTTAGCCTCATATGAACAAGTTCAGAGTGAACTTCAAGATCTTCTTGTATGTCTTTGGTCACTTTCTTAGTTGCTTTTGATAGCTCCATTTTGGTAGGGAGATTAGATATAAGCTCAAGGAGTTGCGGATTATTTGGAGGAGAGGCTCTTGTGTATTGATCTTGCATGTTACAGAGAGCAAGATTAAGATTGAAATATTCATTTGTTGATGAGGAAGGGACATCTGTTTGAGGGGCTAGTGTGTGTAATTGAACTGTAGAAGAGGGTGACTCTACATTTTGAGAAGGTGACTCTACGATTGGATGTGGCTCAATAATCATAGAGTGAAAGATGATAGGAGATGGGATTAACACAAAGTTTGGCACATTTGGTTCATCAGTTATAGATTAATGGGATTCTGTAACTGGAAATTGATTGATTGATGATGTATCACATCCAACCATCTTTGTGATTCATAGAATTGATTGAAAAATGAAGGTGGACAGTGATTTATCCTAAAAGAGACAGGAATTGTATGTACCTCATATCCATTTTCTGAAGATGGGCTGTTAATGATCAACTTTTGGGCAAAGTTGAGTTTTCCTGGGAATCCATGAGCAAGCACCGAGATTGCTGGATAGGCTTTGAAGGTCCAGAACTTGTGATCCTAGGAGTTGAGGATTTGGGCTCAATGAAATGACATCATAGGTAGATAGGAGAACAGTTGATTGTAGTTAGCTCTCATATGTCCATCACAGCCCACAACAATAATCTCAAGTTTGTCATCCTCATCTTCTTCTCCGTCTTCATTTGATGTTTCCACTACATCGATAATCTCCAATTCTCTATTTTCTCTTCTTTTCTCGCATCCTCCATAGCTTCAATTCATTCTATTTCTGTAGTTTCTGAAACTAGAATCTCTTGAGGAACTGAGGAAGGATTGTGATGACCTCTTGGCAATTCCTTCTTAGTTGTAGCCTTTTCCGACATAGGGACTTTATGAGGCTCCCCCTTAATTTGATCATCTATTCGAATTTCAAACAGCTCCCCCTCAGCTGGAGCATTCTCTAGTGTAAGAACTTCAGGAAGCTCCCCCTTAACTGGAGCCGTATTTTCCTCATCAACTTCTGGTAGCCCTTTGTCAGCAGTGATCCTTTTATCTTCTTCTTTAAACTCCTTTTCATTGATAAGGATGTACTTCTTGACCAGTTTTCTTCTTAACTTTTTAGGTTGAGCTACAACCTTAGAACTTTCTTCGGGCCATTTCTGAAAGATTGATCAGGTGAGAAGTCATTGCAAAGATCCTCTTCGGGAGTGGTGTCCAATCTGGACTCTATAATCGGTAGAGACTCTACGATCGATGAGAAGGAGAACTTCTTAGAATTGTGACTCTGCTTTCCTTGCTTGAGCAACTGATAGATGGTAGCTCTGTCTTCTTCTTCCTCAGACTGTTGTTCTTTTTTTTTTCAATTTCTTCAGAGTTTTAGTGCCTGAGCTCTCTTGAGGTGCCTTAGTAGTCGAGCCTTGAGGCTCCTCTGCCAATTAGGCTTTCATTTTTCTTTTACCCTTGCTTTTTTTGATTAAAGTAATGGGTTCTTCCTTGTTGATTTCTTCTTCTTCTTCTTCAGTTTCCTTTACAACGAACATATTTCATGGTATTCCAGACTCCTTTACATTTTTAGCTTGATTTCTTTTCCAGTTTTCAAACAGCTACTGGGTCATTCTCTTGTTAGGATTAATGGATTCTCCTTCATTATCTCCAATTTTATCACCTAGTAATGACTTCAGGATGATGCTTATAAACTGTCCGTAGAGCATCTTACCAGAGCTCTTTGATTTCTTTGAATTGAGAATCCACTTTCCAATCCAGTCGATGAGTAGGGCTCCAAAGTTGTGTTGGATTCCATAGAAGATTGATGTCATAAGCTTTAGTTGTACTTCATTCACGGAGTCATGGCCAGAGCTTTTGCAACATATGTATTTTTCAACAATGTTAGCCAAAAACTCATATTTTGGGGAAACTTTCCTTCTTCTTGTACTCCTTTATAGTCTAATTCTTTTTGTGATGCATCATCTTCAGTCCTTCATGGAAGTCGATGACCTCTATCGACAGGAGTCCCTTTGACTTGAAGCCTAGGGCCAGATTTATGTCTTCAGCCTTGAGTTTGATTTGTACTCCCCTGACTCTTGTGGTGATGGTGTCATTCTCAAGAACTCCGTTGCTGTAAAACTCCTTTATTAGCTTTGGGTAGATCCATGTGCTGGTGCCCAGAGATTCTTCAAGACCAGCTTTCTTTACCAGAGACAAAATTTTTTGGAATTTGAGGTCAGTTGTTTTGAACTCATCAAAACAGAGTCGATAACCAGTGATAATATTTGAAGCCGCCATTAATTTCTTTGCACTAAGGATGGTTGATCGATTCTGAAAGCTAGGGTTTCTGCTGGTAGAGAGAGAGAGAAATAAGCTTGTTGAACTTTTGATTTCAAAAAGGTATTTTCAAACTGTACTTGTAACTTCCCTCCTTTCAATTTGCTTAGTGGGGCATGTGTCAAGTTATGCTTGGTTCCACGATTTTATTCTTAGGTGTAAAATACTGATTTGCCCTTAGCTCCTTCTGAGCTAGTGTATTCTTTGGGAGAACTACGATAGTCGAGGGAGCACTACGGTCGTTGAGGTTGTCATTGTGATCGTTGAGTCCACTGTTGTATTTGCTCTACGAACATCATCTGCTCTGGTGTTTGTGATGAGCTTTTAACTTAACATTTCTCTCGAGTTAAGGTAGCTCAGGAAGGGCCAACCTCTTAGAGTGATTTAAGGGTTAGGTTTGTCCTTGAGGCGCTTGAAAGAGGGATTGCTTTGATTTGTTTGAACTTTGTCATCACAGGATGCTTCTTTGTTTTGTTGAGGAAGCTCTACGATTATGGTCTTTCATATCACTTCAACTCTACGATCGTGAACTTTCTTTGGTCATGTCTATGATTTTGAACATAACCTTTATATCTGCACGGTTAGCACAAACTAGAGCATAGATTTTATGGTTGTAAATTTAACATGCCTAGCTCACTTATTAATTTATTAAATCTTGATTAATCTAGAGACTTTGTAAAGACATCAACAAGTTAATTTTCAGTAGGGATATATTGTAAAGATATGGTTCCATTTTTAACATGATCCAAAATAAAATGATATCTTATTTCTATATGCTTATTCCTAGAATGCATGACAGGATTGTGTGTTATTGTTATGGCACTCGTATTATCACAATGAACATGTATAGATTTTAAATCAAACCTATAATCTGCTAGCTAATTTTTCATCCATAAGATCTGAGCACAACAGCTGCCAACAACAATGTATTCATCTTCTGCGGTTGACTTAGATACTGAGTTTTGCTTCTTGCTAAACCAGGACACAAGTCTGTTTCCCAACAGCTGATAGGTGCCACTAGTACTTTTTTTTATCTATTTTGTAGCTTGCAAAATTAGCATCTGTATATCCTGTTATTTTAAAAGAGGACTCGGGATACCAAAGCCCGAAGTGAGGTGTGCCTTTTAGGTACCTGAAAATCCTTTTTACAACAATTAAGTTTGATTCCTTAGGATTAGCTTGGAATCTAGCACATATGCATGTTGCAAACATTATGTCTGGTCTACTGGCAGTTAGATATAGAAGAGATCCTATCATACCTCTGTATTGAGTTATATCAATACTTTTACCTTTTTCATCTTTGTCAAGCTTAGTTGCTGGAGAAATTAGGGTTTTCATGGGAGAGGCTGATTCCATGCCATACTTTTTAAGTAATTCTTTGATGTACTTGGCTTGGTTTATGAAGATTCCTTCATCAGTCTGCTTTACTTGCAATCCAAGAAAGAAGTTCAACTCACCCATCACACTCATTTCGAACTTGCTCTACATAAGCTTGGCAAATTTCTTAGACAATTTTTCATCAGTAGAGCCAAAGATAATGTCATCAACATATATTTGAAGTAATAAGACTTTGTCTTTATGCTTTCTAAGAAATATTGTGGTATCTACTCTACCTCTAGTGAATCCATTTTCAATAAGAAAGTTAGTTAGTGTTTCCTACCATGCTCTAGGTGCTTGTTTAAGACCATATAAGGCTTTTTCTAATCTATAGACATAATTAGAGAGACTTTGGCCACTAGTCTTGCCTTATTCTTGTTATTACTCCATCTTCATCCATCTTGTTTTTGAAGACCCACTTGGTGCCAATGACCGGATGGTTTCTTGGTCTTGGAACTAATCTCCACACTTTACTTCTTTCAAATTGATTCTGTTCTTCTTGCATGGCTTCTATCCAACTCGAGTCTTCCATAGCATCTCCTATCTTCTTTGGTTCCATTTGTGATGTAATAACCAAATATTTTCAATATAATTAAATAAGAAATTTTGCATATAATTTTTTTTTATATAAAGGTGAGAATACGTGCAAAATAAAGCGTATGTATATATGTGATAAATAAAATTTATTTATTACATGAATAATTGTAAATAATTGTTTTTAAGAATTATTGATCATTATAGATTATATTCTTATAATAAATTAATTTTGTAGTAAAAATATTTTATTATTTATTTTCCATGAAAATAGGATTATTAGGATTATTATGATAAATATTTTATTATATTAGTTATGTTAATTATTTTAACTTAATTAATAATAGTATATATGAAAGTTATGACGGATATGGATTCAAAACCCTAATTACGGATTTTGAATAAGGAATGAGAATAATAATATAATAATATTTATATTTGATTGCTATAAACATGTATGGTATGTGTGTAATGTTAATTTGTGGAATATTTATAGTAAAATAGTACAAAACCCTAGCATCTTGATAAACTCTAGTATGTATGAATTACAACTACAAGATTTGTTCGGTGTTGTGTTATGTAATTAATGACAATTATTATAGATTTAATGTTAATCAGTAAACCCTAAGTAATATTTAGAAACCCTAATTACTAAATTAGAACCCTAATTGCTATGTTATAAACCCTAATTATTAATTTAGCAAGCTTAATTGTAATTAGTAAATTATAAAGTCTAATTTACAAGTCCTAAGTGATTAGTAAACCTAATTTAATTAGGGAACCCTAATTCATATTTTTAGAAATTAAAATTTACATTTTAGCCCTGATTACAAAATCCTAGAAAATGAACTTATGAAACCTTAGGGTTAAACCCTAAGGCTCAAACCCTGAGGGTTGGAGTAAGATGCCAAGTTTGCCACTAAAAGTAAAAGCCAAATAACATAATTGCCCTTCTTGCATTATTTAATAGATAACTTGTAGAGGTTACCATAACTTTAGTTGTTGAACAATCCTAGCTTAGCCATGTGCCTATAAACCACAAATATCAGCCACATTCACCAACCATATACATTGTATTTAAGTATTATATATAGATCAAGAGAGAGACAAGTTCATTTATTAGTCCCATTTGTGCTCATACACCCAACACAGCCTCTCTCTCTCTGACCCACGAAAATATTAAGTATATCAGTCCCCAATCAAGTTCCTAGAAAACTACAATCAAATCAGGAAGTCAAGAATCAAGATTTGTCTAAGTGAGGTATAAACCCTAATTTAAAATCTAATCTTTAGAACTATGTTAAATGTTATGTTTTTATGTTTAAACATGTTGTATGTAGTGTATATAGTTGATCTAGGTTGGTACATAGTAGATCCATAACATTTATATGCACGAATTTGATGTTTTCAAAAATATGAAAAAATTTAAAGTGAAGTCTGATAACCAAAAGTCAGACCTCATAGATCTTTATCTGTTTATATTTTTGGTTGTTTAAATGTTTTAAGTTGTAGTATGATATGAGAACATTGATCTGGAACTGGAATTAGAGTCTGATCATGTGTAGATTTTGAGTTATTATTGGTCAAACTCAGTTGACCGAGCATGACTGAGCAATTCTGGGTAACCCAGAAACTGCCCAGATCGTGTCTGATAAGATATCCAGGTCCATAGATCTTGCATGTTTTTGTTTCTTTGTTCTTGTTTTTGTATCTATATTGTAGATTGGTATATGGACTGTTGATTTAAGCATTTAGATCACTAAAACATCAAACTGACTGGATTCAGTGGCTGGTCAAAGTAGCTTGGTCGAATACAGTTCATATTTTTTTGGTAACCCAAAAAACGTATGAACACAGATCTCTGACATACTTTGACTGACATAGATCTGCTTCCTGTGTTGTTGTTATATGGATTATTTGTCATAGATCTCTTCATTTACATGTTGGCTACAACCTAGAATCATTAGATCAACAAAACATTACACATATTTCAAGTTGTGGAAGCCCAAAGTAGGCCAGTCGAACTGTTCTTCATTTCTGGGTAACCCAGAAAATGAAGAAAAGCTCTGACAGCTTGTTCAAGGCCTTAGATCTTGCTCATGTGTTATGTTTTGGTCCAGAAATTGTTAGATACTTGTAGTATTACACTACTGCTACAAGATCTGAGTTTAAGTTTGCCCAGAAACATCATAGATTAAGAATTATTCATGGTCAAACATGGCCACGCTTAACCTTTGTCTATGAATGTTCTTGATGATCAATAATACCTATATGACACTTCATCGTCGCTAAAGGCTTTAATGACATACTAAATAATTTTATTTATTTTAATTTCTAAAAATCATTTAAAAATAGAAAATAATTCTAAAATTATAAAATTAGTTTTAAAATTATTTTAAGTTACAAAATTAACTTTTAATAATTTAGCATATTTTTCATAAATATTAGTATTTATTTAAAAATTATTGATATTTAATTTATTTAATAAATGCATTAAATAAATTAATTAAAATGATTTTATTATATTAAAATCATTTAAATGATAATAATGTATTTACAAATATTTTAAGTTATAAAACATAACTTTTAATATTTTAAGGTAAATTTCATTAATAATTTAATATTAATAATATTAGATTTATTTAATAATTATATTAAATAAATAGTTTTAAAATGGTTTTATTGATTTAAAAATCATTTAAAAAGGATATAAATGGTTTAAAAATATTTTAAGTTATTATAAATGACTTTTAATATTTTAGTGAATAATACCTTAATATTTAAATATTAATGGTAATTATTTAAAATGATTTTAAATATTTTAAAAATTATTTAAGGGTAATATTAAGACTTTAAAAATATTTTTAGTTATTATAAATAATCGTAATATTTTAGCAATAGTTTCATTAATATTGGGATATTATTTAAATATTAATGACAATAGAATTATTTAATATTTAAATCATTCAATAATGATTCAAAGTGTTTGAAAAATCATGATACATTATAATAAATATTTAAAGATTATTATAAGTCATTTAAAAATAATATGATTGATATTTAAATTGTCCAAAATAATATTTAAGATATAGACTAGAGTTTTATTAACAATAAACTCGATAATTACTCGATAAAGCCATCAGTACACCAAAATGCAGCCAAAATTGATTCAAACCTATATAGGTTAACCTAATAAGTGTCTGCTTGTGTCCTAATGATTGATAAACTTATATGACAATGTGATTAGGTTATGTGTTGATTGTAAATAATAATACAATGATGATATGTTATTCTAATCGATAGAATAATCTTATGAATGATAGGTTGTTGAATTAAAGATAGAACTAAGTTGTGTAAGCAGCAGATCAGGCAAGTTGTAAAATCCCAAATTTTACGAATAAAGATTTAATTTTCTCAAAATATTTTTTTTAATATTATGATATGGATTTGAGATAATGTTATAGTTGTGGATAATATTCATAAATTTTGCAAAGTATGCAAGTTGTTGTACTATATTCGATTGGTCGGGGAATATTTATTTTAGCAGAGAATATTCGTACAACGACGCAATCATTGGTGGACCCCACAACGGAATTATTGTCGGAATGAGAAAATGATAAAAATATATTTATGAAAATAACTATTGGAAGTTTTACCATTAAAACCGTTGAACTACCCTAGAGTAAAAGTACAAAGAATACGCTGTGGTTGCATAATAGTACACAATATTGATTATCGATGCTTACGTGAGAAGTCACTCGCTTTTGTTCAATTATTGCTACTGATGAGTTCTTGACATAGTATCTCACGTTATTCGATTCAATTATTATCGATTATTTTATATATATATATATTATATGAATTTTGTTTTATTTGTATTATTAATGTAATAAAATAGAAAAGCTTTTTATATAAAATGTAATACTTTTATAAAGTTATTTGTTTTATTAGACAATAATTAGAATATATTATATTTTATAAAGTTATGCATAGTGTTTCAGATAGTAAAATCTTTTTATATAAAACAAAATAATTTTTTATAAAGTTATTTGTTTTATTAGATTATAAATAGAATATATTATATTTTAATTGTAAACTAAACCCTGACCGTTCGCTTAAAAGTAAATAAAAACTGGACCGCTCATGGATTAGTTACTATTATTCATCCATTCTTCTATAAATAGAAGCTTAGTCCTTCATTATTTCTTACGAATTCACTGAAACTCTAGAGAGAGAAACTGTAGAGAGAATTATTCTTCTATAATCTTGAGCATATTTCTGTAGCGTTTAAGAAAGCTTTGAGCGTAGTGCAAGTTTCTTCAAGTATATCCCCGCCCTACTGTCGGAGTACTCTTCTTTATAAGGTAAGGGGTATTATTTTTTTCGTATTCATGAAGAGAACTTATGTTATTCCATTATTTATTATTCTGTTGGAATAACCTGTATACGTGGTATACTTGGTGAAATTCTTCGTTATTCCATTATTTATTATTCGTTTGAATAACTCAGATACGCTGGCTACCCTATACTTGGTGAAATTCTTTTCGTTATTCGATTCTTTATTATTCATTGGAATATATCACATGCATGCTTTATTTTTACCGACCTAGTTCCGTTATTTATTATTCTCGTTGAATAACTGCATTGTATGCTAAGTACCGCATGCACGGTGATTTATGTTGTTATTCCATTCTTTATTATTCATTGGAACATCCCGCTTCGGTGTGAATTTCGCCTGACGTGGTTCCATTATTTATTATTATGTTGGAATAACCGCTACATGCAAGTACCGCATGCATGGTGATTTATGTTGTTATTCCATTCTTTATTATTCGTTGGAATATTCTCGCTTGCTTTAGTATGACACACTACCGAATTGGTTCCGTTATATATTATTTTGTTAGAATAACTTGTCTATGCGAAGTACCGCATGCATGGTGATTTCTTTTGTTATTCCATTCTTTATTATACTCAGTTGGTTAAAGTTTTGACTTTTATACTCCATAAAATTAGTGGAATATCCTTGATATTTGCGCTTCATCCAGTATCTTTTCATGGAAATATTCTTCTGAGCATTCTTAAATTTTACTCTACATAGAAGTATAGTGTTGACAATTTGGACGCTATTAGTTCCTGGATAATTTAATTCTTGAACTTGTTTTTATTGAATTCTTATATCATTATCATCATCCTCATGTTTATATTTTGTTGAAAGTCATCTATGGCCTGTAGAGCATAGATGAACTTGGTATGATTATGACCAGGGATTATTCGGTATAATCATGACCGTAATGTCATAAATGATGTGGAAAAAGTCCTCATTGGCCCGTATTGCATTGATGGACAATTTTTGGTATGATTGTGGCTATGGATTCTCTTCGGCCAAGGGAGCAAAGATGAATTATTTTATGGCATGATCAGGACCGTTGATGAAAACACAATTATCTTTGGCCCGTAGTGCATGAATAATTCGTGGTCGTGATACTAAATAATATCCTTAGCTTCAGAAAAGCGGGGATGAATTGATAATGTGGATTATTTATTAAGATGAGAGTCAAATGATAAAAGTGATGAAAAACTTTTTAAATCATAGAAGATAGTAGATTTTATTCTCTACTTGACTCTTTTAATGGATTGCTTGTTCCGCTGTAGTTAAACTTGATGTTTGTTATATTTTATCTGTTTAACATTGTTGAAGACTAATGATAATTTATTCTGCATTATCTTAGTCATAATATTTCTTACTGGGCTAGTTGAGCTCATCCTTTCTTTCAATGTTCTCTTCAGGAAATGAGAATATAGCTGGGATGTGTCGGGGAACGGAGTGATGGTCCAGATGATAGCATTAGTAGTCCTCACTATTCTGTTAAATAGTGTGACAATAAATATAATGAGGACTCCTTTGAGTGTGGATATTGTCTAGATGACAATATTCTTATTAAAACTCTCAGTTTATGTTTTGTCGTATTGTTTACACGACAGCTGTATTATTAAGTTGTATTTAAATTTTGTACCATGTATTTGGCGAATCAAGATGGGTGATGTATACCTATTTTGGGGGTGTCACAGTTGGTATCAAAGCTTAGGGATATGATCCCTGGCTGAGATGTGAGACAAGAACTAGGAGGGGAGAGACGGGGAATTCCTTCACTAGTATGACCTACCTAAGTTTATTTGGTATTTAATTGGTCGGTCCGAGTATAGGGATAATATGTGATATGTTATTTAACCCTTGTTTTGTTGCAGTATTTGAAAATGGCATCCGAAAATGTTGAGAATAGCAATGGAGCACAGGAGACCATTGAGTCTCCACAAATCAATAATCAGGATAATGTGCAATAGGAAGGCGATAATCCTCCTGTAAACAACAACACTGATCAAATGATGAATGATGGTATGTTTAGGAGCTTTTTAGAATACATGCAACACCAAATGAGAGAGACTCCTGTTCATAATGCAGGTGGACACAATGGCAACCCACGGTTGGTTACCTCTAAGAAGTTCAAGGAGTTGGGACCACCAGAGTTTTTGGGAAAGCCAGACCCACTTAAGGCAGAGACGTGGATTAAGCAGATCACCAAGATATTTGATGTCTTGGAATGCTCAGAGGAGCAAAAAGTTCCATTCGCCACCTTTATATTGCGTGAAGAAGCAAATCATTGGTGGGAATCTGAAAAACGTACCCAACCTGACGCACTAAAGATGTCTTGGGAGAAGTTCCAAGAGTTGTTCAACGACAAGTACTTTGCCAAAAGTATTCGTCACATGAAGGAGGTGGAGTTCATCAAGCTGGAGCAAAATAATATGACCGTATCGCAGTACGAGGCTAAGTTTGCTGTGTTGTCTCGGTTTGCATCCCATTTGGTCGATAATGAGGAGCGAATGACGTGAATGTTTCTAAGAGATTTGAAACCCAATATACGTCAATACATCATTTCTCACAAACTTTGTTTATATTCAGATGTTGTGAATAGGGCTCAGTTATTGGAGCGCGATAATGAGTCAGCACAACCAAAAAGCAACAACCAACAACACGATAATAATTATACCGGCTGGTGGCAACGGCCATCGAACAATGATAATAACCATCGTGGGGAAATTTATCATGCCAAGAATGGTAACCACTTTGGTGGTAATCATGGCCAAGATAATAGAAGTATAAATTTCAAGAAGAGAAGGTTCAATAATGATGGAAAGACAAAGAAGACCAACACCCCGCTTCAAAGGAAGAAGAACGACCACCGGTCAGATATGTTTCAAATGCGACAGAGGGACACATCCGTTCAAACTGCATGACGCATCAATCCAAAGCGTGTTTTAATCATGGAAGAGAATGTCACCTAGCTCAATTTTTTGTCAGATGGTGAAGTCAAGTCCAATTTAGGATGGTGATGCCAAAGGATGTCCCATAAGCCAAAGCCCGTAGTTTAAGAGAGTGCATTTTTTTTTGACGAGGAACCCGAATAAAATTATCACGGGTAAGTTAATCATAAACTCTCATGCGAAGTCTATACCGTTAGATACCTGGGTTCTACTCACTCTTTCATTTCACCTAGTTGTGTTCAATGTTTGAATTTAACTCAGAAGAAGTTAGACTTTGATTTATCCGTTGAAACTCATTGGGAAAAACCTTCGTTACCTCCACTATTTATAAATCTTGTTTGATTTAAATCAACACTTTCACGTTACTTATCGATCTTATCTCTTTGAAAATACTTGCCTTTGATGTGATTTTAGGAATCGATTGGTTAACTACTCATCATACTTTTAGTAAGGTTGTTAGCTTTCATATTCCTAACCAACCTGTTATGCGAATTCAAGCAACCAAACCACTAAAGTCAATCATTGTCATATCAAGCCATAAGTAAAGAGCCCCGGTCCTTTTGTTGTTGATTTCCTTGTGTGGAATGCATCGAAGCCAGACTTTTTGTAGGGGACGTTGTGAATAACGATGATAGGTATCAAGGTGACGTGTTATCCAAGTCTTGGATGAGAGTCACAGTTATGAATGATATTTCTATTGTTAATAAATTTCCTAACGTATTCTTGAAGACTTCTTTGCCTACCCCTAGAGCGTGAAATCGAATTTTTTATTGACCCCAGTACAAAACCCATTTCTTAAACCCTGAAATATTTTTTTCATCCAAAACGAACGTAACATGTGCCAAAGATGTTGGCTCGAGCTGTTGAAGATTACGATCGTACAATTCAATACCATCGTAGGAAAAGAGAACATGGTAGCTAACGCGTTGAGTAGAAGATTGTATGCGGTTACAAGTGCGAATATACGAACCTACGTGAAGATAACGAATATACGATTAGAATTGACTTTAGTCGATAAAGTTAAAACCGTGCAAGCTACATACACAGAGCTGATGAATGTGAAGAAGAAGGTTCAAGAGGGCGTTATTCTAGTAGCAAGAATCGACGAAGAGAGGAAATCTGAACCCTCGATTTAATTGGCCCATTTGAAATCCTCGATCAAGTAGGAACTGTGGCTTATAGACTCATTTTACCGCCAAGTATGTCGTGTGTTCATAACGTTTTTCACGTATCGATGTTACGTAAATATGTGGACTAACCAACCACATTATTGATTTAGAACCAGGACGAGATAACGTAATAATTTAACATATGAAGATGTACTATTAAAATCTCGGAATATATTCTACGCTTAAAGGTTATACCTCAAGAGTTAGAATCGACGAAGTGTCCTCATCTCGTTTCTAAGATACTAGGTAACGCACGTAAATTTCGAGGGTGAAATTTCATAAGGAGGGAGATTCAGAAAATCCCAAATTTTACTTAATAAAGATTTAATTTTCTCAAATAATTTTTTTAATATTATGGTATGATTTGAGATAATATTATAGTTGTGGGTAGTATTTATAAATTTTGCAAAGTATGCAAGTTGTTGTACTATATTCGATTGGTCAGGGAATATTCGTTTTAGTAGAGAATATTCGTACAATGACGCAATCAATGGTGGACCCCACAGCGGAATTATTGTCGGAATGAGAAAACGACAAAAATATATTTATGAAAATAACGGCAAAACCATTAAAATTGTTGAACTACCCGGTAGTAAAACTTTTGATTATTGATGCTTACGTGAGAAGTCACTCATTTTTGTTCAATTATTGCTTACGTGAGAAGTCACTGCTTTTGTTCAAGATCTCACGTTATTGGATTCAATTATTATCGATTATTATATATATATATATATATATATATATATATATATGAGTTTTGTTTTATTAGTATTATTAATGTAATAAAATAAAATCTTTTTATATAAAATGTAATACTTTTATAAAGTTATTCGCTTTTTATTAAAGCTAATAGTAAAAAATCTTTTTATATAAAATGTAATACTTTTATAAATTTATTTGTTTTATTAGACAATAATTAGAATATATTATATTTTATTATGCATAGTATAGTAGTGTTTCAGCATAGTAAATTTTTTTTTATATTTTATATATAATACTTTTATAAAGTTATTCATTTTATTAGATTATAAATAGAATATATTATATTTTAATTGTAAACCAACTGGACCATTCGCTTAAAAGTAAATCAACTGGACTGTTCATGGATTGGTTAATATTAAGTCCATTCTTTTATAAATAGAAGCACGTTCCTTCATTATTTCTTATTTAATTCAATTGAAACTCTAGAGAGAGAAATTGTAGAGAGAATTCTTCTTCTATAATCTTGAGCATATTTCTTTAGCGTTTAAGAAAGCTTTGAGCGTAGTGCAAGTTTCTTCAAGTATATCCCCGCCCTACCGTCGGAGTACTCTTCTTTATAAGGTAATGGGTATTATTTCTTTCGTATTCATGAAGAGAACTTCTGTTATTCCATTCATAAGTATTCTGTTGGAATAACCTGTGTACGTGGTATACTTGGTGAAATTCTTCTCGTTATTCCATGATTTATTATTCGTTGAATAACTCAGATATACGCAAGCTACCCTATACTTGGTGAAATTCTTTCATTATTCCATTCTTTATTATTCATTTTGAATATCCGTCTTTGCGTTTTACTTATTTGGACTGGTTCCGTTATTTATTATTCATTGGAATAACTGCTTTATGCTGAAGTACCACATGCATGGTGATTTTTCGTTGTTATTCCATTCTTTATTATTCATTGGAACATTCGCTTGGCTCAATTTCACCGACCTAGTTCCGTTATTATTTATTCTGTTGAATAACTCGTCTATGCCAAGCACCGCATGCATGGTGATTTCTATTGTTATTCCATTCTTTATTATTCTATTCGAATATCCCTCACGGCGCGTATTATTCCGTTATTTATAACGTTGAATAATCATACATCTAAGTACCGCATGTATGGTGATTTCTTTTGTTATCCATTCTTTATTATACTTAGTTGGTTAAAGTTTTGACTTCTATACTCCATAAAATTAGTGGAATATCCTTGATATTTGGCGCTTCATCCAAAGATCTTTTCATGGAAATATTCTTCCGAGCATTCTTGAATTTTACTCTATAAAGAAGTATCATGTTGACTATTTGGACGTTATTAGTTTCTGGATAATTTAATTCTTGAACTTGTTTTATTGAATTCTTATATCATTGTCATCATCCTCATGTTTATATTTTGTTGAAAGTCATCTCGTGGCCCTGTAGTGCATAGATGGACTTGGTATGATTATTACGATCAGGATTATTCTAAGATAATCATGACTTTAATGTTACAAATGATGTGGAAAAAGTCCTCATTGGCCCGTTGTGCATTGATGGATAGTTTTTAGTATGATTATGGCTATGGATTCTCTTCGGCCAAGGGAGAAAAGATGAATTATTTTATGGCATGATCAGGACCGTTGATGAAAATACAATTATCTTTGGCCCGTAGTGCATAGATAATTCGTGGTCGTGATACTAAATAATATCCTTGGCCTGTAGTGCATGGATGAATTGATAATGTGGATTATTTATTAAGTTAAGTCCCAGCGATAAAATTGATGAAAAACTTTTTAAATCATAGAAGATAGTAGATTTTATTCTCTACTTGACTCTTCTAATGGATCGCTTTGTCCCACCGCAGCTTAAACTTGATGTTTGTTATATTTTATAAGTTTAACATTGTTGAAGACTAATGATAATTTATTCGCATTATCATAGTCATAATATTTTTCATCGGGCTAGTTGAGCTCACCCTTTCTTTCACCGTTCTCTCGTGAAATGAGAATATAGCTGGGAAGAGTCGGGGAACGGAGTGACGGTCCAGATGATAGCATTAGTAGTCCTCAATATTCTATTAAATAGTGTGACAATAAATGTAATGAAGAATTCTTTGAGTGTGGATATTGTCTAGATGACAATATTCATATTAAAACTCTCTGTTTATGTTTTGTCCTATTGTTTACACGACAGCTGTATTATTAAGTTGTATTTGAATTTTATACCATGTATTTGGCGACTCAAGATGGGTGATGTATACATGTTTTGGGGGTGTAACACAAGTATCCTAACCCTTGCATTTACTGTATGCAATGGACATGTGTAAGAAAGTTTAAGAATTATATTGTCGTTATGTCAGATTAATAACTCTATTGTTATTGATTATGTATCCAAATATTCATATTCATGCAAGTTCTCGAATTTTATTCGTTCATTGTTTATTAGTACAAGTATTACTGTAAGATTTAGATATATATATTCTGTTCGTTAATTTCTAAGTATGGCTATACAAGTGTCCTCACTTGGATAATTATTGTATTTAATCACATGTTGGTACATACTTATTGGTTTCCAGTATGTAGATCTTAATTAAAAGTCGTCCAAGCTATTTGACTTAGCTAGACACAAATTTAAAAATATCGGTGAATATGATAGAACCCTATTGATATCCAACCAAATTATTTTGGTTCAGATTCAGACTAAGTATGAACATCCCGAATTTGGGAAACTTTTGTGCTCCCGAGGTGGATAAGACGAACGAGAATATCATTTTGGTATGTAGTATTAATCAATACAGGGCATAATAAGCTGATCACCCTCGTGCTCATAAGTTATGACGGTTTATAGATGAAGTTCTGTTTAACCTTTTTGAAAACTTGAAACTATGTTTATAGTATGTCGACTGCTCTTTATTTTCGTTGTCTTACATAGTTCTCTCTACGATCTCTTCTTCTTACTTGACGATTTCATTTTTAGGGACTACGATCATGGTGTTGAGCTCGACGACCTCGTCTGAATTGATGTTCGTAGTGTCTTGAGATACTATTAAGTCTATTTCATCGAAGATGATGTGGATTGAGACTTCAACACTCAGCATCTTCTTGTTGAACACTCTATAAGCCTTACTGTCTGTCGAATATCCGAGAAAGATTTCTTCGTCTGACTTGGATTGGAACTTTGTCAGATACTATTTCCCATTGTTGAGAATGTAGTATGCACAACTAAATACGTGAAAGTAGCTGACATTTGGCTTTCTCCCTTTCCACAGTTCGTAGGGAGTTATCTTTATCGTAGAGTGTATAAGCGATCTATTCTGAGTGTAGCATGCAGGGTTGACAACTTCTCCCCATAAGTTTTCAGGCAGATGGGCTGCTACTAGTAGAGTTCTTCTAGTCTCTATCAATGTTCTGTTCTTTCTCTCAGCTACTCCATTTTGTTGAGGAGTTCATGGAGCTGAGAAGTTATTACTGATGCCATTGTCTGTGCAGAACTGGTTCATCTTAGAGAAGTCGAATTATCTGCCATGATCACTCCTTATGGCCTTGATTTTCTCCCTTTCTCGTTCATCACCAGTCTGAACATCTTGATTAGTTGGGAGCTCGTTTCATCTTTTGAGTCTAGAAAGAACACCCATGTGAATCTGGTGTAGTCATCCATTACGACAATGAGTATCTCTTCCCTCCAAGGCTTGTTATTGGAATTGTCCCAAATAGATCCATGTGAAGCAGCTGCAGAGGCTTGTCAATTGAGTTGATAGTTTTTCTCTTAAATGAGCTTCTAGTCTGCTTTTCAGTCTGACAGGCATTGCATGGCCTTTCCTTGACAAAGCTAAACTTGGGTAAGCCTGCTACTAGAACCTTGGAGGCCAGTTTAGACATGCTTTTGAAGTTGAGATGAGGTAGTCTTTTATGCCATAAGCAACTCATTTCTTCAGATGCTTTAGCCAAAAAGCATATTGTCTCATCCGAGCTTAGTTGATCAAGATTGACAGTATAGACATTTCATTCTCTTGTTCCAGATAGCTTTATAGAGGATGTCTTCAGATCTCAGAATTGATATTGATTGTTGAGAAAATTGACTTGATGACCCTTGTCACAGAGTTGGCTTATGCTCAGAAGATTGTGTTGTAAACCTTTCACATAGGCTACTTTGCAGAAGGATACTGCACCACTCCCAGCTGAGCCATATCCTCTTGTCTTGCAAGAGCTATTATCTCCGAAGAAGACTGACGGACCTTCCTTATTTATGTAATTAGATAGAAGGGCTTTGTTCCTTGTTATGTGCCTTGCGCATCCGCTGTCCAGATACCAGGTTGTGATCGTGGAGCTTGGTTCCTATGGTAAGATGAAACTCTCATTTTGGTACCCATACTTTCATGGGTCCTACTTTGTTAGTACCCTTGGGAACCCAAAATTGCTTAATTATGGGTCTCACATACATAGGATTATGGTAGCATATTGCAGCCTTATGACCAGTCCTATTACATACAAAACATCTAATATAATGCATGCTTGTGTGTGTGTGTGGATTCTTTCTCCATTTAGACTTATGTGGGTTTTCAGCAATTCTTCCTTTATACTTATTCTCCCTTTTCCATGTGTCCTTGTGTTTCATGCTTTGTGAAAAGTGAGGCTTAACTCTACTGTTCCTTCCTAGTTGGTTCGTGGAGTTGATTTTACTTGACTCTACGACCCTTCGAGGTTGGAGAGTAGAGACTGAGTTACTCTTCTCTCTTCTGAAACCTAGGCCAACATGAGATCCTTTATTCCATGGAATACAAATTGGATCTGAAGAGGAGGGTTGGACTAGTTCTTCCTTCTGTGAGGATTTCACAAATGTAATGCATCTACTAAAACTTGAAACATTACTAGAGCTAGTTTCCTTTATCTTTTCCACATATAGTTCTAAGGTGGATTCCCCAAAACATAAACCTGTTCTATCATATGCACTTCTTTGACTGGAGATCAGGGAGTCCGTGGAAGAAGATGATATATTCCATGTAGAGATTTTCCTTTATAGTTCCTCAATTTTAGAGTTCATACTTGAATCTCTTTTTATATTAAGTTCATTGGTCTATTTTAAGAACGTATTCTCAGCCTCAAATTTGGAGAGAGAGTTATTACTTAAAAGAGTTGTTTCCAGTTCTTCCTGAACTTTCTCTTTCTCTTTATGAAGAAGAGGGTAATCATTGGACAGAACTCTGAACCATTTCATGTATTGATGCAGATCAGATGTTATGCCATGTAGAGCAGTTCTTAAGTCATCAATGTCTACATCAGGAGAGTTAAAGTCGAATACCTCATCTATACTTACTTCATGTATGTCAGATTTCTTCTTATGCTTTGTATGTTTAGCCATCAGACAAAGATTTGCCACTTGAGGATCTTCATCATCTTTAGATTCAAGAGTTTAGTCGTTGTCTGAGTCACTCCACGATCCTCCGGCCACAAGGCCTTTATCTTTCTTCTGGAGCCTCTTGTTGCCTTTGAATTCTTTCTTTTCGTTGTCAGTCCATTCTTCTTTGACCTTGATCTAATTCTGTTTGGGTCGTCTGTTGTAGGAGCAAGCTTGGTAAGAATGTAGGGCCCATTTTGAACAGCTTCAAATAGATCTTTATCTATTGAATCCATGTAGACTTGCATACGAACTTTCTAGTTGGCGAATTTTATCTTTGTTACACATAGGTGGCTTGCGGCCTCCTCTAGTCTTTGATTCGCTTATCAGATATGTCATTGGATCTACTTAAGCTTCATAGGCTGTTTGATAGAACCTACTCTGATATCAATTGTTAGTTCTAGAGGCACATGTAGACACTCAAAATTTTCTGCACACCTGTTACTAACATTGCAGGAGGGCAGATTTGTCTTTCAGAGATAACCCTGGAAGACAGCTCACATCCATTCTGGATACCACCGGAAGTTTAGTCTCAACCCCAGAACACACACCGGGATTACCAGTTCCAAACTCGGAGATAACCCCGAGTTTCATCCTTGGAGACAACCCCAAGGAATGTCGTTGCAGTTCTAGCGATAACCCCAAAAATGCTTGTTTCAAATGCATGCAATCAGCTTCAACTTCGGAACTCCCGCCGAGGCACTCATTCCAAAGACCCGGAGATAACATCGGGAAGACAGGCACACTTAAAGATGACCTTGAGGAATTCAAACACTTGCAGCAGTCCAATCTCAAAGATAACCTTGAGCAACGTCTGCCTTATCAGCCTAAACCAGAGATAACCCCAGTGAGGGGAAAAATCATCATCTTGCCACCTCAACTCCACATTGCGCCATCTCAACATCTCATACATACATTTCTACACAACAATGTCCCACAAGAGCCAAGGAATTACAATCCCGGAGTGACTATTACGTAATGCAGCACACCAGATATAATTTGAAGCATGAAGACCATGGGCACGGTCCCCTCTTCCGGACGTCGTACAACCTCTATTCCCATGTTATTGTGTAACTCTCAAAAAAATAGATCCGAGAAAGGTCTTGTACACCTCATTCGGATGCTCGAATTAAAGTTCTGTAAGTTCGAGCGGACATCACAGTGCATGAGTGCATGTACTTGAGATTTATGGATCCATGAGTCCGGCACACCGGCAACCCAAGAAGTGCTTTTGGCTACCGCAAGTACACTTGCGGTCACCAACTCTATAAATATAGAACTTGGGGTACCATATTCAAAGAGAAAAAAGGCAAGGAAGCCTTGTCAAATTTGCTTTATACACACCCCATATTGAGTGCTTTCTCATTTTAAACACCTGTTAGCACACATATAGCTATATTTTTAACGGCGGGAGCTGAGTGTTCATCCATTTATAGTCATAGAAGTCTTCTTTGGTAGCCCACTATAAGCCTTCTTACACATTATAAAGCCTTTCTCTTCATCTTTTTACACACTATTCTTCACATTGAGAGTCGTATTGTGTGTGTATGCCCGAACTTCAATCCGTGGTTTTCATTTCTATCTATATATATTTACTTATATATGTATATATTTATATATATGGACTAACATTATCGAGTTATGCCTCGATTGAGCCTAGACTTATGTCCGAGTGTTTATTTGCTTATATATATATATATATATATATATATACTCATATATATAACTGTCATTTTGATTATGTTCGATAAGCCCGGATTTTATATCCTGAAGCGTTCATCGCTTTTATATATATATATACTTATATATACGAACTGTTGTCGAACTCATTCGATGAGCTTCGGATTTTATATCTGGTACGTTTACTGCTTATATATATATATATAGTGACAAATCAAATAAATGATAAACCGAATGGAGATTGAGAAACATCACGTCGCGTTACCGCTTATATATATATTTACATTTACATCAGTTCGGAGTTTACTTCGTGGCCTTTTCTTTGCTTTATTTACATTCCGTCTCGCTTGGAGTTTACTTCGTGGTGGTTGATCGTTTTTACTACTTTCTTTACATTTAGACCCGCCTAGAGTTTACTTCTTAGCGGTTGATCGCAAACAAGCCGAACATTTAATAATAAATTGGAAGTATGAAAAGGTCTCAATTACTATTGAGTATAGGGTTTGAAAAACCTCTTTTACAAAACTTCATTGCTATATCATGTTTATAACTGATTTTTTTTTTATAAATTCAAACCCTTTGTATATAGGTGCGAACGAGGCCTCGCAGTACTTCCAAATAAATTGAATATTGATCCACACACACACACACACACAAACACACACACATTCATATAACAGTTTCTTGAAAAGTGGCGGTCACCGTGGTAATTAACACGGATGTCGGGGGGTGCCTAACACCTTCCCTCCGCATAATCAAGCCCCCGAACCCAAATGAATCTCGGTTTCAGAGACCCGTTTAGCAGTGTCACATCATTAGGTCAATATGCAAACCTTTTTTCGGTTGCGTTGGTGCAACCAGTTAAAACACCAACTGTCGACTCTTACAGTCAAATCGTGGACATATACATGTCGGACCTTTTTTAGTTGTTTTTTCCAACAAATCTCACATAACATGAGAACACCAAAGAACAAGAACAGAAAAGGGACAAATAAAAATCCTGACATCGACTGGTGGCGACTCTATTGGGGACTCCAGTAATAGGACTTAAGCCGCTACTACAAGCCTTTCAAAACTGTTATATGTTTGTGTGTGAATGTTGCATTTACATTTATGATAAATGGGTACAAATGCATTTAATTACTACACTATAAAATATCTATCTGTGATATTAGTGCTTCATACATGTCATCATTTTCATAAACGGTGAGACACGTTGTATTTGAATGTATGTTGTGTGGTTCCTCCATCAGGAGGCTATCCTGTCGGTGTTTGATTACTGGACTCGTAGGGAGACTAATTCCAATGAGGCTCAGAAAAGGCACCACCCAGATTTGCTCCAGTTGAAAGACCGGATTAACTTCCCGTCAAGTAGATTGCGATGATATGGGAACCTTCATGCCAAAAAACCGCGAGATTAACCCTAAGATAGGTCAGCATCTTATAAACCAAACACAGAGGAAAGTCTCTTCATGCTTTCCATGTTTCTATTACTTGTAAAAGCATTTACTTGTAATTTTATTCCATTTTCATATTTATGTAATGGAAAATATGAAGAATATTTGCACATATATGACATGTTATCAAATGACACCCGTTTTTGCACGATAATATTCCTAAAATGGACACATTATGATAGCATGTAAACATTTACATTATCCCTAAGACTAAACTACATAAGTTTTGTAGGGAAACAATTGGGATGTTACCCGCTCAAAATTCAAAAAGGACACGTGCATATAGCCAATCATGTCTTCTTATGACCAGTCTAATCCTGTTTCTCGAGAAGAATTTAACGGATTAAGTAAACAAATTACAGATTTGGTTGTTCCGCTTAAAGAATTGCATCAGTCTACTCAGGGCTCAAAGATGCCTACATATACATAATCCTTTACACAAGGAGGAATTCAAGGTTTGGATAAAATAAATCCAGAACCTCAGTTGGATACGACCAACAAAGACCCTGAAAACACCCATCTTAAAGGAGATCCAGACACAGGTGATATCAGGAAGAAGGTCCTTCAAATGGAAGAAACCATCCGTTCTCTCAAGGGGATTGGAGCACATGGAAGTGTTTCACATGTTGACCTTTGCATATTCCCTGGTGTTCATTATCCAGAGAAGTTAAAAACCCCTGACTTTGAAAAGTATGACGGATTAGGGGATCCTTACACACATTTGAAGGTGTTCATTGGAGAACTTGGATCTTATGCAGAGGATGAGAAGCTCAGAATGCAACTGTTCCAGAAGAGTCTGACTGGAGAATCCCATTCATGGTATACCAGATTAGACAACTCAAAGATCCATAGCTGGGAAGAGCTAGCTCATACCTTCCTCACTCAGTACAACTTTCAATCTCAGATGTCTCATGACCGGTACTAGATTACCAAGGTCAAGAAATAGTCTAATGAGTCTTTCAGAGAGTACTCTCAAAGGTGGAGGCGCCTTTCTGCTCAAGTTATTCCTTCAATGACGGAATCAGAAATGGTCATGACTTTCATATACATACAAGAAGCTCCTTTCTATAAGAGAGTCTTAGCTGGTATTGGCAAACCATTTTCTAAAATGATCAAAAATGGAGAGATGGCTGAGATGGGGTTGAAGTCAGGAAAAATTCAAGACCTAGCCGCTCATAAAGCAGTTGCTGAGAACATCTAGTCCAGATTTTATGGAAACAACCCCCGAAGGGTCCATAAAAAGAAAGAGGAGGATGTTTGCTTGATACTACAAGGTCAAAAAGGCAATCAGAATATGCCTATACAGAGGCGAAACTACTCCCCTTTTCAAGCACAGTCTTCAAACCCTCCATTGCCTAAAAGTGGAGAAGCAAAGCGCCCTCGAATGTTCACACCCTTAGGGGACTCACTCGAGAATATTCTTGCTCTTCTGACTACTCAGAAGAAAATCACGCATCTTCTTCCACCATCCAACCCTAATGGGAGGAGTTTCAATGCTACTCAGAAGTGTGCTTATCATTCTGGGGCACCTGGACATGATACTCAAGATTGTTGGTCCTTGAAACACAAGATCCCAGATTTGATAGACAATGGTGAGATCGTGGTTACCAAACTAGATCAACCTCACGTGCAAGACAACCCTATTCCTCAACATAAAGAAGAAGAGGTCAATATGATTAGTTGGAGCAGTGGACAGAGTTCCAATTTTAATGGTGAATCATCCCACACAATCAAAGATGGTGTTGACAGATGGGATTACGCAAAGATTAAATTTGCTATGGAAGGAAAGATGAAAGCTCTTTGTAAGAAAGTTGAACAATTGGCAGAACTGGTGATCCATCAACATCAAGTCACACGCCCTTTAGTCATCCAGGAGCATGCCTATTTCCTTCCTTTTTTTATGAATGTTCCATCATCACTTTCAGAAAGTGAAGCACTGGAGGAAATGTTTGCGAAGAGAGCAAGTGATAAAGCTCAAAGGGATTTTGCCAATGGAAGGGAATTTACATACCTGGGCCAACCTATGGAGGAGATATTTCAGATGCTAATCAACAAAGGAAGAATCACCTCCCTTATACCTCCAATCAATCCCCATTCAAGACGGTTAAACTTTAATGGAGTGTGTCAATAACATTCACATTCTCGTGATCACAGCACAGAACAATGCTGGGCACTCCGCCACCTTATTCATAATTTAATTAACAGCGGTGTCCTGCAATTGGCAGATGATGACCCTGTGCTACTCGAGAGTGGGAATACATGTCCTACCAAATGGAAGGGATTAGTAGCAGTTATATCCGTGGAGGCTGATGAGACTGTCAGGCCATTTCCCATACAAGCAATTCAACTCAAAGGTGGTGATAATCCTTTGAAAGTGGCTACACCAGAGCCAATATTTTTACCCTTTAGACCACAGTATCCTGTTGTCAACCTACACAAAGTCCCATGGAATTATGGAGAAGCTGATGGATCCACGTCTCATACTACTGCTACAGTGTCAAAGGAAAATCTAATGTATCTTCCTCGGAGGGTGATGAAGCCCGCCATAAAAGAAAAGGGGAAGATACCCATGGAGAAGATTGAGAAATTCCTCCGCGCTATGGGCCATGCTGAAGCCAAGGTGGTTTTAAGATTAAGAGAAACTCCACATCAAATATCAATACTGGACTTGGTTTCTCTTTCGAGGATCACATGAAGATCTTATTGAAGGTTTTGGAAGAAGCCTACTTACCGAAATCAGTGGATGTGGAAAAATTTCAACATCTGGTTGATCACATTTTTAAGAATAATGTGATATCCTTCACTGATGATGACATACCGCCCGAAGGGACCGGTCATTATAAGCCATTGCACATTGCAATTTTGTCCTCCGGGCATATGTTAGCTGGAGTTTTGATAGATGGAGGTTCGTCTCTGAATATCTGTCCTTATGATACTTCGGTGAAGATGAACGTCAATCTCAAGAAGATCTGAAGTAGCCATACAGTTATCAAAGCTTTTGATGGATCCCGACGAAATTCTGTCTGAGAGATTGAGCTGCCAGTGGAGATTGGTCCAAATACATTCAATGTATCCTTTCACGTCCTCAAGATAGATTCAGGATACAACCTGCTATTGGGGAGACCATAGATCCACATGGCTGGAGTCGTCCCTTCTACACTTCATCAACAACTGAAATACATTATCAACAATAGCCTAGTCACTATCAACGCTGAGCCGGAATGTCCTTAACAAGGAAACCTACCACTCATCAGCTTTAATTCAGAAGTTGAGCCGGCCAGTTTTTATACTTTAGAAGTGAGCAACACATAATACCATCCTATTGGAGCACCACTTCCCATACCCAAGCTTTCTGCCGAAGTGATGGCAACTATTCAAGAAATGATGTCATTAGGTCATCAGCCTGGACAAGGGCTGGGTAAGAATCAGCAGGGTATTAAGCACCCAATTCAAATGTCCAGTCAAACGGGGACAGCCGGACTAGGCTATTCTGCCAGTTCTAGTCATAGGATTCCTCATAAACACAAGCAGATTCCTCAAGCTTCTGCCACACAATGATTTTCTCCACCTGCAACTCCTGAGCTGATACAGTCTCTGGTAAAGGTGCCATCCCATGTTATGGCTATGCTATTTCCCAAACCAGTACCGTTTAAAGCAAAAGAGGACCTGATTCCTGATCCCGAAATGGAAGAGAGGGAACGAAAACGTAAACATGACATCGCCCTGATGATGTCAGGTATACGCATCATTGTCCATGATGAACATATAAATAGATACACCTAGACGATGATTGCCCAGATGTTATGGTCATCATTCGGGAAAAGGAGGACGATGAAAGCCCCTCCATCACCGTAGTCCAATAGGACTTTACCCTCGATAATTGGAGCAGCACTCCATCCATTGGTCGACGAGGGAAAAACGCGTAAATCCTCTCGCCTCAGTAGATAACTTTAATTGCTTACTTTTTTCTGCATCAGATTAGCGCTTATTATTTTATCAATACATGATAACACTTTTGTATGATTAAACAGTTTTATATATTAAGTGAAAGCATATTTTGTTTCAGAACTCTGAATTTAGATGTGTCTATACTTGCTGATGAGGTGCCTTTTCTCCACAAGGACTGTAATTTTAAGGAAAAGTTGGACTTAGACTTGATGGAAATACAAGAGGACATTGAGATACCTCAGGAGATTAAGGAATGGATTGAAGACAAACCTAAACCTAATCTTGATCAAACCACCTCTTTCAATCTCAGAACCTTAGAAAGACCTAAGTTAATCCAGATTGGTTTAGAACTTACCCCAAACCAACAACATGACATGGTTGCGCTACTAACCCAATTCCAGGATATGTTTACATTATCTCATGAAGACATGGTGGGTTTGTCCACTGACATTGTCCTTCATCGCCTTCCCATTAAAGAGGGATTCAAGCCAGTCAAGCAGAAGCTCAGGCGATTGAAACCTGAGTGGAGTTTAAAGCTTAAAGAAGAAACTGTGAAACAATTTCAAGCTGGCATTATCATAGTGTCTACATATCCGGAAAGGATATCCAACATAGTTCTCGTGCCTAAACCAGGAGGAAAGGTGCGAGTTTGTATGGATTACCGGGATCTGAACAAAGCTTGCCTTAAAGATAGCTTTCCCGTACCCTTTATCCATATTCTTATTGGCAATACTGCTCAATACGACATGTACTTATTTGCGGATTGCTTCGTGAGGTATCATTAGATTATGGTCGCTGAGGAGGACCGTGAGAAAACCGCTTTCATCACGCCTTGGGGAACCTTTTGCTATAGACGGTTGTCATTTGGCCTCATTAATGCCGAAGCAACCTATCAGCGAGCTATGATGGCTCTTTTCCACGATTAAATGTACAAGGAGATAGAGATCTATGTGGATGACATCATTGTCAAGTCCCGAAGGGAGGAAGACCACTTAGACCATCTCAAAAAGCTCTTTAACAGGTTTCGTAAGTACAACTTGAAGTTGAATTCAGCCAAGTGCGCCTTTGGCGTTAAATCAGGCAAGTTTCTAGGTTTCCTAGTCAGCCACAAAGGGATTGAGCTGGATCCCACAAAATCCAGGCCATCAAGGAAATGCCCATTCCTCAGACAGAGAAGGAAATACGTGGATTTTTGGAAAGAATCAATTTCATTAGCAGGTTTATCTCTCAACTCAGCACAACCTGTGAGCCTATCTTCAAATTGTTAAGGAAGAACTCCTCCATGAAATGGAATGATGACTGTCAGAAAGCCTTCCTTACAATCAAAGATCAGCTGGTTAATGCTCTTGTTTTGGTACCTCCCAGGGATGATGTTCCCCTGTTCATGTACCTGTCCATTAATGACAATGCTATGGGCTGCATGCTGGGACAGAAAGACGATAGAGGCCAAGAACGAGCTATTTATTACCTCAACAAAAGATTCAGCAGTAGTGAAAACAAGTACACTCTGATTGAGAAGACTTGTTGTGCTTTAGCTTGGAATTCCATGACTTTTCAACATTACCTCCATGGTCACACAACCCATCTCATATCTCACGTGGATCCTCTCAAGTACGTGTTCAGTAAGCCCATACTGAATTGTCAGATGTCTAGATAGAAGTTAATTCTGCAACAATTTGACATTGTCTACGTGACGCAAAAGTCTATCTAAGGTCAAGGAATTGCGGATCAACTTGTCGTCGCACCCGCAGGGGATTACAAACCTTTGGAAACATATTTCCCCGATGAAGGGGTCATGACAATTCGGCAACACCATCAATACGATGCATGCTGTATGTGGAAAATATATTTTGATGGAGCTTTTAATACGAAGAAGGCCTGGAGCCGAGCGATTCTAGTATCCCATGACGGGGAGCAGATCTGCTGCAGTAAATTACGCTTTGTTAGCACCAACAACACAGCTGAGTATGAAGGCTGTATCATCAGGAAAAAACTTGTCCGTTTAGTGGGCACCAGGCGGTTAACTGTCTTTGGAGATTCCGAGTTGGTAATCAAACAATCCACGGGAATTTATCAAACCAAAGAACTACATTTGCTGCCTTACCATCGAAAAGTTTTACAGATGGCTTTGGAATTTGAAGAAATCTCCTCTTCATACTTTCCTCATAATTGGAATGATTTTGTGGATACACTAGCAACATTGGCCTCCTTGATTCACATACCTGACAAGGAAAACATGTCAAGCCCAACATTTTCCCTGCAAAAGGCCCCAGCCTATGGGAACTATATTGGAGAAGTATCGGATGAGCTACCTTGTGACGCCCCCAAAATAGGTATACATCACCCATCTTGGGTCGCCAGATTCATGGTACAAAATTCCAAATACAACTTAATTATACAACAGTCGTGTAACATACGACAAAAATTAGTTGAGAGTTTTAATAAGAATATTGTCATCTAGACAATATCCACACTCAATGGAGTCCTCATTACATTTATTGTCTCACTATTTCACAGAATAGTGAGGACTACTAAAACAACCATCTGGACCATTAATCCGTTCCCCGACTCGTCCCAGCTATATTCACATTTCCTAAAGAGATCAGTGAAAGAAAGGGTGAGCTCAACTAGCCCAGTAAGAAATATTATGACTAAGATAATGCAGAATAAATTATCCTTAGCCTTTAACAGTATAACAACTGATAGAATACAATAGACAACAAGTTTTAGATCAACAACTGTAGCGGAATAAGCAATCCATTTGAAGAGTCAAGTAGAGCATAAAATCTACTATCTTCTATGATTTAAAAAGTTTTTCATCAACTTTATCGCTGAGACTTAGCTTAATAAATAAAATTGAATCATCCCTGTATCACGGCCAAGGATATTCATGTAATCATCAATGGTCATGTTTATACCGAATAATCCTTGGTCATAATCATATCAACAACTGTCCATCAATGCACTATGGGCCAATGAGGACTTTTACCACATCATTTGTCACATTACGGTCATAATTATACCAAATAATCCCTGTTCATAATCATAGCAAGTCCATCTATACACCTAAGCCAAAGATGACTTTAATCACAATATAAGCATGAGGATGATAACAATGACAAGTTCAAGGATAAATTTTAAAGATTTATAATTTAATTTATCCAGAAATCAATAACGTCCAAATTGTCAACATGATACTGCTTTGTAGAGTAAAATTCAAGAATAATATTCATGTACCTAAAATAATTTGGACAGAAAAGAATCAATTTTTCGTCGTGAATAGTACCCCGTGGATAGTACTTCAGGAATAGTACCCCGTGAATAGTACTCTGACATGAAAAATACCCAAAATATTCGAATGAATAATATTCAGGTGAATAGTAACCCGTGAATAGTAACTCGTGAATAGTACTCTCATTACCTAAAAGTGCCCCGAATACCAGGAGTAAATAATACTAGAGTGAATAGTAACTGGGTGAATAGTAACCCGTGAATAGTAACTCGTAACAAAAAATATCAAATAAAATGATCTTTCATGATGAGTACAAAAGAAATGATATCTCATACGAGTATAATAGAATATACGAAACTACAAATGGATTTTCATCCGCCATGCGGTAATCCACGTGAGATGATCATTTCCATAATTTAATAAAGAATGAATCTGAAGGATCATTCACCATGCATGTGGTAATCCACATAGATAAAGTTATTCCAATGTAATAATAAAGAATGGAATCGAAGTCATGCGTAATCGCGAGAGCATGTGATATTCAACAAAATAATAAAGAATTGAACCGGTCATGCGTAATCCGCATGCATGTGATATTTTAATGTAATAATAAAGAATGGAATAATGGAAGAATTTCAAAGATATATGCAAAGATTGTGCATGAGCGAGTTTTTCCAACATAATAATAAAGAATGGAATAATGTAAGAATTTCACCATGTATCTGTAGTCCGCAGATATATAGGTTATTCCAATGAGTAATAAGGAATGGAATAACAATAGCTCTCTTCATGAATACGAAAGAAATAATACCCCTTACCTTAAAAAGAAGATGGATCTTTGGAATAGTGAGGTATGCACTTCTCTTCTTCTTTCTCTCTATAATTTCTTTCTTTAATAATTGCTCTATAGCTTTAGTGAATTGGTGAAAAATAATGAAGGAATGAGCTTCTATTTATAGGAAAATATAGTTTCGATAATAGCACGTTTTGGGGCTTGAAATATTACAGTCTAATACCTTCCTCTTTTTCTTCATTTTTAATTTAGTCCTGCAAGTATTATCAAACTTGCACCATCTCCCCTAATAGTAAATCATGTGAATCAATAGTAAATCATGTGAAACAATAGTTCTAGACGTGTGAAAATACGAATTACAGTATAATACCTCCATCTATACCTCCATTTTTAACTTAGTCATGCAAGTATTATCAATCTTGCACCAACTCCCCTAATAGTAAATGAATGTGAATCAATAGTACACACATGTGAACAAATAGTTATAATCATGTGAATCAATAACAATTAATTGCTCATTTATCCGGTTAATTACCCGATTGGTCAATGTAACCTCCAGACATCAATTATAATCAAAATAGATGTCGATTTCCACTACGACTAATAATTCCAACA
Source organism: Panax quinquefolius (assembly GCA_020205615.1). Taxonomy (NCBI): domain Eukaryota; kingdom Viridiplantae; phylum Streptophyta; class Magnoliopsida; order Apiales; family Araliaceae; genus Panax; species Panax quinquefolius. Next base: position 41,288,548 of record CM035158.1, on the reverse strand, counting down.
CAATGGAACTATCAATTTCATCTTTAATCAACATGAACTTATTCATCATTAATATTATAATTCACAATATTTAACAACCAGGTCGTTCCCAGGAAAGAGGGGGCTTTCCGATAAGGATTTCTTCTTATTGGCGCGCAATTAGGTGACCAAACCTCTCTTTGACAGAACTTCTAGACATTGTCAATATTGCAAATAATAATATGAATAACTTTGTCATCTCAATTATTGATTTAAATATATAACATATTATGCAGATGATACTGTGATAATAATTGAATCAATAATATGAGAGATATGATGCAACAATTACTATAGCAATAATTGAGTATAACTGAGTGACTTTTTACGTAGGCATCAATAATCAATACCGTGTGCTACTATGAAACCACGCGTAGTAATGTACTTTTACTACCAGGTAGTTCAACAGTTTTAACGGTAACACTTTCGCCGTTATTTTTATAACATGACAATTCTGTCGTTTTCTAACTACGACAATACTTTCGTTGTAGGGTCCACCAATGATTGTGCCATCGTACGAATATTCCCTGTTAAAATGAATATTCCCCAACACAATGAATATTTTATAACAACTTGCATACTTTTCAAATTTTATAAATATTACCCATAACTATAACATTATATCAAATCCACACCAAAATATTAAAAAAATATTTCGAGAAATTTAAATCTTTATTCATAAAATTTGGGGTCTCACATACCTCCCATCCACAACCCTTGGTCTCAACATATTAAGGAGTATCTGAGAGATGGATCTACACCCGCTGAGGCGAGCCTAAGTGAAAAGAGGCGGATCCATCTAATGGCTATGAGATTATAGCTGAGCGGAGATGCACTCTACAAAAGAGATGCATGATTAGGTCTCCTCAGGTGTCTAGACAAGGACCAAGATTAGAGGCTCATGGGTGAGATCCATGGTGGAGTATGTGGCCCACACATGAGCGACCCCCTACTTGTTAAGAAAATCCTCAGAACAGGGCATTATTGGCTTACGCTCAAAGCTGACTATGATGATCACGTCAAGAGGTGTTATCAATGCCAAATTCATAGAAATGTTATCCACGCCCCTCCTCCAAGAGAACTCCACGACATGAGTTCACCTTGGCCCTTCTCAATGTGGGGAATGGACGTGATCAGGCCCATCGAGCCCAAAGCTAGTAATGAACATCGATTTATCTTCACCATAATCGACTACTTCACCAAGTAGGTAGAAGCAGCCTCCTTCCCCAGGGTTACCAAAGAAGTTATCATCGCTTTCATCAGAAATAATGTCATTTATCGATACGGACAACCAGAGGTAATTGTGTCAGACAATGCTAAAAACCTCAACAACAAAATGATGGAGGAGTTATGCAGTAAATTCCACATCAAACACCTTAACTCCTTCATCTACCGTCTAAAGATGAATGGTGTTGTTGAAGCAGCTAATAAAAATATCAAGAAGATCATGCAAAAAATGTCCGCCAATCACAAAGGATGGCCTGACCTCTTGCCTTTGACTTTATTAGCCTACAAAACTTCAATGCGTACTTCCACTAGGGCAACCCCCATACTCATTAGCTTATGAGATGGAAGCAGTGCTCCCCATAGAGGCGGAAATGGAATCCCTCAGAGTGTTGATAGACGCTCAGCTGGATGAAGACCAATGGGTACAAGACAGGTATCACCAATTGTCTCTAATAGACAAAAGGCAAACCACGATTATCTTCTATGGTCAGTTATATCAGTAAAGGATCGCAAGATCATACAACAGGAAAGTCCAACTACGACAGTCTAAACAACATGACTTGGTTTTGAAGAAGATCATTGACAACCAAGATCAATCCAAAGGAAAATTCGATCCTAACTGGGAAGGCCGGTTTGTTGTCAAGGAGGTATTAACAGGAGGCACTCTCAGACTACAGGAAATGGACGGCGATGAATTTCTACAGCTTATCAACTCACACATCGTGAAATGGTACTATGTTTGAGGTTACCATTAATCAAACATCCTGGCTTTGGGTCATCAGATCATCAGTCTTTCTGGGTTTCTAACCCTTTTTATATACTCTTCTGCCCCTCAAGGAAACATACACTTCAAACCAGCAGCCTGGTTTCACCTCATTTCAAACTTTTCATATAATTTTGGTTATCCCCCCAGGGATTGAACCTCTCACTCTGCAGTTTATCCTGAAGATGGGATTAAACTTTTCTACCCTTGTAGTTTGTCCTCATGACGGGATCAAACTTTTTCATACCTGTAGTTTGTCCTAAGCATGGGATCAAACATTCTTTTCCCCGCAGTATAGCCTGCACATGGGATTTAGACTTCTCTTCGATTGTAATTCGTCTTGAGTGGCGAACTACGTCGACCTGATCTCCCACCCAGGAGTATGTAGGCAATCATATGCTATATGGCCCGGTCGCAATAAAAAAATAACAAAAATATTTCTACCCTTTCTCTATAAAAACAAACAAAAACACTTCTATTCTTCTCTACATAAACAAAAACTACATTAATACTTCTGCATCGTTCTTCATCAATAAAGCTTCTACACTCATTTACACCTTTCAAATTCAGCGTTGAACCTCTTACACCGGGTTTGAACTACGCAGACCTGATCTCCTCTTAAATAGGAGTACGTAGGCAGCCATTTATGGTTCAGTCTAACCCTCTACTAGAACAAAAATACTTGTCACATGGTAGTGGGATCAAACTTCAATCCACCACATTTCATTGGCTTCAGACCAAAGGGATGGAACTACCTAACCTCTCCTCACAAATTGGAGATTCGACGACCATCTAAGCTGCGGTTGTGCCTCAAAGAGCAACACCAATCCATAAGAGATGGAATTAACTAGGCTGCTCTTAAATAGGAGTACTGGCGACCATCTGTGGTGCGGTCAATCTAAGAGAGGAAAAGCCACACTCCTCTTCACACTTACATACAGAAACCAGTCCCAAGACACCAAAGATGGTAGGGATACACATAGATCAACGATTAATTCTAAAAGATCATGCGATGTCTCAATGTCAACACATCAAGGATGAGTTCAGAATGCATCAAGATCACAAGCCCTGAAGAAACATGCAAATATTAAGCAAGTATCAAGGCACAACTATGAGGGAAGTGAATTAAAATATATTTCCCTGCCATATATAATATTGTTTGATATATAAAATATGTGTTCTACATGACAAAATGGCTAAGCTGGTCTGTGCAGGAAAATACAAGTCTATCTACGGATCTGTGTGTATGCGAACTATCAGATCTAACATAGCATCCCTCTCCGAAGAAGGAGGTAACACTGCAAGCTCCTGCCCAATGGTGTAACGACCCCAAAATAGGTCCATTCCATCCAACCCATTCTGAGTCGCCAAATATATGGTACGGAAAACAACCACAACTTTATTATAAATTGTCGTGCAAAATACAACAACACATATGCTGTGAGTTTGGATACAAATATATACCAACTCACCAAGTACGTCACAATGACACCTTACATAAAGGTATAGTCAAAAAAAATTTTAGAAATTAGAATCTTTGGGAAGTGCTCAAGGAAACCTTCATACATGGGAGGCCATGCTTTTAGGTTATGGTAGATATCATATGGCCACAAAATTATCCTTGGTTGACCCAATAAACCCCAAAGAAAAATGAGAAGATTACTATCATATTCTTCCCAATGGTGAGTCTTCTCTTGACATATCATTATCTCCACTGTTTCTAATTAGGTATTATATTCCAAACAAACACCAAGATTATATAGGTAGTGCTTGTAAATATACTCAGCAAGTGGATGAGCAAAACCACGTCTTATGATGACACGAGGTTGTATGTCATTATACATCTTGTATGATAGTGGCAAAACACCCTTCCAAGTTAAATTCACCTCACCCTCAACATCTATAAACCACCATTCTATTCCTCGCTATCCCCACTCAAACCCAACTACACTTTTATTACCGAAGGAATTGTGAAACAAAAGGGTGAGCACAACTAGCTTCAATAAAGAATATTATGACTAAAGATAAATAAATTATCAATAGTCTTCATCAAGAATAAATCGTAGATTTAGAACATATGGTAGATGATAAAACTTTTCAACCATAGTTGCAATTTGAACGAAGCAATCCATTAGAAGAGTCAAATAGACCATAAAATCTATTATCTTCTCCATGTTAAAAGTCCACCAACAATGTTTTATCCCTCGTAACATCAATCAACAATTTTCATCCACAATCACGTGTATAACTCATAATCGTAATTGTAGTTCTAAATTCTTTCATCATCCAAGACAAAGATAATTTTCATCACTTGTCTTTACCCGAAACATCAAAGATCATGGTTATACCAAATCACGGTTCATGTTCATAATCATACTAATAAATTCATCTTTGCACTACGGCCAAAGATATTCATCAACAGATTCATCTTTACACTACAAAGCTAAAGATATTCTTCAACAGTCATCTTTGACACGAGCCAAAGATATTCATCAATAATTCATCTTTGCACTACAAAGCTAAAGTTATTCAACAACAACAGTCATCTTTGCATTACGAGTAAAAGATATTCATCAATAATTCATCTTTGCACTACAAAGCTAAGATATTCATCAACAAGTCATCTTTACTCACGAGCCAAAGATATTCATATATCAAAGAAATACATAATCATTTCGGAAGTTATATAACAATAATTATAACCATGTTGATCAATTCACCTTTGCACTTAAGCTAAAAATATTCAATTGTAAATTCAATGGTCATGATCATACCAACCAACAATTCAACTTTTTGCACCATCGGGCAAAGAGAACCTATAGTCACGATCATACCAATAATCTACCCATCTTTACACTCAAGTCAAAGAGAAATATCATCATTAGGGTTATAAGAATGTTATATAAAAACAATATAATCAAAACATGGTTTTAATTTCAAGAGTAAGATTCATAAATCAACGATAATTTGGTCGGAGAAGAAACCAATTTGTCGTGAATAATACCCGTCATTTTCAGACATAGTACCGTGATAATGTGCATAGTAACTCTCGACACTTAAAAGATAAAGTTTCATATAGATGTACTCCCAATAAAAATTTCATCAATTTTGGAGTTAATCACAAGGAGTTATAATATGTTACTTTTAAAATAGTCTTTTCTCATAAAATTCATAACTCCTAATCTATACATCCAAAAATCACCATTTTGGACACACTCTACAAAACTCATCAAAATATCATTTCAAATTATTTCATATAATTTTGAAGGTTCGAAAAATTTTTGAAACTAAAAACATAATAACCCTTAAAATCCCTTATTATCCCTTACCTCAAAAATAAAAGATCTTTGGAATTTTGGGATATATCAATGAATAAACTTATTGAACATATATTTATAGCAATACTCAAAGTATACTCAAAATACTCACAAAAAAATACTCGATAATATATATAGAGAAAACTTGATTTATGGTATGATTTTCAATTCTAACCTAAGCACCCTATTTATAGAAAACAATTTTAAACACAAAAGTAGAAAATTTAATAAAATATTAATATATATTTATTAAATTCTTACGCACCATTTTTTATCAACTGAATTCAGCATTCAACACAAGTAGCCCACCTCACAAAACTTTTTAAAAACGTTTTTCTTATTTAACATAATTAAAACTTCAAAAATTAACTATTTGAGACTTGAACTTCAATAATTCATAATAAATAGCTCTTTTGTCAGAAAAAATCAGAATCTCGCGACTTTTTATAGGAAATTTAATTCTCTACAACTTTTCAGAAGAAAGTTTTTCCAAATTCCAAACATAAATTGACCGAAATCCACAAACGGTCGATTTTACACGACTATAATCAATTTCACCAAAATCAATAAATGGGTCCACCACATGTTTAACATGTTTTAAACATTTATGCAACAACAAAATACTCTTCCTCCTATGTATAATATACTCATATATCCCACATTCATTATAAAAATATCACCGTTAATATATTATTAAAATAATATATTTAAATGAATTATTTTATCGTAAAAGATAAAATATTAATTTTCAATAATTGTCACATTAAAAATTTTCTCCATCTATATCCACATAAAATCAATATTTTTCCTCATCATATAATAATTAATTATTCACAAATAATATTCTGAGAATCACGATCTTTGGCAACCAAGCCGTTCCAGAAAGAGGGCTTTCAATAAGGATCTCTCTCCTTCTTGGCCTTGATTAGGTGACCAAACCTCTCCTTAGATGTAACTTTCTAGACATTGCCAATAATGTTATCTAATAATATTATTCAGATAATATGAATTATTGCTTCGATAATAAAATAAATATTGTGTAATGACAATTTATTGAAACAAGAATAATATAAAATATCAATGCAACAATTATTGAATCAATAAAATAAAATATCGAATAAGTAATTCTTCGTAACAATTATTGAGTAGTGCCTTCTTTACGTAAGAATCAATAATTGGTGCAATACCATAATGCTCATCGTTCAACAACGCAGATTAGTGTGTTTTAACCACCGGGTATTCCAATAGTATTAATTCTGTAATAATTACGCCGTTATTTATAAACAACTTATATTTATGCGTTTTCTTCATCCAATCACTTTCCGTTATGGGCCCACAAAAGTGATCATGGCCATCATACAAATATTCCCGAAGACAGTCTGAATATTCCACGACCAAACGAATATTCCCTAACGATAATGAATATTTTATCACCACTTGCTTATTTAAAATATTTGTGCATTTTACCCATAACTAACCACATTAATCAAATCCACCTTACTATTTCAAAATAATAAATAAAGGAAATTCCTTTTATTTAAAAATTTCGGTCTTACAACCTCCCTCCTTATGAAATTTCGTCCTCTCGAAATTGACGTGACGTACTGGTGTTTGAAAAGATGAGATTACCTCGCATTCATTTCCGTTTCCAACTCCCAGGTCATTTCGTCAATAACATGGTTTCTCCACAAAACTTTAACTTGTGGTATAACCTCGGTACATAGGACATGTTCTTTCCTATCCAAGATCTTGACTGGTACCTCTTCATACATTAAGTCTTCTACTATATCTCGTCCGGTTCTAACTCAATGACGTGGTTCGGTCGTCCACATATTTCGTAACATCGATAAGTGAAAAAGCGTTATGAACACGCATCATACTTGGCGGTAAAACGAGTCTATAGGCTACAGTTCCAATTCGATCGAGAATTTCAAATGGATTAATAAATCGAAGGTTTGAGCTTTCCTCACCTCACCGATTCTCTCGCTTTTGAAATAACAACTTCAAGCACCTCCTTCTTCAAATTCATCAGCTCCGGTGTGTAGCTTGAACAGCTTTAACTTTATCGATTAAAGTCGATTATACTCGTATATCATCACGTGGGTAACTAGAGTTTTCATCTCCATCTCTATTATTTGTAAATTATTGAAATGAGTCTTTGACAATATCGTACTCAGTGCTTGTATATCGATCTTCTACTCAACACGCCGCCTACCACGCGCTTTTCCAAGATGGCATGGTCGAACATGTCTTTGAAATGAGTCTCCTCTTGAGTTCTTCAAGCTCTTCCCACATTCCTTGCTCCATTCGAATTTTGTATCTCTACGAGTAAAATTGCGTTAATGGAATAGCGATTCGAGAATATCCTTCAACGAATCTCGATAATAGCCAACTAAGCCTAGAAAGCTACGATTTCGATTACCGACTTAGGTTGTTCTCAATCGTGACTTATATCCCAACCTTGGATAGCACATTACAATGACACCTATCGGTTTACTATCGCATCGAATATGGTGTCCCCTACTTGAGAGTTCGGCTTAGGTGAATTCCACAAAGGAAGTCACAAGATAAAGGCTCAGTACCAAATTTATAGTTGAATTTTTAACTCTGAAGTTCAATAGAGCCATTCGATATGAGATTTTAGAAATGAGTTTTGTCTGGGTTCAAAGTCGATACAAAATTTAATATCGATCTTTGGGAGTAAGCCAAGAAATTCTTCGAGAAAATACGTCGGGAAAAATCAATAACAACAAGAATATTATTCAAATCGACGTTTCTTTATTCAAATCCATAACATGGACTAAGAAAACATGACATCCGTAATAAACGAATGACTTCATGGCTTGATATGAAAATGATTGACTACAATGGTTTGATTGCTTGAATTCAAATAATGAGTTGCTTAGGAATATGAAAACTAACAACCTTACAAAAAGTAATCAATTTTGGCATGATGAGTAGTTAACCTTAAAATCACATCAAAAGCAAATATCTCTATAAAATAAGGTTAACGGGTAATGTGATAGTGCCAACCTGAATCAAGGAAGATTTTTAAACAATGGATGTAATGAAAGTTTTCGCTAATGGAGTCTCCATAAATAAGTCAAAGACTAATTTCTCCGTAGTCAAGTTCAAACGTTGAGCGCAAGAAGAGAGATAAAAGAATGGGTAGAACCCAGATCTAGTAAGGTATAAACTTCGCAAGAATTTATAATTAACTAAACGTGCTAATTTAGATTCGGGTTCGTTTGCAGATTTATTGACCAATTACCACAAACGCACTTCCAAGAACCGTTGACTTTGACTTTTACGGGACATCCTTTTGAGTCACCATTCCCGCTAGACTGGATTTCGATATCGCATAATCTCGAAGCGATATGTCCTTCTTTTCCACAATTATAGCATACCTTAAACTGTTGTGGGCGGTTTAAGGACGATATGTCCCTCTTTCCGCATTTGTAACATACGATCGATGGTCTTTCTCCTCCCTGGGAACCGGTTGCTCTTTGGATCGGCGCCTTCACATGGTCGTTGTTGAATCTCCTCTTTTAAAATCTCCTCTGACTTGCTTCTATTTTCATGGCCACGATTACCACCAGAGTGGTTACCGCTTTAATTCGTATTCTTCTTTCTCCATTTGGTTATCGTTATTTTGTTGACTACTATCTTCGGTATGATCCTGGTTATAGTCCCTCGGTTAAACGTACTCGTTATCTCGCTCTAACAACTGAGCCCTATTGACAACATTTGAATAGAGAGAAAATTTATGAGAAATGAGATACTGACGTATGCCGGGTTTCAAACCTCTCAGAAACATCCGCGTCATACGTTCCTCATTCTCCACCAAATGAGGTGCAAACACTGGATAACTCCATGAACCGCCTCGTCAGACGGGACACCATCATGTTATTCGCTCCAATCTAATAAACTCCACTTCCTTCATATGGCCGAATACTTTCGAGGAAGTACTTGTCATTGAACTGCTTCTGAAATGTCTCCTACTTGACATGCCGAGTGTGTTGGATGGGTACGCTTCACGATTCCCACCGATGTCTGCCTTCGCCACGGAACATAAAAGTAGCGAATGGAACTTTATGTTCCTCCGTGCATCCAAGACATCGAATATCTTGGTAATTTGTTTGACCCACGCTCTCGCCTTTAATCGGATCCGCTTTCCCTGCACTGCGGTGGTCCCAACTCTTTGAATCGCTTGCATTTGTGACCACCCGTGAATTGCTATCATTTCCTCCTATATTTTGAACACGAGTCTCCCTCGTCGATTTTACATACGAAACCGCAAAAAGCTTCTAAACATCCCCTCATTCATCATCTCGCTTTCGGTGGTGTTGTTTCATGGGAGGTACATTTGCCACTGTTGCACGTTCTCCTCATTGGTAAATCAGAGCATCTCCACGGTCTCATTTACTCAATTTGTTAATATTCTCATCGACATTCTCAAATCCGCCATAAAACAAGGGTTAATTAAGGAAATCAATATATCACATAATATCCCTATATATCGACCAACTAACAAATAAGCTTAGTAGACACACTAGCGAAGGATTTACTCGTCTCTCCCTCCTAGTTCTATTCCCGATCTCCGCCAGAGATCATATCCCTAAGCTCGATACCAATTGTGACACACCCCAAAATAGGTCCATTCCATCCAACCCATTCTCGAAGTCGCCAAATATATGGTACTTGAAAAAACAACCACAACTTTATTACAACAATTGTTGTGCAAAATACAACAACACATATGTTGTGAGTTTGGATACAAATATATACCAATGTAAGCACGTCACAATGACACCTTACATAAAGGTATAGTCAAAAAGCATTTTAGAAATTAGAATCTTTGGGAAGTGCTCAAGGAAACCTTCATACATGGGAGGCCATGCTTTTAGGTTATGGTAGATATCATATGGCCACAAAATTATCCTTGGTTAACCCAATAAACTCCAAAGAAAACGAGAAGATTACTATCATATTCTTCCCAATGGTGAGTCTTCTCTTGACATATCATTATCTCCACTTGTCTCTAATTGGGTATTATATTCCAAACAAACACCAAGATTATATAGGTAGTGCTTGTAAATATACTCGGCAAGTGGATGAGCACAACCATGTCTTATGATGACACGAGGTTGTATGTCATTAGACATCTTGTATGATAGTGGCAAAACACCCTTCCAAGTTAAATTCACCTCACCCTCAACATCTATAAACCACCATTCTATTCCCTCGCTATCCCCGCTCGACCCAGCTACACTTTTATTACCGAAAGGAATTGTGAAACAAAAGGGTGAGCACAACTAGCTCAGTAAAGAATATTATGACTAAAGATAAATAAATTATCAATAGTCTTCATCAGTAATAAATTAGAGATTTAGAATATATGGTAGATGATAAAACTTTTCAACCATAGTTGCAAATGAACGAAGCAATCCATTAGAAGAGTCAAATAGACTAAAAAATCTATTATCTTCTCCATGTTAAAAGTCCACCAACAATGTTTTATCCCTGTAACATCAATCAACAATTCATGTCCACAATCACGTGTATAACTCATAATCGTAATTGTAGTTCTAAATTCCTTTCATCATCCAAGACAAAGATAATTTTCATCACTTGTCTTTACCTGAAACATCAAAGATCATGGTTATACCAAATCACAGTTTCATGTTCATAATCATACTTAATAAATTCATCTTTGCACCACGACCAAAGATATTCATCAACATTCATCTTTACACTACAAAGCTAAAGATATTCATCAATAGGTCATCTTTGCATTACTGAGCCAAAGACATTCATCAATAATTCATCTTTGCACTACAAAGAAAGATAGTCAACAATCATCATCTTTGCATTACGAGCAAAAGATATTCATCAATAATTCATCTTTGCACTACAAAGCTAAGATATTCATCAACAATTCATCTTTGCACTACGAGCCAAAGATATTCATATATCAAAGAAATACATAATCATTTCGAAGTTATATAACAATAATTATAACCATGTTGATCAATTCACCTTTGCACTTAAGCTAAAAAATATTCAATTGTAAATTCAATGGTCATGATCATACCAATTCAACAATTCAACTTTTTGCACATCTTGGCCAAAGAGAACCTATGGTCACGATCATACCAATAATCTACCCATCTTTACACTCAAGTCAAAGAGAAATATCATCATTAGGGTTATAAGAATGTTATATAAAACAATATAATCAAAACATGGTTTTAATTTCAAGAGTAAGATTCATAAATCAACGATAATTTGGTGGGAAGAAGAAACCAATTTGTCGTGAATAATACCCCGTATTAAATACATAGTACCGTGATATCGTGCATATAGTAACCTCGACCTAAAAAGATAAAGTTTCATAATAAAATTCATATCCATATTTATAACACCTTAATCCAAATGTTATAAATCACTTAGAAATCTCATAATCTAATATTATTAATATTACGGTAATATTTTAATCATTTTAAAACTTATAAACAATTTAATTAAATTGTTTACACTTTACTAATTAATGCATTTAATCATCATAAAATGCCAAACTCATAAGATTTCATAATCATTAACCAAAACCCTCATAAAAATCTGCATATACCTCATATATGATTCTCAAGCCAATAAATCATATTTTCCAATTTTCTTACTTCACATAACATATTTAATTCATTTTACCCATAACTAGAATATTTTCATGAAAAATACCAAATCAGTTCCAAAAATATTTCTTTTCTAGGATTTAGCATAACATAGTCCCATATTGAACATATATTTTCTCAAAATTTTAAAAATTCATTTACTATTTTTCATATGGCCAAAACCATCGAATATTTAAACATTTATCATAAATTATACTTTTATCCAACAATTCTGAAATTTAAGCGGTATATTGATATTATATAGATGTACTCCCAATAAAAATTTCATCAATTTTGGAGTTAATCACAAGGAGTTATAAGCGGTTACTTTTAAAATAGTCTTTTCTCATAAAATTCATAACTTCTAATCTATACATCCAAAATCGCCATTTTGGACACACTCTATAAAACTCATCAAAATATCATTTTAATTTTTCCAGAATTTTTGAAGGTTCAGAAAAATTTGAAACTAAAAACATAATAACCCTTAAAATCCTTACTATCCCTTACCTCAAAAAAGCGATCTTTGGAATGTCGGATATATATTTGAAGCGAACTTACACCGTATAGCAATACTCAAAGTATAATCAAAATACTCACAAGAATACGCTCGATAATATATAGAGAGAAAACTTCAGTTTCTGGTATGATTTTCAATTCTAACCTAAGCACCCTATTTATAGGAAAATGCTTAGAACACCAAAGTAGAAAATTTAATAAAATATTAATATATATTTATTAAATTCTTACGCACACTTTTTATCAACTGAATTCAGCATTCAACACAAGTAGCTCACCTCACAAAACTTTTAAAAAACGTTTTTCTTATTTAACATAATTAAAACTTCAAAAATTAACTATTTCGGAGCTTCAGAACTTCAATAATTCATAATAAATAGCTCTTTTGTCAGAAAATTGAATCTCAAGTTTTTTTATAGGAAATTTAATTCTCTACAACTTTTTAGGAAGAAAGTTTTTCCAAATTCTAAATATAAATTGGTAGAAATCCACAAACGATTCGATTTTATATCTATAATCAATTTCGATTCAATAAATGGGGTCCCAGAGCATGTATAACATGTTTTAAACATTTATTGCAACAAAAATACTCTTCCTCCTCGTATACTCATATATCCCACATTCATTATAAAAAATATCATAGATTAATATATTATTAAAATAATATATTTAAATAAATTATTTTATCGGAAAAGATAAAATATTAATTTTCAACAATTGTCACATTAAAATTTTCTCCATCTATATCCACATAAAATCAATATTTTTTCCTCATCATATAATAATTAATTATTCACAAATAATATGAGAATCACGATCTTCGCAACCAAGCCGTTCCCGGGGAAAGAGGGGCTTTCAATAAGGATCTCTCCTTCTTGGCGCGCAATTAGGTGACTCAAACCTCTCCTTAGAGCGAACTTTCTAGACATTGCCAATAATGTTATCTAATAATATTATTGAGGATAATATGAATTATTGCTTCGATAATAAAATAAATCTTTGTGTAATGACAATTTATTGAAACAAATGTAATATAAAATATCAATGCAACAATTATTGAATCAATAAAATAAAATCTTTGAGCGGTAATTCTTCGTAACAATTATTGAGTAGTGCCTTCTTACGTAAGAATCAATAATTGGTGCAATCTGATAATACTCTTGTTCAACAACGCGTATTAGTGTGTTTTAACCACCGGGTATTCCAACAAAGATGCTTCAGAATAACTACGCCTAGTTATTTATAAACAACTAATATTTGTCATTTTCTTCATCCAATCACTTTCCGTTATGGGCCCATAAAAGACTGCGCCGTCGTACGAATATTCCCCGACAGTACGAATATTCCACGACCAAACGAATATTCCCCGACGATAATGAATATTTTATCACCACTTGCTTATTTAAAATATTTGCGCATTTTACCCATAACTAACCACATTAATCAAATCCACCCTTACTATTTCAAAATAATAAATAAAGGAAATTCCTTTTTATTTAAAAAATTTCGGGGTCTTACAAATGGTATCTACACGAGCTAGCAGATCCGAGGCTAACTGCATGGTGGCATGATGCTCATCAATGTATGCACTCATATCGTCAAGGATGCCAGTCGTAAGGGATCTCACTAAAGTACTATCTGTGACGGCCACATCCCAGGCAGATAGGGCAGCATCCCGCTCTACAATCAATGCATCTCTAGCTGATCTGGCCTAGTCTCTCTCTAATAGAGCTGCGTCTCTCCCATCAAGAGCTGTCAACATCAAGGCCCTAGGCTGATCTCTCTCAAAGGTCATTAAATGTAGACATTGCTCCAGATACTATGTCGAATGCTGAATCACAGTAGCACTCATAATGGGAGAATCCATCACAACTACTGGCAACCCAATAGTCAAATCCTCATCGATGGGAATATCAGTCTCCTCCATAGGCTCCTCATCGTTAGAATCAGTCCCCTGCACTGTGGATACTACCGCATTTGATGCAGTCTTTGTCTCTATCCATGCGAAATATTCTACAGAACAACCCGGATGGCTAACAAAAAACTCAGCTAGATCATGCTGATCCCAACAGGCATAAAACCTGGATCTATCCTCTGCTGATAAGTGGCGAGAAACGAAGCGCTGACTTAATGCCCCCTAAAAAGGATGAAAATCCTGGAACCGGTCAAATTGACACATCACGACCAGTGGGTGGTAAGTAATCATGCCTCCCAAACCAACCAGAGGGAGATAATCCATGCCGGGAGCATGAGTGATGAAGCTGTATGGTGAGCTGAGCCATAAACACGTTAATATATCAAACGGATCTCTGATCCCTACTAGGAAAGCTGACCAAGATGCAACATCTATACACTCCGCATGTTTAAAGGAGTATGATATGGCTATATCATGGTTGAAATAATACTCATGCCATCTAAAAGTCCCAATCGGTCTCAAGTGTGACATAAACCACACATACAGCAAGCCCGAGCTTCCTGTAAACACTCCCGTCGGATAAGTGCAACAGTATGTAGCCGACCTCAGAGTATCTGCTATAATCATCGGTATAATGGTGTGACCCTCCCTGAGAGCTCTCACTGCCATGATAACTCCTATACAATACGCACAATAGCAGTACATCCACTCTGGCCAAACACCAATGATCCTCCAGTGTGGTGAAATCCCCGGAATGCCGTGTATAACTATCCTTAGAGCAAAATCTGTCAAACAGAAAATGCTGGGATATAACATGGCCGGATGTGAGCACATCCTGGACCACCTTACACCTCAATCTAGTGAGGGTCATGAACTGTCGACTCAATTCTCCAATCGCCATATGCATGTAAGGTCTGTCTAGTGGCAGCATCGTCAAACATGCATACTCCTCCAGAGTAGGAGTCAACTCCTAGGTCCCAAATCGAAAAACCTGCCTCTCCGATTCCCAATGCTCCAGCATACCCTCTACAGATCCTGCGGGAACCTGAAACATCAATAGGGTCATAGTATGCTACAACAGCTGATCTACAGTCACCCTGTCTGATGGTGACTTACTATCATACCACGATCACATACGAGATACCACCAATAATGGCGGGGTATGATCAATACAGCTAACTGTCGAGGAAGACATCTGTACGGGTCGTGTCATAAGACCATCTAGGGGTCAATGCTTTATATCTCTGGATATACAAACATGTGCATAACATAATAACATATATAATACAATAGATGGTAATATGATATAGGGAATGGAAAACAATACATACATTCATAAGTATATCATAATATAATACATCTCTGTACCGCTAAAATACAGGGAAATGGGGCAAAACTGCCCTATAACTAACAGAGGCCTATCAAAAGATATAACGAGAATGGGGCGAAGCTACCCAATGTCTAACAGAGGCTTATCAAAAGAGATAACGAGAATATACATCAGAAGAAGACAATGGTTTCAATGTCTACATCATCAATCATGTCCACCTGATGTAACTCCTCCTGAGTCACTAGATCTTTATCCACAGGGATGTCAGGCCTATACAAGGGAGGATCTGCACCGAGAAAACCATATGGGTCACGTGAGGGGCCAGCGCCAGAGTTGGAAGGATCAAAAGTATTTGCCTCTGAAGGATCTTTGCCCAAGTGCAGGATAAAGAAATGTGCCTGGTCAAACTGTCGGGTCAAACTGTTAATCTGTTTCAAATGAGTCGGATCTCGGACACAGGCTAGCCAATCCGTCATTATCACGGATCCTGGAACCATATCCCCCATGAACCGAGTGGCACGGGTCTGGCTCCAATGGTACGAGGGAACCACCACTGCTGGAACATTTCCTGAGTGCAGGGACCCTTTGACAGTGCAAAACTGTTAACAACCAACAATGGGATATCAATGACAGGTGACTGCGAAACAGGCCAGTAATGCCTGGTAGGAGGCAAGATCGGTATACGAATTTCTCATGTAGTGCTCCTGATAGCACACTCTCCTAAGTAGAGATCCCATCCTCCATCTGTGAAGAGAGGAATCCTACGGGTGGAACGACACCAGTCAAATACCCATCCTCAAATTTAATGCTCAAATGCTCCCCAGAGTAGGGAATCCACGTGATGACATCCGCTGTCAACAACTCCAACTGTAGGTGACAATGAGTAAAGCCCTCCGCAACAGGGACCTCTGCCAGTATTGAATGATACCATCTTCATCCTCGTGGATAGGTATCTAAGCCTAACACACTCACATGATGCAAACATGGGAGCCTCTCATAGGCCCAAAACTGCCAACACAAAGGCAAACATCTGCTGTTAGTCAACGCTCTTAACCCATATATGTGAAAAGACAAGAGAAATACTCACCAGCAAAAATGGGTAAAATCCTAGCCAAGCCTCGGTCAAGCCTTGCGAGCGAATGCGCATTCCCCTGAGGAAGTAGGCGAAGGTGTAGGAACCCCAATCATATTCTCCAATATGGTGCACATGTCGAGTGGCGTTGATCAAAGCGAAAGACACCGTAGAAGAGTTATCTGCTATGAAGCAGCCCCTAATGATCATCAGGAACAATTGCCGAAGAATGCGATCCCTAACTCTCACATCATCAAGTATGGGCTCACTCAATAGCCTACTCATAGCATCTACACTCAAAGGACCTGTACGAATAGTCCTTCCCTTAAGCGCCTCCGTCGGAACTCCTAACAAGGATCTGGGAGCAGTCGGGGTAATATCCTCCGTACAAGGCACATATACCCCTCCAAAATCCATATATGTGATAAACTACCAATCCATCGGCGTCATCATCACCTCACAGTCCAACAAATGGAGTGATGAGTGCAGTGAAACCGGCCTTTCGACAATGCCACGAGGTAACCCAGAGGACAACGACGGGGAAGAATGGAAAAGAACATTTTGAATCCCCAGCCATGTACAATCGCTCTATAGTCATCGTGTAAAGCCTGATACATAGATAGGAAAGAAGGAAGATTAAGATCTAACTCTATACCTCGTTTGCGTGCAGGTAAACTAAAGGGTGTCGACTCAAATCGCCCAGAAGCTCTAGGTTCGCCACCTGAATGCCTAGAAAATTCCTACGAGGAATAGATGAAACATGAGCAGGAGCCTCAACCGGTACATCCTCCTCCTCGTCCTCGATGTCAGGCACATCAACCTGGACTGGACGTATTACCGCCTCCACCAAACGATGAGGCTGTCTAACAGAACGGGGTCGAGGCAATTCAGAAGCCCTTCTCCGTACACCAGTAGTGGTCCTGCGGGAACTACTCGGCTGGTCCGGATCCATATATCTGGACAACAAGTCTCAAAATCACCTCAAAAAGGGTGTGGTAAATTCTTATCTAAAGCTTTTCAAAATGCATTTTTATGACTACATGCATGCATACACTATTTTAACATACATCTATAGTAGAGTTAAAAATGCATGACTACCCAATGCCTATATTTTGGAATTTTTTTTGTCGTAGTCCACTTTGTAAATAGGACTATCCACATGCGCATAGGCATGACTAGGTGGCCATTCAGTAGCACAACTACCCACAATCATATACATCCTACATGCATTAATTCATCATAGTAAAAAATCCATAAGTGTAGTCTAATTACCAGGATTATTTTACTTTTCTACCTTTACTCATTTGTCCTAAAATAGGATAAGAAATGACAGTAAAAGGTGCCAATTTCACTTTTGTAAAAGTCAAATTTTTTCACATCATTGTGTTTAGCATGGTTTAATACTAACATTTACTATGTTGAATATTTTTTATAAAGTTATATCAGCATGCATATTCACTACTATGTGTCTAGATGCATTTCATGAGATAAGTCATTTTCCAACGGATAGAAACTGGAAAAGAATACAGGCATACGTTACCAAAATAGTGTAGAACACTTGTACGGTAGCTGAATTTGCAGAAAGTCGTCCGAACTCAGCATATCTGAAGAAGAGCTCACGAATTTCCTTCTTGGCGCAACTTGAAAGTGACTTATGAAAGTAACCTACAGGCTTTACATATTCACGGTTGGTCGCAGGTGCACCTACGCCTGCCGTAGGTGTACCTGCGGCACCCCTACATGGGTCCCACCCCTCCGGCTAAGTCCAGTTCGAGTTGCAAAGGAGCTTTCACAAGCTAAAAAGGCCAAATCAGGAATAAAAACGTTACGCAATTGAGCAGAATAGATTGGAATCCTGGTTGTTACAAGTCAAATTATGGCTTCACATGTTACTCATTGGTATTCGCCTAAATATAAGGTACACTATACCGATGAGCTCAACTTTTGCAAATCATACTCGGCAGTGCCTTACACAAGTTCGATGCCACCAAATACATGGTTGTAACCCTAAATAGTACCCCCGACGGGGGTCACAACGCCGATATCATTGATAAAATACCCCCGACAGGGGTCACAACACAGATATCCATTCATCCACGTACCCCTGGTGGGGGTTACAACACATTCTTTGTCTATGAATGAATCCCCGACAGGGGTTACAACGCAATTCAACCATTGATACACACATTAATGAAGGTTAAGCAGCCTTGATAGTTCAACCAAAAGGGATCTATCTGTTGATACACATATCAATGAAGGTCAAGCAGCCTTGATAGTTCACCCAACAAGGATCTATCTGGTGATACACACATCAGTGAAGGTCAGACAACCCTGATAATACATACTGTTGGCAGTAACTCCAATAGGACCGTGGTATATACTGATGACACAAACAAGAAAAGACCATCCTCATCGGAGAGGACCGATGATGGAATATGTTATAGACATCCTCAAACAGACAAAGCTATATCCCCACAGATCTCTTACACATGAGAGGCACATCTGCAGAGTAAAGTCTGTATCAAGGATTCAAGACTTTTGTGATAACCCCAACGTCAGTATCTTGGAAGACTTGGATCACACTTCTAAGACATCACTGATCGTTATCCCCGACAGGATTAACAGGGAACTGACAATCATCCCATCATGTTGGAAAATAATCCAACAAAACATATGCATCATGCATTTGCATCATGTTGCTGCAGATGTCATCAAGGTTATCTTGTTACATTTCAACTGTCTAGGATTCTTTATCCTATCCATGCCTTGCATTGCATAAATATGATAAAGAAAGGCATCTGTAGACACTCGAAATTTTTTCCAAACCTGTTATTAACATTGCAGGAGGGCAGATTCGTCTTTCAGAGATAACACTGGAAGACGGCTCACATCCATTCCAGATACCACTGAAAGTTCAGTCTCAACCCCGAAATACACACTGGGATTACCAGTTCCAAACTCGGAGATAACCCTGAGTTTCATCCTTGGAGACAACCCCAAGGAATGTTGTTGCAGTTACGACGATAACCCCGAAAATGCTTATTTCAAATGCATGCAATCAGCTTCAACCATGGAACTCCCGCTGAGGCACATATTCCAAAGACCCGGAGGTAACACTGGAAAGACAGGCACACTTAAAGATGACCTTGAAGAATTTAAACACTTGCAACAGTTCAATCTCAGAGATAACCCTGAGCAACATTTGCTTTATCAGCCCAAACCGGAGATAACCCCGGTGAGGGGCAAAATCATCATCTTGCCACCTCAACACCACATTGCGCCATCTCAACATCTCATACATACATTTCAACACAATAATGTCCTACAAGAGACAGAGAATTACAATCCCAAGTGACTATTACACAGGGTAGCACACCAGATAGAATTTGAAGCTTGAAGACCATGGGCATGGTCCCCTCTTCCTGACTTCATACAACCTCTAATCCCATGTCATTGCATAACTCTTAACAAAAGCGGTCAAAGAAAGGTCTTGTACACCTCATTCGGATGCTCGGATTAAAGTTCTACAAGTTTGAGAGGACATCACAGTGCACGTACTTCGAGATAATAAGACCCGAGGAGCTCGGGGAACCTCGGTAGTAGCAGTGCATGCATCTGCGGCTATCGCAGAATGCACTCATGACCACCAGCTCTATAAATATAGAGCTTGGGTTGGCCATATTCAAATAGAAAAAAGGCGAGGAAACTCTGTCAAATTTGCTCTGTACACACCCCATATTGAATGCTTTCTCATTTTAAACACCTGTTAGTTCATATATAGCTATATTTTTACTGGTGAGAGCTGAGTGTTCATCCATTACAGTCATAGAAGTCTTCTTTGGCAGCGCACTATAAGCCTGCTTACACATTATAAAGCCATTCTCTTCATCTTTGCACACACTATTCTTCACATTGAGAATCATGTTGTGTGTGTATGCCCGGACTTCGGTCCATGGTTTTCATTTCTGTCTGTATATATATATTTATATATGTATATATTTATATATATGGACTAACATTATCGAGTTATGCCTTGATTGAGCCTAGACTTATGTCTGGAGCGTTTACTTACTTTTATATATATATATATATATATATATATATATATATATATATATATGAACTATTGTCGGATTATGTCCGATGAACCTGGATTTTATATCCGGAGGCGTTATCGCTTATATATATATATATATATATATACATATTTGTCGCACTGGACTTTACTTCGTGGTGGTTGATCGCATTTATTGCTTTATTTACATTTTTGATCCCCCATGGAGGTGCTTCGTGGTAGTTGATCATGTCTTTATATATATATTTACCGCTTTTATATATTTACATTTCTGATCCCCCATGGAGGTGCTTCGTGGTGGTTGATCATGTCATATATATATATATATATATATATATATATATATATATATATATATATATATATTCTGACTTTTATATATAGAACATTTATCGCTTTTCGTATAAACCGCAAAGATCATGTGAGCCTAGGAATCACGTGATCACTGCATTTAATCCACTAAATCTAGACTCGATTCCCGTGATGGACATTTTCAGCTGTAAGCAGCTTATAAATTATTCACGGTGTTTGAATTTCCTTAGATGGCTTTCATGCACTGTGAGGAGTTTGGCACTGCTATATATTATTTTTTCGAAGATGCTTCACATCTCGAAAATAAAAGTAAACAAGCCGAACATTTAATAATAAAATGGAAGTATGAAAAGGTCTCAATTACTTTTGAGCACAGGGTTTGAAAAACCTCTTTTACAAAACTTCATTGTTATATCATGTTTAAAACTGAATTTTTATATAAATTCAAACCATTTGTATATAGGTGCGAACGAGACCTCGCACCATTTCCAAATAAATTGCACATTGATCCACACACACACACACACATATTCATATAACAGTTTCTTGAAAAGAGGCGGTCACCATGGTAACACGAATGTCGGGGGGTGCCTAACACCTTCCCTTCGCATAATCAAGCCCCCAAACCCAAATGAATCTCGGTTTCATAGACCCGTTTAGCAGTGTCACATCACTGGGTCAATGTGCAAACCTTTTCTCGGTTACGTTGGTGTAACCAATTAAAAACACCAACTGGTGACTCTTACTGTCAAATCGTTGACATATACATGTCAGACCTTTTTCATTTATTTTTCAAACAAATCTCACATAACATGAGAACACCAAAGAACAAGAACAGAAAAGCGACAAATAAAAATCCCGACGTCGACAGCACAATAGTTATCTAGAAGGGGGGTTGAATAGATATTTTAAAAATTCTTATTTGTTTTGATAATGATTTAAACACAGCAGAATTAAGTGTTTGTTTTCCCTTC
Organism: Panax quinquefolius; assembly: GCA_020205615.1. Classification (NCBI taxonomy): domain Eukaryota; kingdom Viridiplantae; phylum Streptophyta; class Magnoliopsida; order Apiales; family Araliaceae; genus Panax; species Panax quinquefolius. The sequence continues at coordinate 41,266,355 of CM035158.1, read as the reverse complement.
AAGATATAATGAATTAATAGGAGTAAAGCAGTTATGGCAGTTATAGCAGTTATGACAAGAATATAAGAGACGCAGTGATTTTAAGTGGTTCAGAGCATTCAAAGCTCCTAGTCCACTCTTCTACTACTCGAGTAGGAAATCCACTAAGGATATCTTTACAACTCCTAAATCTCACATATTCCTTCAAGACCAGTAGTCTTGGAACTTCTTAGTTCACTATTGAACTCTTCAAGTCCAGCAGACTTGGTACTTCTCAATTCACTTAGAACTCTTCAAGTCCTTCTGACTTGGAACTTCTTACTTCACTTGATGGTCATTGAGTTCTTGAATGGTGCTACTCAGTTTTCATTAAGCTTGAGTTCAAAAGAACTGAGTAGTTGAGCAAGCTTTCTTTTTCAGATCGTAGAGTTGAGCGTTGAATGTTCTTCAACATTTTTTCTGTAATAGCTGAAATCTTTCATCTGCTGAAGCTTTGTATATAAGATGTCTTTGAAACATATCCGTTGAAGACACCCGTTGAAGCATTAAATGCATTTGACATTTCTAAACTTTTATGGAGACTTTTTGCACAACTTCTAATTAGCAGACTGGCCCCCTAACATAGCAGACTGCTATTTCACCTAACACCTGAAAAGGTGTTTTCTACTAACCTATAGTACATTCCTTAGCTTCTTCAATACGTTTCTTTTTTATATACTAAGGATGAATGTTGTGTCATTTGGACTCTCGATGACTTCAACATCTATAACTTATTCCATATTTGTTGTGATTTATCTTTAAACAAATGGACGAGGCTCGATGCTTTTGACACGGACAGATGAAGCTCTACGATTATGATCGTGGTGTCTTGACACCTTGGTGCTTGATTTGATATTGCTAAACGAGAACACTATGATTTCTCTTAAGTACTGGTACATTACGATCTTTACTTGCTTGTCTTGCAGACTCTACATTTTCAAGAGCACACTACAACCTCTAATTTAGCTCGGCAGGCGTTTGGACCATTCTACGATTTCAAAGAGGCCCTTCAAAGAAGATACACTACGATCCTTGATGCTCTATGATTTTGCCTTATCTTTTGCAATCTCTTGATCATCTCGATAGGCTACGATTAAGTGGAAGCCTATCTATTACATCTCAAGATAAAGATCAACCTAACAGCTTTGATCTTTTCTTCTATACATTCATTTACAGAATGATAAACATTAAAGTCCAGATCAACCTAACAAGTTTGATCTATCACTAAGTCCTTGTATATGTGTTCCTTTGAAGGACTTTACATATAATCATGAATATTAATTTCAACATCAAAATTTAAATATGCTATCTCCCAACAATCAAGTCTCTCCATCTTAATTTGAGATTCCCCACGATTAACATCACGATCGTAGAATATAAGCACACTAACTCTACGATTGAAGTACTTCTTGATACACTCTCCTAGCCATACAAGTGATATAGTTGAAAGCACTTCGCCCTCTTCCACTAACAAATGCCAATATCAAGTATGTCCAATGATGGTGAACAAACTATGACAAAATGGCTTATCATGATGATACTCTTACCACCAAGTTTATACAGTCCTTCTTCTGATAAGAGCCTCAGAGACAAACCTAACCATTCGTTTATGTCTAAGAGGTTGGCCCTTCCTGAGCTTCTTTAACTTAGAAGGAAAACTGAAATAGAAGGCATCACAAGAACTCATATGGAGCACATGTATAAAAAAATCCCTCAGAAGAGATCAAGCTTATTGATGAATCATGCAACTCCAAGTTGAGGATTAGAGACGAGTCACTCACTGAAGCATCTATTAGAAGACGATCATTGAGTTGACAGAGAAAATCGTAGAGCCTATAACTTCAAGCTACTCTACGTACTAAAGAAGTCAACGGTCAACCTACATCACTAATACTCATTTTCTTAAAAGAAAAATCAAAACTAAAAAACTTATCAGCTTATACGGAGTTACAGTTCTTAATGGGCATCGTGCAACCAATGGCATCTTGACACATCACAACTTATGTAGAGTCAGAAGGAACTGTCTTAAAGATAAATTTAAAAACCACTAAACTGTTATCAAAGCCTATTGATTTCCTTTCCCTCCCTTTTTCAAACCCTAAAATTCTCTTCAAAGCTAACATCCATAAAACCTCGAGCTCCACCCAAATCGCATTCAACTATCTCTTATAAGATTCTTAAAATCAAATACATATACACTTCGAACTCTCAAAATAGAAGATTAGCGTGTTATAACTGGAATCTAATTCAGTCTTAAGAAGTTCAAAAGATCAGCTAAGAAGTTCAAGGACATACTTAAGCTTGTAAAGAATGCTAGATTTTGAAAGTGATTGGAAGCGAACACTCTAGTGTATACTGATTTAGTGAAGCAATTCTATTCAAATACAACGGTAGACTTTGGGATTCTATCTACAAAGGTCAAAGGAGTAAGCTTGAAGATAAAAGCCTCAGACATCAACCAATGTCTAGGGTTTCTTGACCAAGGTCTGATAAACCTCGAGGACATCGACATCGAAGAAGGTAAAAAGTTAATGCGCTACAAAAGGAATGTAAATCTGAAAGATATAAAGAAGAAGGAGTTTCTTGAAGAGTTTGAATTCCTGACTGAGATTACGGGAAAATGAATCTTGTGCAAGGATACTGCACATGACATTGTTAGTGATCTGCAACTGAGAGTTATGACTACATTCGTCATGAAACATTGGATGAGCTTTGGTGCCCTTTTAATTGATTGGTTGTCCAAATGGCTAGAAAAAGATGAGATAAAGAAGTTTATAGATAAACCCCTCATAAAGGTTTTTCATGGAAGACTCATGAGCATTATACTGTAGAAGAAATTGAAGAGTAAGATAAGGGATGATGAGGGAGAACCACTGAATGTTCATATAGTGATGTCCCCACAGCTGTTTAAAAACTAGAAGAAAAATCCAATGGAAAATAAAAGGCTAATGACATATGGCAGCAACAGCAAGGTCTTTGCAAAGAAGAGGAAGGCAAAAGAAATTGAAAGCAAGTTGTCTTTATCTGATGACTCTGCAGTTGTAGTAGCCACCTGTGAAGAAGTATACAGAGATTCAATCAAGCAGTCTCTCTAGTGACAAAAAGAGACGAGAATCAGGAAAGGAAAAAGCATCAACTGCAACAATGTAAGACCCCAACTTTTTTGAATAAAGAATCATTTTTCTCGAAATATATTTTTGAATATTATGGCGTGGATATGATATAATGTTATAGTTGTGGGTAATATTTGGAAAATTTTGAAAAGTAAGCAAGTTGATATAAAATATTCGTTGTGTCAGTGAATATTCGATTGGTCAGGAAATATTCATTTTAATAGGGAATATTCGTACGACGGCACAATCATTGGTGAACCCCATAACGAAAGTATTGTCACAGTTAGAAAATGACAGAAATATCTTTTTATAAAAATAACAGCGGAAGTTTTAACATTAAACTGTTGAACTACCCGGTGGTAAAAGTACAGTAATACGCGTGGTTGCATAGTAGCACACGGTATTGATTATTGTTGCTTACGTGAGAAGTCACTTAGTTAAACTCAATTATTGTTACAGTAATTGTTGCATAGTATCTCACGTTATTTGATTCAATTATTGTCACATTATCATCTGCAAAATATTTTATATTATTAAATCAATAATTGAGACAACAAAGTTATTCATATTATTATTTGCAATATTGATAATGTCTAGAAAGTTCTGTCGAGGAGAGGTTTGGTCACCTAATTGCGCGCCAATAGAAAGAAATCCTTATTGGAAAGCCCCCTCTTTCTTGGGAACGATCTGGCTGTTAAATATTATGAGTTATAATATTAATGATGAATAATTGTTGAAGTATTAAGAATGTGTTTATTGAAGATAAGTGAATTACAAAAGTTAGAGGAGAATAATGCAAACTTGGAAAACATTAGGGGTACCAAAGTGTAATAAGTTAAACTAATCTGGACCATTGGTGGTGGTTTTAATAGTAAATCAATCTGGACCGTCGATGGTGGTTTTAATAGCAAATCAATTTGGACCATCGATGGTGGTTTTAATAGTAAATTAATCTGGACCGTCGGTGGTGGTTTTAAAAGTAAATCAATCTAGACCATCGATGGTGTTTTTAAAAGTAAATCAATTTGGACCGTAGGTGGTGGTTTTAAAAGTAAATCAATCTGGACCGTCGGTTATGATTTTAATAGTAATCAATATGAACCGTCCATTCTAATAGTAAATCAATCTGGGCTGTTTATGAATCAGTTACTATTTAGTCCATTCTCCTATAAATAGAAGCTTAGTTCTTCTTTCATTCTCATCAATTCACTGAGATTCACAAGAGACATTACAGAGAGAGAAACTATAGAGAACAAGAAGAAGAGTATTTTGCTACTTCACTTTTACAGTATCTAGCTTTCTACTAAGGTAGGGGTATTATTTCTTTCGTATTCATAAGGAATACTATTTTTCAGATTCATCCTTTAATGACGTCGAATAACTTTTGTTTATGCGGATTTACGCATCGTATACGTGTGAAAATCCATTTAGCTTTTCAGATATTAATTCTTTTCATATTCTTAAATCTAAACTTACTATGGTAAGTATTGCTTCTATAATCCTTAAAATTAGTGGAATATCTGTTAGTTTTGCACTTCATCCGAGATCATTTCATTGGAATATTCATATGAAATCTCTTATTAAATATCAATATTTTCAAGAAAGTACTTATTCACGGAGTTCTTTATTCACCCTAAGCTATTATTCACTATAATATTATTCACTCGGGTATTTGGGGCACTTTTCATGTTGGGGTATTATTCACAAGTTACTATTCATGGGTTACTATTCACCCAATTACTATTCACTCAAATATTGTTCACTCGGGTATTTGGGGCACATTTCATGTCGGGATACTATTCACGAGGTACTATTCCCGAAGTACTATCATCAGTACAAAGTACCAAATAGACAACACTTAAACCACAACGTTTATTATAAAAACGTTGTGGTATTTTTTTACAACGTTTTTAAAAAAAATGTTGTAGATATATATGCAAAAACATTATCTATTTAAAAGGACATTTTTTGGTGTTAACTAGATAACGTTTTTTAAAAAGCGTTGTCTATCAAGAAAACACGGAGTGTAAAAATCTCATTTCAAGTGAAAACTTAAATAATAAGTATCACTCTTATCAAGATTTTGCCCTAGCCCGCTCCCAGCCTCGAGCCGGATCTAAAATTTCTCACCTTAACCGGAGGATTCTCCTCGCGATTGCCCTTTCTCCTCACGCCTTGAAATCGAAGGTGTAGCCGTCTTTATTAGGGTGCACTGTGAGTCCTACAAAACGTCGTCCCACACACGCACGTGAAACCCATCACCGAACCTCTTCCCGACACGCTAAGCAGCCTTTGGTTCGGTCGGACCACGCGCTCTACAACCGTCTCTATCGTACAAACCAACCTATCAAGAGACGTTTCTGACAAGCACACTGCCGATGAAGACGGCAAAACCACCACCGGTGCTAGGGAGGGAAACAGGGAGTTTTTGACATTAGATTTGGCGAACTTCTCTTACTCGGCTTTCATGGATATGTCCCAGTAGCACTTGGAACAGAAATTTTGAGTTGTCGGGCTGCCGAAAAAGAATGAGAGAAAAATTATTCTTACAGAAATTTTGGAACAGAAATAATGAGTCTTGAGAGAAAAATTATTCTTCGTGCTTTTGGTGCAAAGTTGGTCCTCACAGATCCTGCTAACAGAATGAAAGGTGCTATTCAGAAGGCTAAAGAGATATTGGCTAAAACACCTAATGCTTACATTCTTTAGCAGGATAGATTTATATGTCTATTCTTTCTCTTTCTTCATTTAAAAAGTTATGTTTGTGAATTTTGGTTTCTTATGGTGAAATTTTTTAGTTTAGTTTACTGACTGAAAGTGGTAGCACCAAGGATGAAATTATTCCCCCCTCTACTCCTTTTCCCTTCCACCTTTCTCCCTTTAATGTATCAATATGTGAAGAATTTAATTCTAAAATTAATGTTACTATGCCAATTTGTCTGCGAGGGTCAAAGGGCAATGCCATTGATCATAGACCGAGGCTCTACCAAACAACAAAGTCGGATATATTTTGGGTCACACCTCGGAGAACATTGCCAACTTGACCTTTAAGTTGTTTCTTGGTTAGCTTCCCCCATTTAGTTATTCCATACCTTGTGGTGATTATTATAACTATTGATAGATATTTAGTTTTTCATGCAAACCTCTCAGTTCACCAGGTTGAATTGGTTTAGATTCATACAATATGGGCGTCTCAAGTATCAAACTTGTATTGAAGTTTTAGCTAGTTTTATCAGTTGATTCTTCTTCCACTCCCTTCCCCTCTTCCTTTAATTAGTTGATCTCTCTTGTTTGGTGGTTCAGCTATTGTTACTATAAGAATATTAATTGTACATGGTAAATCCATGGCAATCTGCGAGTAATATTTCCATAAGTTTCTGATTATGCTTCCTTTCTCTAGAGATAACAATAACAAAGATGATAAGGCAGGGGGGTTATATGCTCATGGACAGCTCTGGCTTCAGCGGCATCACATCATAGGTAGAGCTGTGGGGTAAAATCTCTAGTACGTTCCTTTCCCTGGTATATGTGCTCATATTTAACATGAACGGGCTCTTTTCCCGATCTTTGTCATGTTGAAAAAAATACAATGACATCTTTGAGACTTGTGTAGCTTTTCTTTCATAATGTTATGGTTCCATTTGTTTTCCTCTATTATGTTTGAGATTCCTTTTACCTGTGATGGTAAATCCATGCATATGAATTATGGTAGGTAAGAATAGATACATTAGTTAAGTTGAATATGCAGAACAACTAACTTAAATTAAAACTAAAAATTGAAGTGAAGAAACCTAAAAGCGATTAGAATTTGACTATGATGATGTTAAAGGAAATGGATACAATTACTTATATGGATCCAACTGACATACACTTTGTATTGAAAAAAATAATGGCATTCATTTAATTATCAATCAAAATCAAATCATAATTGTGTTGCATTAGTAATCTTCTATTTCTCATCTTTGGTTCTTAGTAGAGAAGCACAAGATGTAATGCCAAAGAGAACATATGCCTACTCTATTATCAGTTCATAGTGGTAAGGTTTTAGGTGTTTACTTGCTTCATCATTTCTAGCATTATTAGATGAAAAGAATTTCTTGTTGTTGTTGTTGTTATTTTTAATGAAAAAGCGTAAACTTGACAAAGCTTTCTTTCCCATTACAGGTTTGAGTTATCCAAAATTTTATTGATGAACCTGGACAATTAATCATTCCTCATTGCTTATTTTTTCTTAAAAGTTGTCAACATGTGTGTTGAACATCTCTATATTTATGAATTATACACAATTTTATTTGACAGTGCTTTCTTCCGTATTAACAGGTTTTTACCTTATGTTGGCTGGGTTACAATAATCATGAGTGAAAAGCCTATAATAAAGGTTTGAGTGAGTTATCCAAAATTTTATTGAATCTTCTCTCGTTTCTTATTTCACATTCTTAAAAGTTGTCAACATGTGTGCTGAACATCTATCTATATTTAAGAATTATGTATATGATTTTATTTCCCATCTATTGTAGTATATTCTTATTGGTACTTTGGGATTGCTAGTCATTATGTCAAAGGAACTTTCCCGAAATTGGTTTTAGTTTAGCAACACCTGAGATTCCTTTAAGTTCTAACTCATTTTCATTGCTGGAAATTTTAGGAATGTTGGCTTTGATCCTGCAACTTTCAGGGTTGATCAATATGGAAATGTTCTGTATTATCATGCTGATCCAACTTCACCTCTTGCTTGGAACAATGATCATTGGTTTCCTTGCTCAAGTAATACTCCAATATGTCCACATCTAATTTATATCAATGGTAGTAATAGTAGTAGTAGTACTTAAATTCTAGTGATTTTTGATGCCTTACTCACAAAAGTACCTTGCTAAAAGGTGTCAGATGTGGTGTAATATGTGCAAATTTATGGAAGATGTAAAAATGTAACAACAATTATGGTCTTCGACTATTGTATGCATAACGACCCCAAAATTCATACAATATAATTCTCAACTTCGGTCGTTGATAACACATATACCTTCTAATTTTACATCCTTATTCGATGTTAAATTTTATAAAATGCGGAATAATTTAAACTTTTTTATCTTCTTACTTTAATTCCCCTGAATCAAAACCTTTATCATCTACATGTCTTTGAATCATTCTTATTTGTATGATTCACTTTATCACTGTTATTATAAGAAACTTTACATTCCAATCCGATAACCCTTACATATCAGATAACTCTAACATTAGCTTAACAACTCAATATACAACTATACATCATAAAACATTTAGTACATCTCATGAATCTTAATCATGCTATTAGGAAATAACAACTTTAGCTAAAATATTAATCTTCGTGTATTATTTCTGATCCACGTCATTCAAGTAGCACATAGTGTTACCTTCAATCCTTAACCTGCAAAAATGGTTATTTGCAAGGTTGAGCTCGACAGCCCAGCAAAATCTAACAGTTTTCATGCATCACGTAGCACATAATAACATACTCAACATATATCTCATAAACATTGGACTAACATAACATACATCTTATAGTTCATATAACAAGTATAAAGATTGAGTTCTTTACTCAATCAACATGCTTTACTCAATTAACGTAGTCATAAGTTGACTTTAACATTTCATACATTCAACATATATATAACACATCATGTTATTTGCAATAAAGATTTAAAACAATCAAATTCACATAGGAAATAGGAACTGAAAGACTTGCCTTGATCGTTGTTTACCAATAATAGTTTAACAGCTTATAGTTATTTGCACTTCACGTGCCCTACATAATAATATAATAATGCACATCAACTAGTAGTCACATAGAAACGCATAGTAGTTGTAATGTAAACTTTAATTTACATCTCATAACCCTTCTTATTAATCAATACACAATATTCAATTTGATTGTGTTAACTTTCGACTTATATATATCTCACTATATTTCGTACACGAAGTTCATTCAAGCATTTAAGTCTTGCTAAGACTACTTATTGGTTTTATATTAACATTATTCAATATCTTATTATATTCATTGCATTTGATTTAAAACACTTTTTACGTTCATTATCACTTATCACGGCGTGAAGCCCAATATGTCTCTCTTATGTGTGCTTAGTATGCGTATTCTACTTATCTAATATATCATTTATTAATGTTAATCATCATTATACTTCATAATATTCATGTTCTATAACTTAGAACAATATCTATTATCATCGACATCACTATACTTGTGTATGTGCATGTCCGACGCCCTCCGTTTGCCTCTGAATACGCATCAATCACAAATATGACCATTTTGACTACTGTTCCCGACCTCAAATTGAAAAACTTAAAGAATAAAAGTTGTAGGTCTATTCGCTCTCGTTCCGGATCATCTTGAATCACCTCAATCGAACTTCGTATGAAAAGGTTATGGCCATTTTACCGAGACAGGTCAAAGTAGTCACACCTGACATACTTTGGGCGTAGCTGCGCCCAATTAAGCCTTGGACATGTAGCAGTTGTGCCCTACAGGGTAGCTGCACCCCAAATGACTTAGGACACAAGTACAAGCTGCTACTTTGGATTAGCGTAAAACAGGACACGAAGGTTTCTTGTTCATGTGATTTTTGACCCTTTTTCTCTTATTAATCTTCATAACTTGAGTTATACACATCCAAATTAGTCCGTTTTCGATTCTATGAATTCGTAATTCATAGAACTACAACATACTAGAATTATAACAGTTTATAAAAACATTAACCAACCTAAAATTTGACCCAAAACATACTAACACAAACATACTAACAGTTCATACATTATTTTATGTTTTAAACACATTTAGCGAATTTGATCGTCACGACTTCATTTCTTAACCAATTAACATGATTTAAACTACGTCATTTTCATTTCTTAACGTACTAACACAATCCAACACCAATTTGCAGATTATAGCACATATAAGACATGAAATTTTGTACTTTCTAAAGCTGTTTTCAAACATAAACATTGTTATTTATTTATTTTTCTTCCTACAAACCCAATTTCACGTGTTTGATACTCAAACAACCCTTATATATAATGATTGACAGATTATAAACCCTACCAACATGTATATGTATCAATCCAACTTAATTATTAATAGAAATTTCAAAAAAAAGAGCTAAAATTAGAGTAGGTTATACCTTCAAACCCTAGTTGTATGCTAGCAAGAGATGGTGACAACAACTTCTCCTTCCTCACATGAGCTCTCCTTAAACTCTCTTGTGTTTCTCTTCGCTCACTCTGCTTTTCTATCTTGGCTTTAAATTATACGCATAAAACAAATGATATGGCTTTCTCCCACGTTCATCAGTTAAAAAAAATACGTCTGCGTCAGTTAGAATAAGCCAAAGGCCAAAAGACCTTGTTTGGCTAAAAACACAAATTACCCCCACTAATTTATTTTAATAATATTATATTATATAGTTTCACTTATCACACTTTAATTTAGTTAATTAAATAACTTACAATAGTATTCATAGTAATTTTTATTATATGATTAATAAATTATAACATATCTAATTTAATTATTAAATTAGACTAGAACATCACTTTATTTAATTTATTTATTTTCAAATAAAATAAAAAATTCATTTAATTTAATTATTTTCTTAAATATTAAGCAATTGATTTAATTTAATTATTTCCTAAATTAAATCCTCCAGATAAAATTATCATTACTCAATTTAATTTACATTAATCAATTTAGTTACTAAATTAATTCACCACAATTCTATCAACCATTTATTTATCTCAATAAAGAAATAAATTTAAAATATTTATTTAATTCAATAAATATTTAAAATTAATTACTAAATTCATTTAATTCCTTCAATAGTTAACTTAACTATTAAACCTCACATTCCCAATATATGAATATATATTTCTCTTCACACCAGATCATATATTTCAACATATATAACACGTATATATATATATACTCAAACTCAAAATATCTCATAATAAGAATTTTAATTATTAATTTCTTATTTTAATAATTTATAAAAAATTCGGGTTGTCACATCCTTCTCTCCTTATAAGGATCCCGTCCTCGGAATCACCAAAACCCTACCTTACTCAGGTTTTCATCAAATCTCTTCGTTGAATAACTTCAACACATTACCTTAATATAGGTTTTATATTTCCTACTCCCACCATTCTTGATAATAAATTCTTGTAAGTTTTATTTCATAACCTTTACTTAGATTCAATTATATTTGAGTATTATATATTCTTTAACCCATTCATTTTCTTCTCCAAGGATTGTTATCATAAACACTCGGGATATTACATCCACCCATTCTTCTAAGAATTTTGTCCTCGAAATTTTATTTAATAATCTTTATTCATTCAATCTATCAGAATAAATTTTACGTTAATATCTATTTATTCATTTGGTTCTGCAACAAAATTCTTTCTCTAAGGATCTTTCTAAGATCATCATATTCCTCACCTCTTCCTCTTCTAGGAGTTTCATATTTCTCTTCCTTTTGGAATTTCAATTTTTTTCTCGAAATTATTATGTTTTGCTTAATTTTTCTCATCATTTCCACTTTCACCTTTCAGAATAATAAGAATCTTCCACAATTGCTCAATAATTGGGAAGCGATATGAATAAGAGGAATTTAAAAGATTCCAAATCATATTGAGGGGTCATAAGACCTTGAACTACGTCCATAGGTTATCAAGTATCTCGACTTGAACTTTTAACAGTCATATACTATACGGACCTTGAACTCTTCTCCAAGTTTAACAGTGCATCACCACCATAAACCATCTTTAACAGAATGTTTATCCATCACATAGACTGAAAACACTCTCTGCAAGCACTCTAGGTGATCAGCCTATCGTACCCCTACGTCGTGCACAACGTATTATATCTTAACATTTTAACGACTATATGCATTACTTTCGGAACCATTTTCTCCGATAACATGTCCCCTTTTACTGGGTTGTTCACCTCAGCTTTTCAACATCTGAATCCGCACAAAAACAATTTGGTTTGGCATAACTTCTCAAGAAACGCTTGAATTTCATGAACATCTTTCAATATTCGTCTAGCTGAACCAAATAGCATAGACTTCTACAATAATCCGGACATCAATCAAAATATACATATACATATATATATTTTCATATCTTAAAGAAATCTAAAAAATCTTTTTATGACGTCATGATACCGCACTGCATTTACAGTCCGTTTGAGGATTCCGTCATTTGGTGATTTTACCATACTACATCATACCATAGTGGGCTGATGATCCTTAGATCACATCCAACACTAAGTAATACTGCATTGATGACTCTATCGTTTTTATCATCTCTTCACCAGGTTCCATGATGCATTGATGATATATAAAAAAAATATTTTGATATATTTCAAATCATTTTTGTCTAGCCAAAGCAATTAGCATAGACATACGAATAATAGCACTATTTTTAAAAATTCTTTGGTTCACTAGTGTGACCCAACATTTTTTTTCTTCCAAAAATCAAAAGTATAACCATCGGCACGAAGTCAATAAATTTTGAAACTCTAGCATAGCTAGTAGATTTAGAATATCCAGGTATCCATCAACTTCAATCATTACTCCATTACCTCATTACTTAACTATTCTATCAGTCTTCAACTTCATCAATGCTCTCTATACTATAACTATTTTCTACCCAATGTAGTTCATCAAACTTACCGCACATTAGAAGTTCGGGAACCTGCCATAATAATATGAGTTTAAGAACTTGTCCTAGTAGACCATAGGCGTCCATTCGCTGAGGGGTTTAAAATATACCATATTATTGTGAGTCACGAATTTACTATATGCATTAGTTTTAAGAACCGCACCTAATCCTAATAATATCTAACTAATCTTAATAGTTTCTAACTATCAAATATACACATGAGAAAAACATCACCTTTTCGCCACATATACATTGATAGCGCAACACCAACATTCCAATGATTATCAATGTGATAAACTGAGTGCAAGCACAAAACCCTCGCCGATACGAAGGTTTGTACAACTCAGTCATCACATGAGTCCTCAATTGAAGTCCCACCTACATTTATCTTACTCCTAACTTGCTCTTTGCTCGATACGAATTCCTCGTATCCCATCATCTATAACTCCTCGTGAGTTATCTCGTACTATTTCATAGTACATCATCTTCATAGCATCAAGCTATAATTATTCAAACATTACAAACCATCTTTCCTTTATAACTTAAACAGATAACGTCGTGATCTTATTCTATAATCATCTCCATTAAAAGTCTTTTCTTAATTCGTGATCATTTTGTTTTACGATCTCCTTTCTTTCATTTTTCATCATTACGACATTCTTTGTTATCTTAAGTATTGGAGTTAGGCAACTCCTATTTTTTTTTATCACTTCTAGATTCTTCTTTGAATTTTCTTGTTTATAAAACAATTCTTCCTTTAAGAATTTCTAACTTCATTAACATTGCTCAACATTTCATCATACGTATCTATTTTCTATATGTGGTACACATCGAGTCTCTAATAGTTTCAATATTGTATGCTGAGTGGTTTCCCACAAACAACCAACAAACTAGGTTCCGAGTTGCTAGTTCTTATATACCTCCGCTCTATGAAGGAATCGTTTAGCCCAGATACCATACATCAACTATTAAAGAGTACAACTATACCATACTTAAATATAACTTTTTTTTTATTCTTAACTTCTTTATCATTCTCTTCTTATAGACATTGCCTATTTATTATCACCTTACATCCTTATTATTGGAGTTGGGTAACCCCACCTTCATACTCCTTATAACTTTGCGAGATTCTTCTTTGAATCCTCTCACACATGCTTTAATCCCTCCTTTATAAATTTCTTAAATTATTTCTTATTGTTCAAACTCTATTTGAGCGTATTCTTTCATTAGCTTCACCTTCCTTCTCTAAGGTTATAGCCTACGGAACTCCTACCTAAGGGTTATAACCTACAGCTTTGATACCAACTGTAACGACCCCAAAATTCATACAATATAAATCTCAACTTCGGTCGTTGATAACACATCTATCTTCTAATTTTACATCCTTATTCGATGTTAAATTTTATAAAATCTGGAATAATTTAAACTTTTCTATCTTCTTATTTTAATTCCCCTGAATCAAAACCTTTATCATCTACATGTCTTTGAATCAATCTTATTTATATGATTCACTTTATCACTGTTATTATATAAAACTGTAAATTTCAATCCGATAACCCTTACATATCAGATAACTCTAACATTAGCTTAACAACTCAACATAGAACTATACATCATAAAACATTTAGTACATCTCATGAATCTTAATCATGCTATTAGGAAATAACAACTTTAGCTAAAATATTAATCTTCATGTATTATTTCTGATCCACGTCAGTCAAGTAGCACATAGGGTTACCTTCAATCCTTAACCTGCAAAAATGGTTATTTTCAAGGTTGAGCTCGACAGCCCAGCAAAATCTAACAGTTTGCATGCATCACGTAGCACATAATAACATGCTCAACATATATCTCATAAACATTGGACTAACATAACATACATCTTATAGTTTATATAACAAGTATAAAGATTGAGTTCCTTACTCAATCAGCATGTTTTACTCAATCAACGTAGTCATAAGTTGACTTTAACAATTCATACATTCAACATATATATAACACATCATGCTCTTTGCAATAAAGATTTCAAACAATCTAATTCACATAGCAAATAGGAACTGAAAGACTTGCCTTGATCGTTGTTTACCAATAACGGTTTAACAGCTTACAGTTATCTGCACTTCACGTGCCCTACATAATTATATAATCATGCACATCAACTATTAGTCACATAGCAACGCATAGTAGTTGTAATGTAAACTTTAATTTACATCTCATAACCCTTCTTATTAATCAATACACAATATTCAATTCTATTGTGTTAACTTTCGACTTATATATATCTCACTATATTTCGTACCCGAAGTTCATTCAAGTGTTTAAGTCTTGCTAAGACTACTTATTGGTTTTATATTAACATTGTTCAATATCTTATTATATTAATTTCATTTGATTTAAAACACTTTATATGTTCATTATAAATTATCACGGCGTTTCGATGTTTATTCGTCACACGCCCAATTTGTCTCTCTTGTGTGTGCTTAGATGCATATTCAACTTATCTAATAAATCATTTATTAATGTTAATCATCATTATACTTCATAATATTCATGTTCTATAACTTAGAACAACATCTATTATCGTCGACATCACTATACTTGTGTATGTGCATGTCCGACCCCCTCCGTTTGCCTCTGAATATGCATCAGTCATAAAGATGACCATTTTAACTACTATTCCCGACCTCAAATTGAAAAATTTAAAGAATTAAAGTTTTAGGTCTATTTGTTCTTGTTCTGGATCATCTTGAATCACCTCAATCGGAGTTCGTATGAAAAGGTTATGGCCATTTTACCAAGGCGGGTCAAAGCAGTCACACCTGACATACTTTGGGCGTAGTTGCACCCAAATAAGATTTGGGCATGGCGCAGCTGTGCCCTACAGGGTACCTGCACCCCAAATGACTTAGGGCACAAGTAGCAATTCTGGTCAGATTAGCGTAAACGGGACACGAAGGTTCTTGTTAAATCATGCGATTTTGACCCTTTTTCTCCTACTAATCTTCATAACTTGAGTTATACACATCCAAATTAGTCCGTTTTCTATTCTATGAATTCGTAATTCATAGAACTACAACATACTAGAATTATAACAGTTTATAAAAACATTAACCAACCTAAAATTTGACCCATAACACATGTTCATACACTATTTCATGTTTTAAACACATTAAGCGAATTCGATCGTCACGGCTTCGTTTCTTAACCAATTAACACGATTTAAACTACGTCGTTTTTGTTTCTTAACGGACTAACACAATCCAACACCAATTTGCAGATTATAGAACATATAGGACATGAAATTTTGTACTTTCTAAAGCCATTTTCAAACATAAACACTGTTATTTATTTTTATTTCTTCCTACAAACCCAATTTCATGTGTTTGATACTCAAATAACCCTTATATATAATGATTAACAGATTATAAACCCTACCAACATGTATATGTATCAATCCAACATAATTATTAATAGAAATTGTGACAGCCCCAAATCCGGCTCCTAATCACCACAGATTTGGTATACTATTTCTATAACTAATTGCGGAAGATATAAACATAAATTGTTTATACAATACACTTTACACACTATTTCCCAAAATCGAGTAACCTTAACTTATACATAATTCATAAACTATCTAACATATAACATTATTATCAAACTATACTATTACAAATAAGCTGCACATTTTATCCCAAGCTGAACTTGGCTTTATCCTTTTTACTGTATCCAAACGCATTCGCCTTATCTGCAATGTTTTATCATGATATAGCAAGGGTGAGCATGAAAGTTGCCCAGCAAGTTTAAATACAATTTAAAGATATATCATGATTGAAAGATTCTGAATAATAAGCTGGCTATAATTCATCAATATAATTGAGAACTAGCACGAACAAACTTTTGACTGAACAAGTATTGAACATGAACAAATATATCTGGACCAACTGGTAATGAAGGTGATCAACCTTTTATACCTGACTTATACATGCAATATGTACAGAGTATAATTATCCATGGCAATCAGCAATGATTAAACATAAGCATATCTGAATGAAACAACTCTTAGTAGAGTTAAGTAAAAACATGCCTGAACCGTTGATTACCGCTACACAATTTATATCGCTTTTTCTGAAGACCTAATATTAGAAATATAGATCTCCAATATTAGAATAATATCATCATAATATAATACTATTATATATATACACATAGAATAACCTAAACACATAACATATAACCTATCAGTCTATAACACACATAAGACTTAGTATCAAGTCAGACTATTTAAGTCAGACTTGAAACCGACACAATTCTATAATCCCGATGGTTTAGTTGGACAAATATCGAGGTTAAATTCAATTAAACTCTGCCTAAATATTTAATAATATCTTAGACAATTTTCTTATCAGTCAAAACATTTTTCACAAGCTTGTAATAATTTTTCAGATAATTATTACCAGTTAAAATGATTTTCCAATCATTAATATCAGTATTTACATTATACAAATACCACACAATTCCTTAATCATTAATACTTATTTATCATTAAATATTAATGAAAATCATAACATAATATTATAATATAATTATAATATATCAAAGTATTTTAATACCTTAAAAATCATATTTATATGATTTTTAAACACATAAATCCATTATCCGTTAATTTCTTTTAATATTAAAATATTAATATTTTCATGACAAAATATCAAAAGTTATATTTTATAACTTAAAATATTTTCCTAACACTTAAATCATTTTTATTTGATTTTAAATCCTTAATTATATTTTTCTATAATTTATTTAATATATTTATTAAATTAATTAATTACCATTAATAATAAATTATTAATGAAATTCATCACAAAATATTAAAAGTTATCAAAAATAACTTAAAATGTTTTTTAATATCATAATATTATTTTTCATGATTTTTCATGAATTAAAACTATTTTTAAATAATTTATTTAATATTATAATTAAATAAATAAATACCTTTTATATTCAAAAATATTATATATTTTTGAAATATACCCAAATTAATTAAAAACTATTTTTCAGGCTTTTAAATAATTTTTAGGAATTTAATATTAATTTTTAATAATTAAAAACCATTTTTTAATAATTTTTATAATTTATTTCCTATTTTTAAGTATTTTTCGGAAAATAAGTGTCACTAAAGGGTCCTATAGCGACAGAACCGTCGCTATAGGTGTTCTTGGTGTGTTCTTGAGCCGGCCCAGATTTTCATGTCAGACTTCGAGGTATGAGGTTTGACCGACTTTTAATCTATGATCTATTTGTTTTCGAGGCTACTTGATGGTTTAGAACTGTAGTATAAATGTAATACTATCATTATCTATAAATTTCATGGCAATCCAACAACTAAACATCAAGATCTGGGCAGCCGAAAATCATGTCAGGCCTGTTCTTCATTTCTGGGTTTCCCCAGAAATGAAGAACAACCCAGGTGTCTAGTTTGCAAGCCTTGAATCTAGCATTCTGGACTTTGTTAGTGTAATACTAAGGTTCAAACATGTAGTAATCATGCCAGGGTACGATCATATAACACCAATCTAGTCTAACAATAACATAATTAAAAGATCAAGGCCGGTCAAACTACAGACCAAGAACTGTTCTTGAACATTTCTGGAAAACCCAGAAATGTTCTTGAGCAGTTCGGTCAACGCTTGTTTGACCTCTAATTCCTGTGATTCTGTGCAAGATAATGGTGATCTAAAAGCTTATAAATGTAGTCCACATGATAGACAACAACATCAACACAACAACTTGACCTAAAAATTAAACCACAGCAAGATCAAAAGCTTCAAAAACGTTGTCAGACCATTCTGGGTTTCTGGGTTGCCCAGAAACTCAGTTGGTCATGGTCGGTCAAAGGGTTTTGACTGCTTATAACTTTAAATCGACACTAGTTCTGGACTTGATTCAAGTTTAAAATCAAAGACAACATGGCATACTACAGATATATAACTTAAAACACAACAAAACATTAACAGGTAAAAATCTAGAGGCCCTGACATATGGCTGTCAGGCCTTAAATTTCCAGATTTCTAGATTTGAGAAATCTTCAATTTCGAGCACTTTGATGATATGGATCTGAGTTTTAGCAACCCAGATCGTCAAATGACACCCTATTACACATATCTAACCAACAAACAACAACATTTAACATCAAATCTAAAGATTTTGAAAATTAGGGTTTATACCACTTTGAGCTTTGATCAAGATTCTTATCCTTGATGTCTGGCTTGATAGAGATCATGCTAGGGACTGAATTACTTATACACTTCGTGGGTCTAGAGAGTAAAATGATGGTTGAACATTTGGTGAACAAATGAGGCATACTAGTGTCCTTTTCTATCTCTAAATCTATATATATAAATTGGTGCAATGTATTGCAAGGTGTCATGTTAAATCAGATTGTAGCTGAGTAATAAGTCAAAAGGATAGCATTAGTTGGTTACCAAATCAAGATTTGGTAAGATTTACACTCAACATTTTATAAAATGTGACAAAAGGTATAATTGTCATTTCTATACAATTTTTAATTCTAAAATTGTCATTTGATTAAACCCTTAGGGTTTAGGGTTTAGTATTTTAGGGTTTAGGGTTTAACCCTTAGGATTTAGGTTTTAACCCTAAAGATTTTAGCAAATTAAAATTCTAAGATTTTCTATTTAGATTTTAAAATAGAAAATCATGATTTCTAAATTGTAATTAGGGCTTCCTAATTATATTATAATTTTCTAATCACATTAGGACTTAAACAAATTAGGATTAATATTTCCTAATTAAGATTGCTAATTTAGCAATTAAATCCACCACTGTAAGTTAGGGTTTTTAACGGAATAATTAGGGTTTAAAAATTGAAATTAGGATTTGCAAATTAATTAAGCTTTACCCTGATTAAGCTTATACTCAAAAGCACTTGAGCATTATAATTATCATTTAAGTTCCCAGATTAGGTTTTCAAATTCCCAGAGTCTGAAATTAGGGTTTCCAGATCTGGTATTAGGGTTTTCTAATAGTCAATTATGGTTTCCTTAATTAAGTTGTAATTAATAACGTTTTAAACTTATTCATAGCATTTAAATTCCCGAATTAGGTTTTTTCAATATCCGAATTAAGGTTTCGGATTCCCGGAACTAAAATTAGGGTTCCAGAACTGGTTTCTAGGGTTTCTTATCAAACGTTAGGGTTTTCTAACTGAACATTGGCGTTTAATAATATTAGGGTTTGACATCGATAAAATTTATCCGTCAACCTTGACCCTTAACCACATATTCGAACATATACAAAACCATATACACGTAACATATTCACATATACACTTAATCTGAATAATTCACCTAAATCCTTCATGTAATTTTGAAATCCTCAAAATTCCATCCCAATAACATCAAACACATACACTTATTTTCCGTCGAGGTCAATTATTTGACCTTAAATCAATCATTTAAGATTTTAATAAATTGTCTAATTTCTCGGGTTGTCACATAAATTTCAAAAACAAAAGTTAAAATTAGAGTAGGTTATACCTTCAAACCCTAGTTGTATGCTAGCAAGAGATGGTGACAACAACTTCTCCTTCTTCACCAAGCTCTCCTTAAACTCTCTGTGTTTCTTCTTCTCACACTCTGTTTTCTATCTTGGCTTTAGATTATACGCATAAAACAAATGATGCTTTCTCCCACGTTCATCAGTTAAAAAAAAACGTCTGCGTCAGTTAGAATAAGCCAAAGGCCACAAGGCCTTGTTTGGCTTAACACACAAATTTCCCCCACTAATTTATTTTAATAATATTATATTATATAGTTTCATTTGTCACACTTTAATTTAGTTAATTAAATAACTTACAATAGTATTCATAATAATTTTTATTATATGATTAATAAATTATAACATATCTAATTTAATTATTAAATTAGACTAGAACATCACTATATTTAATTTATTTATTTCCAAATAAATTAAATAATTCATATAATTTAATTATTTTCTTAAATATTAAGCAATTGATTTAATTTAATTATATCCCTAAATTAAATCCTTGAGATAAAATTATCATTACCCAATTTAATTTACATTAATCAATTTAGTTACTAAATGAATTCACCACAATTCTATCAATCATTTATTTATCTCGATAAATAAATAAATTTAAAATATTTATTTAATTCAATAAATATTTAAAATTTATTACTAGATTCATTTAATTCATTCAATAGTTAACTTAACTATTAAACCTTACTTTTCCAATATATGAATATATATTTCTCTTCACACTAGATCATATATTTCAAACATATATAAGACGCATATATACATACTCAAACTCAAAACATCTCATAATAAGAATTTTAATTATTAATTTCTTATTTTAATAATTTATAAAAAATTCGGGTTATCACAGTATGTTCCTCTCATTTGCAACAACAATTATTGTCTTCGACTATTGTATGTAAAGATGTAACAACAATTATGGTTTTCCATTATGGTGTTTGTCGAAACTGTAGAATTGTGTGTGGTTGGATTACTTGGAATCTTTGATAAATGATTGAAGTGAAAAGTCTTTTAATCTTTCAGGCTACAATATGCTAATCTTTCAGGCATTAGCATATTGCAGGTGTATTGGTAACGTAGGTGAACAACAACTTTTTTTTTCTTTTTTTTTTAAATCTACAACATTTTAAAAACGTTGTGTAAATATGCCTAAACGTTGTCTGATATACTAAACAACAACATTTTTATCCAAAAGCGTTGTGGAATCATACCTTCTACAACGCGTTTTTAAGCATCCGCTAATTTTTGAAAAACAAATCCTAACGCTTTTTTTTCCTAAAAACGCGTTGTATGTGCTTAACTCTTCTAACGCGTTTTAAAAGCCCGTGTAAGGGTGTCAAATATATGACACCCTTAGCCACGACGTTTTTCTGACTGAAACCACACCATTTTTTCTGCATTGTCTATTTACTGTTTTGTAATAGTGTATTCACATGGTACTATTCACGGGGTACTATTCACCGAAAAATTTATTTCTTTTCTGTCCAAATTATTTTTGATACATGGATATTATTCTTGAATTTTACTCCACAAAGCAGTATCATGTTGAAAATTTGGACATTATTGAATTTTGGATAAATTAAATTATAAATCTTTAAAAATTTATCCTTTACTTTCTTTTAATTGAATTCTTATATCACTGTCATCATCCTCATGCTAATATTGTGATGAAAGTCATCTTTGGCTTATGTGCATAGATGGACTGTTTATTGGTATGATTATGACCAGGGATAATTCGTTATAGTCATGACCATTGATGATTACATGAATAATTCTTGGCCCGTAGTGCAAGAATAATTTGTGGACGTGATACTAATGAATATCCTTGGCCCGTAGTGCATGGATGATTCGATGATGTGATCTATTTATTAAGCTGAGTCCCAGCAATAAAGTTAATGATAAACTTTTTAAATCATAGAAGATAGTAGATATCATGCTCTACTTGACTCTTCTAATGGATTGCTTGTTCTGCTGCAGTTAAACTTGTTGTCTATTATATTCTATCAGTTTAACATTGTTGAAGGCTAATGATAATTTATTCTTCATTATCTTAGTCATAATATATCTTACTGGGCTAGTTGAGCTCACCCTTTTACTTTCATTATTCTCTTCAGGAAATGAGACCGTAGTTTAACTAGCTCTCGGGAACGGAGTGATGGCCGTAGATGGTGTTATAGTAGTCCTCAAAGATTCTATAAAATAGTGTGCCAATAAATGTAATGAGGACTCTATTTGAGTTTGGATATTGTCTAGATGACAATATTCGTGTAAAAACTCCCAGCTCTTGTTGTATAATTAAGTTTGTATTTATATTCAGTACCATGTATTTGGCGACCCAAGATGGGTGATGTATACCTATTTTGGGGGCATCACAAGCACCCCCATGAAGGGGATAGAGTAACAGGTTACTTCAAAGAACTAATTAGAAGAAAGAAGGAGGCTCTGTATCAAAAGTAATTGATCTCAGTAGCAGTGATGAAGATGACAAATCAGAGTCTATAGGAGAATATATGAAAGGAAAAAGGAGGATGATGTCTGACAGCACCAACAGTGAAAGTGAAAGGATTGCAAACACAAATGCAAATGAGTCGATGACAGAAGAAGATGAAGAAAGTAAAAAAGGAGAGTAAATGACTGTTGAGTCAAACAATTGTGAGAATGACACTAAAAAATAATCAAGTGATAAAAATCAACTGGAAGGATCAATTGATGAATCATTTGAAATGACCCAGCATGATGAAGAGATGGAGACAGACTCTAGTTCTGCAGATCAGGAACCAGCAGACTATCATGTTCCCTCTCCAACAAGAGTTCGCAAAAGATTGGTGGTGGAAGTCTTTGATGAACCTCAAGATGCTCTACCAGAACGATGGATAAATCATGGAAATGAGCTACTCAAAGTATTAACAATGTCAACTGAAGATCTGTTTAACAATTGGAAAGACATGGATTTAGATTGTACTACAATATTGTACAATCCTGACGATCCTCTAATAAAATTGTTCTACCCATGGATGCCTTGGCTAAAGGCATATACTGGTGAAGATGAGAGTTACTTCAGCTGGTGTTACTCATATTTTTCCAACTTGGAGCTGGTGTCACAAAACTTTCCAAAATTAAAGAAATTTGTAACACATATGATCAAAGACTAGTCGCACTTCAAAGTCTATCGATATGCTGCTAACCATTACATTCCCTATGATTATGGAGTAGGTTCGAATGGCAGAAGGATTATACCCAAGTTTATGATCATAGAGTCCCTTCACTCTACCATTGAAGATGATTAAGCTCTGATTTAGAAGCTCTACTCTGCTCAAACAGAATTGTCTGATATTCCCTCATCCTCCAACAATGATTGGCACTCATTGGTTTATCGGATTCTTACTACATTCGAAAAACTGTCCAAGAATGAGAATCGTGGAGTCCAATCCGATGTTCAGCAAAATTCTGCTCAACCAAATGACCAAAGCTCTCTGAAATAAGATTTACTGAAGAACTTTGACGAGTTGGTTGAGAAGATATCTCTCATTGCTGCAGAAGCTAAGATGCTATCAGAAGAAGGAGATAATATGCTTTAAAAAAAACTTCAAGCCACAATTTAAGATATATCTCTCCAAATCAAAGAGAGAGATCAAATCTAGCTAAACTTTGTCAATGATCAGAAGGAAGAAGCTCTGAAAGCTCAGAAGGATAATACAGATCAAATCATGTCCCTCTCTGACAAGATTAACTTCTTAAAACAACCTCTCTCTCTACAGTTGGAGCTAAGCCAACAAGAACTCAAGACTGAAGTTAGCAATTCATCTTATCTGATAGAGTAACTTATGACAAATGTCTAATAGGTTTCCCAAATGATTTATGACAAAAAGGAGGAGAAAAAGAGGCATTCAAGAAAGAGCATGGATAAAAGAATGAAGGTTGAAGAAAAGAGAAACAACAGGAAGGCAAAGAAAGAGAAGAAGAAGAAGTAGGTCAAAATAGCAGCAAGTGTATCATCATCTGAGGGGGAGCCAAAGCATGACCCAATGGGAACAAATTTTGAGGGGGAGCCAAAACAAAGTCAGAAAAGCAAAACAGAAGACAAAGAAGAAGAGAATGCATCTGAGTCAGAGCATCATGAAGATAAAGCAATGGAGCATGCATCTGAGGGGGAGTAGGCTGGAGACGAAAAGAAGACTGAGTAACAGACACCCTGGAGACATAAATGAAGCAGAAGAATGAATCTGAGAAGGTACATTTCTAGATATATAGGTATGTTCTAGATCCAGGATGTAAAGTGGCATATTGCGTAAATTTTATACTATCATCAATGACATTCATAATTAACTCTTTTAGAAATACAGCTACTCACTGTATATTAAGATTCATTCATCTCATACATATGCACTTATTATTTTTGTCATAATCAAATAGGGGGAGATTGTTAGGAATAAGCATGTGAATGATATTCCTATTTATATAAGATTTGATTATGATAATAATAAATAAATATGCAATTATGTCTGCATTAAAATAAGCTGTAAAGTCCTCAAATAGTTAATATGAATATATGTACAAGGAATTAGACTGAAATTATCAAATATGTTAGGTTGATTCTTGTAACACCCCCTTTTCGAAATAGAAAGAGAGGTTACACAAAACATAACAAAACTGACAAATTTAATAGCAAGGCTTAAAGCCACAAAAGAATAGTCTTAATATCTTATAAATACCACAAGTCAATCATAATTAATATCAAACTGTCTCAAATAATAATATAAAATAATTATAACAATTCTGAACAAACTAATGTATCACAAAATGGCCATCTTCCACCGGAGCACAAAATGAAGACGATGGATGCAGAAGGTATCATGCCTCGGTGTTAAGAGGACATGCTGTGGTACCTCTACAATTGGTGGTTATAGCTTGTATACCCTACTTTATCATTCTATTGAAACGACACCCAAAGATGTGTGAATCAACTGTACATTCTTATTATCAAAATTAATAATATTACATAATAATATTACATCCCCCCGTGTTCTAAAACCATTACATTCTTTGTTCATCATACTATAATAAATACAACTTACTAGTTTATTACAAGGTAAACTAATCGCTCATCTTCGTCTTGCCTTTATTCTTGTCAGATCCCTTAGTTCGTTCGGTCCTAGCTGCATTCATATGGTTCAAGCGAGAATGAGCATAACAAGCTCATCAAGTACAACAATTTCTTTTAAAAACCATGCTTGAAACATAGGAATCGTATATCTTCAGTAACTGAACAATAGTTACGACGTACTATTGATAATTCAAAATAGCACTTCTTTTCCTTCAAAATTTTTTACAATAACAATATTCAGTAAAACATCAATTCTGGTGAAAGACCATGAGCATTGCATAATTTCTTTGAAAAGGACAACCCGGCACTAAGTCCGTAAGTCCGATATATCTTACGAGCACTTCTGGGTGATTAGCCCATAGTACTCTATGTTTATCAACACTACATCCTGTTAAACGTATGTACGTTTAAGTTTTGGCAGCCTCGCGTGCCCATCGAATAATCGATAAAAAATACATTTGTTTATTCATACTCAAGCTTACCTTGAATTCGTACCAAACAATTGGCGTAGGATAGCGTTATCAATTCTATATTGAAAGACTTGTAAGTAAATCAATCAATCTTCAAGATTAGTCTAGCCGAGTTAAAACTAGCACCGACATTTTCCTAAAACAATTCATGCATCTCATAACATGAATCATAGAAAACTTGGCTAACACGAAGGTTAGACAAGCGTTTAAGAAAAACTTGCCTTCAAAGATTATGCCTTTCTACAAGATAATAACTTTTCCTTTTCATCCTTTATGGTCTCTACAACACATAACCACATAACATACCACATTAGTTCATGAATGAACATACATGGTTCCTAATGAATCTTACCCTTCATCTCAATCTAATCATATATTAGATTTATTATTTATTGGTTCCGGCTTATCGTTATAACTTACATCATTCTTACCAACTTCTTTATCTTCTATGTCTTACGTAGATTTACTTCATTAATCCAACTTATTTCGAGTTAATCATCCTTCCTCACGGCTTACTAACATTCTTACATTATTAATCAAAACTCGATCGTCATTTGTTAAGTACACTTTATTGCATACCGTTTACGTTAACAACTTTTAGTTGTAACTTTTAACTTTATAGGCCTTATCATTATTGAATATAGTTCACGTTCCTTATACTTTATGTTCGTCGTTTAACTACTCATTATACAACATTAACTTCCTAAAGTCATCACTATAATAGTGATTTAGGAAAGGTTTTATCATTTTCATTAAGTAATTACATAATCCATACTGGTATTGCAAACCATTGGGTTCATAATCAACTTGGTAAACAAATTTCTACAGCCGGTTTAGCACATTACGTTGTTCTCATTACTTTCATCTTCAATTGATTATTAACCTTTAAGCATCATACATTAAGTGTCTAACAATGCCTTAGTAATGCTATATTAACACCTTATTTCATTATTAATGAGTTATCTTTCCTTAATACTTGTAAACTTTCTTCTATGTCAAAAACTCGGGATCGAAAGCGGCAGCACACACATAGCTCTCTCTTCGCCGCTGCCACGACGAGTTTGCAGAAGGGCAAGCCCGGACTCACAATGCTGCGACATCATTTCATTGGCCTTGGGTTGTTGCCATGATGCCAACTCTTTGGTTTCAAACTAGTTTGCAAAATTTGAAAATTTTACGAATCTCCCGAACTCATAACTTCTTCGTTAGAAGTTTGAATTGGCTCGTTCAAAGCCTACGGTTCACAAATTACATACTCTACATGTTCATGCAAGAATTTTATCTATTTGACTTCGTTTGCTAAAAATTCACCTATTAGTCCATTTTAACAAAAACGACAAACGTTCGTGAACGTTCAACGCTCGTTTCTTCGTTCTAAGTCAGAATCTGGTCATTTTTGAGTCCGCAACTCTATAATGCCAAATATGACTTGTCTCAATTGAAAACCAATGTTTCCAAGCTCAATATCAAAATTCGACTTTCATTCCGAGAATTTCACGAATTCGACGATTATCGTCTAAACTTGTAAATTCCGCCTTAACTTCATTTCTTATGATTTGTTCATCATTTTAAATGGATTCAATCCATCATATTAACATCATGACATATATACTTCATTAACTTATTATCATGATAAGTTATTACTTGTTCTTCATTAGTCTATAACTTGTAAAAGTATGAACTACTTATGAATTCACTTTGCATGACTTATCATAGCTTAAATCTTTTAACCATCATCCTTACTTCTTATTATCATACAACCTTATTATTTCAACCTAAAACAAGTTCCTGCAAGTTCTTCCTTGTTTCATAACTTATATGATTACGAATAGCTTATCCATGACTTATATGGCTTATTAAGACTTAAGCCATTTAATTACTCATTCCTATCATTCCTTAGCATACATGTTCTACCACTATCCATCTCCCTACCAATGGAAGAGAAAGAGATTCATGGTTTAAGTTCTTACCTTGAATATCACTTGACTAAGCTTTAATCTTCTTCGCTTCTTGAAAATCTCAAATGGAAGTTTGACTTATAAGTGCTTATTCTCTCTAACCAATAAGTTTTTTAACTTGAGAGGAGTTGGGAGAAAATTTAATCAAGCCATCAAATGAATTAAGAGCTCTCTATTTATAGGAAACCCAAAGTGTAGGCATTTTAGTCCAAAGCTAATCCAACCTCCTTAATCACCTCCTTACTATTACTAACTTAAGTACAAAGTTAACTTGGCCACCACAGTCTTTGCTTGCCCATCACAACATCTATCCAATAAATGGGCATCACATATACTTAACCATTAAGTATACTTGCTAATCACATAACTTAGCCTTTAAGTTTACCTGTTAATCACCTAGCTTATCCTTTGCTTGTTGATCACAACTTTTACTTGTTCACCACACATAAGCACTTTACTTGCTTATCACATTAATTACTTGCTCATTACTTTGGATCACCCATGGGTTTAAACCATCCAATAACCCATAAGTTTATACTTTGGGCTTTTAGCTTAACTTATATTTGGGCTTGCATTAACAATTGTTTGGGCTTTACCATTAGCTTGCATTGGGCTTACACATTAATTCATATTGGACTTACCCATTTCTACACTTGGGCCTTATCAATTCTCATTGGACTTTACAATGTTCTACACAATCTTATAAATTAAATTCATTTAACTTAAAGCCTTATAACGTATAATTTGCGTATTCATCTCGTATTCCCACTCGTATACTTATTCATATATGACATACTATGCTTGATTCATACTCGTATAACACCTCATATTATACTCGTATTCATTACTTCATACAATACCTACGTATTATACAATCATTACTTTAATTCATTACACGCATTAAAATTCCTTCCCGGAATTCACTTTCTTTAATCGTTAGGTTTTAAGTCTGTAGGTGAAAAACTGCGTTTGCCATAACTGAAATATTATTGGATATTCCATCTCACCTTAATATTCTATCATTACGTATTTCTCGGAAGTTCAAAAATAATTCTCGAGCAGAAATGTGTAAATAGTGTTTTTCGAAAAATTTCTCGAAAAGCTTTTATTTTTGACTTGGAAATTCAAACACTTTAATTCTACCACGTAGTCAAAATACTACGACATTCGATATGTCTTGGTCATAGAACGACCTTCAATTAGCTTACTCCCATATATAATTAATTAAATTCATTTTAATTCACATAATCAAATAAAAATTTAATTCTCCAAAAATCCAAATTTTCTGGGGCGTTACATTCTTCCCCCCTTATAAGGATTCTGTCCCCAAAATCACGCTAATAATATATACACCATTGAGGAAAAAAATTCCATAATTTCAAATTCCCATAATGCTTCTTCGACATTGTAGTTCTTTCATTTTACCTTCAACGAAGGTATTATCCTAATTCACATAACTAGCCACTTCCTATCAATAACATGAGTTGGAAGTTAAACACTTACTAACACATTACATTATTACCCTTTCATTAGATTTTAACTTAGAATTATTTGGAACTCAAATTCCTCCTTCAAAACAAGATTATACTTGATCTTCTCTTTATCCTCGATCATCCTCTTCTTCATTCACAGACATTCCTCATTACCTAGTGGTAGTTAATTAACTCGTTCAAGTATCGTGGATTGAGTCTACACTGTGAATAACATTTCTACCACTTCATTCCACAATTTAACCACTAACTCCATTTCCGTTATTAACTCACTCTGAGTTGTTAACATCGATAGCTTTTCCCTACCCTTCCTACTTAACACGTCGGCTTTTACATTAACTTTCCCGGATTGATATAACATATCAAAGTCAAAATCTCTTATCCATTTTAATTATCTTCTCTACCTCATATTCAACTCCTTTTGTGTGAAGATATATTTCAGACTCTTAGAGTCCGTGTATATCTCACACTTCTCACCGTATAAATATTATCTTCAAATTTGTAATTCAAAAACTACAGCTACCAATTATAGATAATAAGTAGGATAGACCTTCTCAGAATCCATTAACTGGTGTGATGCATACCTAATGACTTTGTCATGCTACATAAGTACGCACCCCCATCTTCTATGTGAAACATCGAGATACAATATAAAATTCCCCATATCATCTGGTAGAGACAATACAGGTACCTCACTTAACTTCCCTTTTAGCTCCTGAAAACTATTTTCTCCCTTCTCATTCCCAACATACTTCTCAATAACAAATTTTGCTTATCTCTTTAAGCTACAATTCACACGTAGTGATTTTCGTATCCAACTTCTCCCTCCGTAGTGTTTCTCACACTATTTCCAAATATTCAACGTGATCTTCTGACGTCTTAAATTATACTAGAATATCACCAAGGATCATTACAACACCCTCATCCCAATATTATTTGAACACTCTGTGATGCTAATGGTACTTTCAACCATAGCACCTCACAAGAGTACCTATCAATTTGCCACCGACTTGTTCGACATCCATTACGGAAAGTCTAACTTCCGCACATTAGTTAACCTAAACGACATAACCAAAAACTTGTCATAACTATAACAATTTTTGAACGTCGTCTTTAGGTACCTCCTCCTTCTTCCTTACTTTCATCCGACTATACCCTGTACACAAATCTATCTTAGAAAAATTCTTTGCCCACTTCAACTGATCAAATAGATCATCAATCCTAGGCTATGGTTATTTACTCTCAACTGCTAACATACTCCTATTACGATAGTCGATACGTAACCGTAACGACTCATCCTCTTCCTTAAACATCCTCCTAACTTGCGTCATCGTTAGACAACAAGAGCGTCGCGGTATTTTATTACCATAAAATACTACCTTGGGTAACTTAGAAAACCGAAGATCCATACTTTTATTCGAACAATTTATTAAAGTTCTATAGTTAATCAACTCATTCATACCGAGAATTACTTCAAATTCTCTCAACTATATCGGTACTTATCTACCGATACTTGCTTATATTCCTTATTAATGAAGCCATTTCCACGAATATAATTAACGAAAGTTATTTCTCCATTCTCTACCGTAATGTTTAAAGATACTTATAATCCCTTTTTCAGACAGACTCCTGATGAGTCTTTCCATATGCCTTACATGCTTTGATCTTACGCTTAGGATCCTCTTGTCCCACACAAGCATTCTCGGAGTTAAAATTCTTTCTTTTTGGTATATTGCCACTGGCATTCTCTACCTTGTTTCCTCCCTCTCCCTTCCTCTTATTCTTTCTCTCTTTGTGGTATTGGGTCAACGCCCCACTACCACTCTCAGATATAATCGCCTTCTCCAAAATGGTCCCATAGGAAACACTCTGGAACACAGAAATCCTACTATAGAGCCAGGGTTTTAGGCCCTGCTCAAACCTATGAGCCTTCCTCTTCTCAGTGTCCACTTAATGTGGAGCAAACCTTGCCAATTCATTGAATCTGGCCGCGTACTGGGGAACCGTCATGTCCCTTTGCTTAAGTTCTAACAAATTAATCTCCTCCTTCCCCTGCATACTTATAGGGAAATAATTCTCAAGAAAACCTTCGAATCTGTTCCCATTATTACCCCATCTCGTTTCTAGCCCCACACCGGTGAGCCTCCTACCAAAAGTTGGCTTCCCTTTCATCATGTAAGTCGCAAAAGAAGTCTTTTTCATACCTCACCCACGCTTTTGTAATAACAAACGCCTTCTCTATTACCTTTACCCATATTCGGGCTTCTAATGGGTCCGTCGTTCCTTTGAACCATTGGACCTACGCTTTTAAATTCTTTAAAGGTAGTCATTCTAGCTAACCTAGGTTCGGCAGGTACTCTACCCCCGGTTTAGTTAAATGCAGCCGTTAATAAATTAACGAACTCTTATATAGGATTGTTTTGACCCCCCTCGATTTTCATTACGTGGTTCCGCTTCCTGATTACGTTGTCTTCTTCTTGGCGGCATTTTCTGATTAAATAGAATTTTATTATTATCTATTTACTTCCTTATTATTCATCTCATAACAACTCATACCATAACAAAGCATATTAAATGAAAACTTCATTATATTCATATGCTTCTTCATAGTCTGAAACTATTTACACTTTACTTCCACAACCAACGGCTAGTACATTTCTATCCCGCAATTGAACTTCTCAAAAGTTGGGATTTACAAAAAGACTACCCTATTTATACAAAAGAGGGTTTTACGTCACTACACACATCTTTATAACTCTAGATTTCTAATAATGCATAATAGCGTCCTCATGTTTCTCTTTTGCAATCATTTCTACAGTATCTTGACTAATAGTATGTCGAGTCTGCCCCGACTCTATAGAATAACAAGGAACTTTAAGCTTGAAATCCTTATGAGCACTCTCATGGATTTAAGACATCTGTGCTATCTTTCGGTCTCTCTTAATCAGTTTCTTACGAAGCTCATCGACCTCTTACTTATAGACCCTAGCCTGCTCTATCATAAGCACCTGCCTATCGTGCTCTGACTCAAAGTCTTCTTCTGCAGAAACCTTAGCTTCATGGAGATAATTAATCTCTTCACTCTAATTTGCATAAATGCATTTTTAGTTGCACATTCCTATCAATCTTCGCCAGATACAATGCTTATCATTGATCCGGAGGTGATGACTCTAATGTAGGTACCACCATATTAACCAATATTACCTCCATTTCCTCCTCCTCATAGACCATCATATTAAGATATGATGCTATATCTATATCTCCCTCGGAGTAGTCCTCCTCAGAAAAGTACTCCACTGTCTCCGACTCCTCTATAATCACTAATGGTACCTCTGCCACCGGCATAGGTACAGGCTCTACTCTGTTCATAATTTCTTCGCTCACCGCGTGTATATCTCTATACATCAAGCTATCGATCGACATCTTACAACAACACATATGTTGATTAGTACATAACACACGATAGTATAAGCACAAATAACATTTAATTTATTTAGGGTTACTTTCCATCTTTTAAATCTTTCGGTACTGAATTTCCTCAATACCTTATTAACTCATTTGATTGAAGTAAAGCTTGAGTTTACTTCCTTCGGACTTTTCTTCCTTAACGAGGTTATTAGCCTAAAGTTCTCCCCCCTTAAGTTTTATAACCTAATACTTTGATACCAACCTGTGAAGCCCCCAAATCTGGGTATCTTCCAACCCAACAGATGGTGCTACACGGTACTCACAACTGTACGTTCATTCTATTAAAATAACATCAAAATGTGTGAATCAACGACATTCTTATTACATTAATAATATTACATCCCGTCCCCAAGTTCTAAAACCATTACATTCTTTGTTCATCATACTATAATAAATACAACTTACTAGTTTATTACAAGATAAACTAATCGTTCATCTTCGTCTTGCCTTTATTCTTGTCAGATCCCTTAGTTCGTTCGGTCCTAGCTGCATTCATATGGTTCAAGCAAGAGTGAGCATAACAAGCTCAACAAGTACAACAATATCTTTTAAAAACCATGCTTAAAACATAGGAATCATATATCTTTAGTAACTAAACAATAGTTACGAAGTACTATCGATAATTCAAAATAGCACTTCTTTTCCTTCAAAACGTTTTACAATAACAATATTCCGTAAAACATCAATTCTGGTCAAAGACCATGAGCATTGCATAATTTCTTTGAAAAGGACAACCCGACACTAAGTCAAGTAAGTCCGATATATCTTGACGAGCACTTCGGGTGATCAACCCATAGTACTCTATGTTGATCAACACTACATCCATTAAGCGTGTATGTTAAAAGTTTTGGCAACCTCGCGTGCCCATCGAATAATCGATGAAAAATACATTTGTTTATTCATACTTGAAATTTTTACCTTGAATTCGCACCAAACAATGGCGTAGGATATATATTATCAATTCTATATTGAAAGACTTGTAAATAAATAAATCAATCTTCAAGATTAGTCTAGCCGAGTTAAAACTGGCATCGACATTTTCATAAAACAATTCATGCATCTCATAACATGAATCACAGAAAACTTGGCTAACACGAAGGTTAGACAAGCGTTTAAGAAAAACTTGCCTTCAGCGTCTGCTACAC
This sequence comes from Panax quinquefolius, assembly GCA_020205615.1. Classification (NCBI taxonomy): domain Eukaryota; kingdom Viridiplantae; phylum Streptophyta; class Magnoliopsida; order Apiales; family Araliaceae; genus Panax; species Panax quinquefolius. The sequence continues at coordinate 41,232,300 of CM035158.1, read as the reverse complement.
GAAGGTTAGACAGTCTTTATGGTCTCTACAATACATAACCACATAACATACCACATTAGGTCATGAATGAACATACATGGTTCCTAATGAATCTTACCCTTCATCTCAATCTAATCATATATTAGATTTGTTATTTATTGGTTCCAGCTTATCGTTATAACTTACATCATTCTTACCAACTTCTTTATCTTCTGTGTCTTATGTAGATTTACTTCATTAATCGAACTCGTTCCGAGTTAATCATCCTTTCTCATGGCTTAGGAACATTCTTATGTTATTAATCGAAACTCGATCGTCATTTGTTAAGTACACTTTATTGCATACCATTTACGTTAACAACTTTTAGTTGTAACTCTTAATGTTATAGGCCTTATCATTATTGAATATAATTCACGTTCCTTATACTTTACGTTCATCCTTTAACTACTCATTAAACAACATTAAATTCCTAAAGTCATCACTATAGCAGTGATTTAGGAAAGGTCTTATCATGTTCATTAAGTAATTACATAATCCATACTTGTATTGTAAACCATTGGGTTCATAATCAACTTGGTCAACAAATTTCTACAGCCGGCTTAGCACATTACGTTGTTCTCATTATGTTCATCTTCAATTGATTATTAACCTCTAATCATCAAACATTAAGTGTCTAACAATGCCTTAGCAATGTTATATTAACTCCTTATTTCATTACTAATGAGTTATCTTTCCTTCATACTTGTAAACTTTCATCTCTCAAAAAAACTCGATTTGGCGTCGTGGCAGCACATTATAGCTCTCCTTCAAGGCCATGGCAAGCACGAGTTTTGCATTAGGGCAAACCGGGACTTCAATGACTGGTATCACTCATTGGCCTTGGGTTGGCGGCATTGGCCTGACTCGTGCTTCTCGACTAGTTTGCAAAATTTGAAAATTTTATGAAACTCCCGGACTCATGACTTCTTCGTTATAAGTCCGAATTGGCTCATTCAAAAGCCTACAGTTCACAAATTACATAATCTACACGTTCATGCAATAATTTTATCTACTTGACTTCGTTTGCTAAAAATTCACCTATTAGTCTATTTTAACAAAAACGATAAACGTTCGTGAACGTTCAACGCTCGTTTCTTCGTTCTAAGTCGGAATACGGTCATTTTTGAGTCTGCAACTCTATAAGTATGAGGGATCCCTATAGTTTTATGACTATTAAAGTTTAAGTTGAAAGATTACTTATAACTATGGACACACACATAGCGTTTAAATGTTTGTACACAATACATCGTACGAAGGGCTTAACACCCTAAGTACGGGAGTCCCTATAGTCTAATGATTGTTAAGGTTTAAGTTGAAAGAGTACTTATAACCGTGGATGTAGTTCAAGGTCTTATGACCCCTCAACATGATTTGGAATCTTTTAAAATTCCTGAGTTATTCATACTGCTTCCCAATTATTGAGCAATTTTGGAAGATTCTTTCTATTATAAAAGGCGAATATGGTAAGGATAATATTCCTTAGAAAGAAGTAAGTCGTAGAATGCGACACTGAATGATGGATATGTTGAATAGGTGAGAAAAGAAATTTTGAAATGAGAAGGAGATGAGTTATCAAAGAATAATGTAAAACTTTTAATAGAAAAGTTTAATAATTGTAGAAAGACCTTTGTGGAAAGAAGTGGTTTTAGAACCCAATGAATGAATAAAATATTAACATAAAATCTATTTTGATAGATTGAATGAATGGAGATTAATAAATAAAATTTCGAGGACGAAATTCTTAGAAGAATGGGTGAATGTAATATCCCGAGTGTTTATGATAACGATCCTTAGAAAAGGAAATGAATGGGTTAAAGAATATATAATACCTAAAATATAATTGAGTTCAAGTGAAAGTTATGAAATAAAACTTACAAGAATTTATTATCAAGAATGTTGGGGGTAGGAAATATAAAAACTTATATTAAGGTAAAGTGTTGAAGTTATTCAACAAAGAGATTTGATGAAAACCTGAGTAAGGTAGGGTTTCGGTGATTCCGAGGACGGAATCCTTATAAGAAGGGAAGGATGTGACAACCCGAATTTTTATAAGTTATTAAAATAGGAATTTATTAATTAAAATTCTTATTATGAGATGTTTTGAGTTTGGGTATGAAATACTATAATTTGATTATTATGCCTTATTGGCAATGGAATTGTTATGAATTAAATTTCATAAATATTGAGAGTAATTCACTTAATTAAAATAGGGAATTAATGTAAATATATTTATTTTTGAGAGGGTAATGTGTTAAATATAAATGTAATATGTTAATGTAATTTAATTGTGAATTTTATAAATAGTTAAGATAATTATCAAGTAAAATAAATATTTTAGTTGAGATATTTATTTTATAAAGTAAATATTTGATGGGAATTATTATGGAATAATTTATTCATGTATGATAATATGAAGTAAATTGATGATAAACAATTTTATAATCAAAGTCGTATTTTATTATGCTAATGGAATGATAAGGCTCTAATTTAATTAAATAATTAAATTAGAGGATGAATAATTTATTAAATAAATTTATTATGATGATAAGGAGTGATTTGATAAATTAAGTTATTAATAAAAATAATGTAACTTAATATGAAATTATAAGATTAGGTTTGGTTATGTGTGACAAATGTACCATATAATAGAGGAGTATTAAAATAAATTCAAAAAAAAAGATTTTGGGTGCTAGCCAAACATGGCTTAGTGACCCTTTGTTATTATAACTAAAGAATCCATAATGCATACGCATTATGTTTATATCATTTATATTGATATACGTGTTTTGTTCCTAAAGCCTAAGTTCTTAGTTGTGTTTTATCAAAACATCTTCTCTTTAATTGGTTATGGTGCATGATTTGAGTAAAAAATTGGTTTATAAAGATTATTGGGTATGTATAATCTGTTAACCATCATATATGATTGATACTTGTTTGTCAAATTCGTGAGAATTGGGATTGTAGGAAGGAATTGTAAAAACAGTGTTTATGTTTATAGGATATGGCTTAGAAAGTACAAAATTTCATGATCAATACTTGCTATAATCTATAAATTGATGTTGGATTATGTTAGTATGTTAAGAAACGAAAGCGGCGTAGTTTGAATCATGTCAATTGGTTTAAAAAAGAAGCTGTGGCGATCAAATTTGCTAAATATGTTTAAAACATGAAAATATAGCATGAACATTGAATTGGAACCCTTAAATTGATTTTTTAAAGTTTTTGAAATGTTCAAATTACTCTGTAGATGAGTAGTTCAGCGTTTCACGAGTTCATAGAACCGAAAACCAACTAATTCCGACTTAAAATGAAGAAGTTATGAAGATTTTAAGTTTGTATATTGAGAACACTGTAATCTGGGCGTAGCCAAGAGCGGCCGCGCGTCCTAAGAGTGCGGGCGCGTAGCTGGGCACTGCTAGGTCGTGTGGGCGCATGGTATTTGTGAAGAAAAGGGGCGCGGTCGCGACCCATGGGTGCTGAGTGTGACTACTTTGATCTGTTTTGGTAAAACGGTCATAACATTTTCATACGAACTCTGATTGCGGTGATTCAAGATGATCCAGAACGAGGACGAATAGACCTACAACTTTTATTCATTAAGGTTTTCAATTTGTGGTCTGGAACAGGGGTCAAAATGGTCATTTTTAGGACTGTTGTGTTTTCAGAGGCAATCGAGGGCGTCGGGCATGCACGTATGCAAGTGTAGTGCTCTAGATGATAAATAAATGTTGTTTTAAGTTATAGAACATGAATATTATGAATTATAATGATGCTTAACATTAATAAATGATATATTAGGTAAGTTGTATATGCATACTAAGCATACACAAGAGAGACAAATCGGGCGTGTGACGAATGAACGTCGAAACGTCATAACAAATGTTAATGAACGTAAAAAGTGTTTTAAGTCAAATGAAATGAACATTATAAGGTATAAAATGGATTTAATATAAAACTAATAATGATTCCTAGCAAGACTTAAACACTTAAATGAACTTCAAATATGAAATACAGTGAGATATAAGTTAAAAGTTAACACAATCAAATTGAACATTGTGTATTTATGATAGGAAGGGTTATGAGATGTAGAGTAAAGTTTATATTACAACTACTATGCGTTGCTATGTGACTAATAGTTAATGTGAATGACTATATATAATTGTGTAGGGCACGTGAAGTACAGATAACTGTAAGTTGTTAAACGTTTATTGGTAAACAACGATCAAGGCAAGTCTTTCAGTTCCTACTTGCTATGTGAACTTGATGATTGATTATTTTAAATCTTTATTGCAAAGAGCATGATCTGTTATATATATGTTGAATGTATGAAATGTTAAAGTCAACTTATGACTGCGTTGATTGAGTAAAGCATGTTGATTGAGTAAGGAACTTAATCTTTATACTTGATTATATGAACTGTAACATCTATGTTATGTTAATCTAATGTTTATGGGATATATGTTGAGCATGTTATTATATGCTACGTGATGCATGAAAACTGTTAGATTTTGTTGGGCTGTCGAGCTCAACCTTGCAAATAACCATTTTCACAAGTTAAGTATTGAAGGTAACACTATGTGCTACTTGAATGACGTGGATAAAAAATAATACATGAAGATTAATATTTTTTAGTTAAAGTTGTTATTTCTTTAAACCATGATTAAGATTCATGAGATGTACTAAATGTTTTATGATATATAGTTTTATGTTGAGTTGTAAAGTTAAAGTTTGAGTTATCTGATATGCGAAGGTTATCGAGTTGAAATGTAAAATTTGATATAATAATTGTGATGAAGTGAATCATGGATTATATATGATTCAAAGACATGTAGATGATAAAGGTTTTGATTTACAGAATTAAAGTAAGAAGATAGAAAAAGTTTAAATTATTCCGCATTTTATAAAGTTTAACATCGAATAAGGATGTAAAATTAGAAGGTAAATGTGTTATTAACGACTGAAGTTGAGAATTATAATGTATGAATTTTGGGGTTAAATATTGTAAGTTCACAATTAAATTACATTAACATATTACATTTATATTTAACACATTACCCTCTCGTAAATAAATATATTTACATTAATTCACTATTTTAATTACGTGAATTACTCTCAATATTTAAGAAATTTAATTCATAACAATTCCATTGCCAATAAGGCATAATAATCAAATTATAGTATTTCATACCCAAACTCAAAACATCTCATAATAAAAATTTTAATTATTAAATTCCTATTTTAATAACTTATAAAAATTCGGGTTGTCACATTATTCCCTCCCTATAAGGATTCCGTCATTGGAATCACTAGAACCCTACTTTACTCTGGTTTTCATCAAATCTCTTTGTTGAATAACTTCAACACTTTACCTTAATATAGGTTTTATATTTTCTACCCCCAACATTCTTGATAATAAATTCTTGTATGTTTTATTTCATAACTTTCAATTGAACTCAATTATATTTTGAGTATTATAACATGAGGTGTTATGTTGTTGTGTTGATTTAATAATTTAGATGGTATGTTAAATTATTAAATAAAGTTATAATGAAAATTATAATTTAGTGATATTTCCTAAAAGGCTATATTTAATTAAAATATAGTGTGTGATTAATTTAATGGGTTAATGTGGGATATGAGAATAATATGTGATTAATTTAATGGGTTAATGTTGGGTTTTTAGTTTGAGGTCTTTAGGAAGGGTCAAAATGGTCATCTTTAGGACTGTTGTGTTTTCGGAGGGAATAAGAAGGCGTCAGGCATGCACGTATGCAAGTGTAGTGCTCCTGGCGATAATAGATGTTGTTCTAAGTTGTAGAACATGAATATTATGAAGTATAATGATGCTTAACATTAATAAATGATATGTTAGATAAGTTGAATACGCATACTAAGCACACACAAGAGAGACAAATTGGGCGTGTGGATTTAATAAATGTTAAACGCTTAGTGATAAGTGTTAATGAACATAAAAAGTGTTTTAAATTAAATGAAATGAATATTATAAGATATTGAATTTGGTTAATATAAAACCAATAATGATTCCTAGCAGGACTTAAGCACTTGAATGAACTTCGAATATGAAATATTGTGAACTATAAGTCAAAAGTAACACAATAAAATTGAACATTGTGTATTTGGTCATTAATAACACATCTACCTTCTGATTTTACATCATTATTCGATGTTAAAATTTATAAAATGTGGAATAATTTAAACTTTTATTTCTTCTTACTTTATTTCGAATTAAAACATTTATCATCTACATGTTTTTGAATCAATCTTATTTTATGATTCACTTTATCACCGTTATTATATAAAATATTACATTTCAATCCGATAACCTTTACATATTAGATAACTCTAACTTTAGCTTTACAACTCAACATAAAACTATACATCATAAAACATTTAATACATCTCATGAATTTTAATCATGGTATAAAGAAATAATAACAACTTTAGCTAAAATATTAATCTTCGTGTATTATTTATGATCCATGTCATTCAAGTAGCACATAGTGTTACCTTTAATCTTTAACCTGCAAAAATGATTATTTGCAAGGTTGAGCTCGACAGCCCAGCAAAATCTAACTATTTTCATGCATCGCATAGCACATAATAACATGCTCCACATATATCTCATAAACATTAGACTAACATAACATACATGTTACAGTTCATATAACAAATATAAAGATTGAGTTCCTTACTCAATCAACATGCTTTACTCAATCAACGTAGTCATAAGTTGACTTTAACATTTCATACATTCAACATATATATAACACATCATGCTCTTTGCAATAAAGATTTAAAAAAATTAATCATCAAGTTCACATAGCAAATAGGAACTGAAAGACCTTCCTTGATCGTTGTTTACCAATAACAGTTTAACAGCTTACAAATATCTGCACTTCACGTGTCCTACACAATTATATAATCATACACATCAACTATTAGTCACATAGAAACACATAGTAGTTGTAATGTAAACTTCAATTTACGTCTAATAACCCTTCCTATTATCAATACACAATGTTCAATTTTATTGTGTTACTTTCGACTTATAGCTCACTATATTTCATATTGGAAGTTCATTCAAGTGCTTAAGTCCTTCTAGGAATCATTATTGGTTTTATATTAACCCTATTCAACATCTTATACTATTCATTTCATTTGATTTAAAATACTTTTTATGTTCATTAACACTTATCACGACGTTTCAACATTTATTCATCACACGCCCAATTTGTCTCTCTTATGTGTGCTTAGTATGCGTATTCAACTTATCTAATATATCATTTATTAATGTTAAGCATCATTATACTTCATAATATTCATGTTCTATAAATTAGAACAACATCTATTATCGTCAAGAACACTACACTTGCATACGTGCATGCCCGACGCCCTTCGATTACCTCTGAAAACACAACCATTCCAAAAATGACAATTTTGACCCTTCCTAAAGACCACAAACTAAAACACTTAAAGACAAAATGTTGTAGGTCTATTCATCCTCGTTTCGGATCATCTTGAATCGCCTTAATCGGAGTTTGTATGAAAACGTTATGGTCGTTTTACCAAACTAGGTCAAAGCAGTCACAGTTAGCAGACATGGGGCGTGGTCGCGCCTTTTTCGCGATGCCTCAAGACGACCTAGAATTGCTCGGCATAGGCGCGTGCTCTCGGACGTACGGCTTGCTTTTGGCTACTACCACCATTACTGATATTTTTGCGATTTTTTGACATTTTCTTCTACTAATCTTCATAACTTGAGTTATACACATCCAAATTAGTTCATTTTTGATTCTATGGATTCGTAATTCATAGAAATACAACATACCATAGAAGTAATAATTTACAAGAAAATTAACTAACCCAAATCTTGACTTAAAACTCATGTTTATACTGAATTTTCATATTTTAACATGTTTAGCAAATTCATTCACTTCGAATTCGTTTCTTAACAAAATTGATTTATTTAACTTGCGTTATTTTCGTTTTTGAATGTATTAACATAAACCATTTCCAATTTACAGATTAACACATGATTCAACCACTAATTTTAGTCTCAAAGTAAGCCAAAATATATATTATCATATAACCAAGTTCTTCGTCCTAAACATGTTTCCATGGATTTTGATTTCTAAAAATCATTCATAGACAACATATACAGATTATAATCATCTACCAACATATATATAATATCTATTTTTATCATATCATCCAATAAAATATAAGTTTCAAAAGAAAACTCTAAGAAAACATATACTAAAGTTTGTAGCATAGGTTATTACCTCTTTGATTCTTGGAATAGATGATTAACAAGATGATTACCCTTCTTCTTCTCTTTCTTTGATTCGAACATTGTCTCTCAATTCCCTCAATTTCTCTCTTCTCTATATTCTTCTTTATTGCTTTTAGACTTAGGAAAATATATGTATAAAACTAAACTGATAAAACACGTAACATAAAACTGATATAACATTAAGCGTACAATTATATGGCTTCATCAGTTAAATTATGCCAAAGGTCAGAAGACCATGTTTGGCAAAACCGTCTCCATCCTCCTTTTAATTTATTTTCATGTTTTGCTTATTATATAATATACAAATGTCACACTTATTAAATTTAAATCATAATCTTTAATTATCCACATAATATTTACTTAGCCAATATAATTCTTAATATTTATTTAATAAATATTAACCTTCTAAATTAATCATTCCTTAATTCCATTAATCAATTAAATTAAAAATAAAACCATTACACGATATTATAATTATTAAACAACTAATTAAATTTGATTATTTCATAAAATTAAATCTTCAATCTATAAAATTACCATACATTAATTTAGATAATATAAACACTTAACTAAATTATTACACAAAAATTTTATCGAATATTTATTTATACCAAATTTATTTAATTTCTTCAATAGTTAACTTAACTATTGAACCTCACTTTCCCAATATATGAATATATATTTCTCTTCACACTAGATCACACATTTCAAAATATATATAGTACATATATATACATACTCAAATTCAAAACATCTCATAATAAGAATTTTAATTATTAAATTCCTATTTTAATAACTTATAAAAATTTGGGTTGTCACATCCTTCCCTCCTTATAAGGATTCCGTCCTCGGAATCACCGAAACCCTACCTTACTCAGGTTTTCACCAAATCTCTTCGTTGAATAACTTCAACACACTACCTTAATATAGGTTTTATATTTCCTATTCCCACCATTCTTGATAATAAATTCTTGTAAGTTTAATTTCATAACCTTTACTTAGACTCAATTATATTTGAGTATTACATATTCTTTGACCCGTTCATTATCTTTCCCTAAGGATCATTATCAAATACTATATTCTCAAACTCTCGGGACATTACATTCACCCCTTCTTCTAAGAATTTCGTCCTCAAAATTTTTGACTTACTAATTTTCATTCATTCCATTTATCAAAATAAATTTTATGTTAATATCTATTTATTCATTAGGTTCTGCAACCAAATTCTTTCTCTAAAGATCATTCTAAGATCATCATACTCCTCACCTCATCCTCTTTTAAGAGTTTCACCTTTCTCTTCTTTCTGGAATTTTATCTCTTTCTTGAAATTATTATGTTTTGCTTAATTTTCTCATCCTTTCCACTTTCACCTTTCAGAATAATAAGACTCTTCCATAATTGCTCAATAATTGGGAAGCGATATGAATAACAGGACTTTCAAAGATTCCAAATCATGCTGAGGGGTCACAAGACCGTGAACTCTATTCTCGGTTTACCAGTGCTTCAACTCAATCCTTCACATCGCAAAACCGCAGTGTTTATCAATCACAAAAACCGAAAACACCCTCCACACGCATAACACTGGTGGCCAACCCATTGTACCACTATGTTGAGTCGTAACGTAGTGTTTTGTAACGACTATATAAGTTACGCTTGGAACCATTGTCCCCAAAAATGTACCATATATAGGTTGTTCACCTCAGCTTTTCAACATCCGAATCCGCACTCAAAACAATTTGGTTTGGCATAACTTCTCAAGAAACGCTTGAATTTCATGAACATCTTTCAATATTCGTCTAGCTAAACCAAATAACATAGACTTCTACAATAATCCGAATATAAATGGAAATATACATATACATAAATATATTTTCATATGTTAAAGAAATCTAAAAAATCTTTTTATGACGTCATGATACTGCACTGCATTTACATTCCGTTTGAGGATTCCGTCATTTGGTATTTTACCATACTACATCATATCATATTGGGCTGACGATCCTTAGATCACATCCAACACTAAGTAATACTGCATTGATGACTCTATCATTTTTATCATCTCTGCACCAGGTTCCATGATGCATTGATGATATATAAAAAAAAAATATTTTGATATATTTCAAATCATTTTTGTCTAGCCAAAGTAATTAGCATTGACATACGAATAATAGCACTGTTTTTCAAAAATTCTTTGATTCACTAGTGTGACCCAACATTTTTTTCCAAAAAACAAAAATATAACCATCGGCACGAAGTTAATAAATTTTGAAAATCTAGCGAAGCTAGAAGATTTGGAATACCTAATTTTCTCCATCAATTTCAATCTCTACACCAAATATTCTTGTATTTCAACTTATAATCCTCCTATATCCCCAGTATAGTTCATCAAACTTACCGCACATTGGAAGTTCAGGAACTTGCCACAATAATATGAGTTTAAGAACTTGTACTAGTCAGACCATAGGAGTCCATTCGCTGAGGGGTTCAAAACATACCATATTATTATGAATCACGAACTTTCCATATGCATTAGTTTTAAGAAACACACCTAATCCTAATAATATCTGACTAATCTTAATAGTTTCTAACTATCAAATATACACATGAGAAAAGAATCACCTTTTCCCCACATATACATTGATAGCGCGACACCAACATTCCAATGATTATCAATGTGATAAACTGAGTGCAATCACAAAAACCTCGCCCGTACAAAGATTTGTACAACTCAACCATCACATGAGTCCTCAATTGAAATCGCACTTAACCCTATCTTGCTCATAACTTGCTCTTTTCTCGATACGAATTCCTCGTATCACATCATCTATAACTCCTCATGAGTTATATTGTGCTATTTCATAGTACATCATCTTCATAGCATCAAGCTATAATTATTCAAACATTACATACCATCTTTCTTTTATAACTTAAACAGATCACGTCGTGATCTTATTCTAGAATCATCTCCCTTAAAAGTCTTTTCTTAACTCGTGATCGTTTTGTTTTACGATCCCCTTTCTTTCCTTTTTCATCATTTACTATATTATTCGTTATCTTGGCTATTGGAGTTAGGGTAACTCCCATTTCTTATCTTTACATCTCTTTAAGATTCTTCTTTGAATTTTCTTGTTTATAAAATAATTCTTCCTTTAAGAATTTCTAACTTCATTTACATTGCTCAACATTTCATTCAAGTTCTACATTTTCATCATACGTATCCACTTTCTATACTTGGTACACATCGAGTCTCTAACAGTTTCAATATAGTACACTGAGTGGTTTCCCACAAACAACCAACAAACTAGGTTCCGAGTTGCTAGTTCGTATATACCTCCGCTTTATGAAGGAATCGTTTAGCCCAGATACCTTATATTAACTATTAAAGAGTATGATTGTACCACACTTAGATATAACTTTTTGATTCTTAACTTCTTTATCACTCTCCTTTTATAGACATAGTATATTTATTATCACCTTAAATCCTTATTATTGGAGTTGGGTAACCCCACATTCATATTCCTTATAACTCTGCGAGATTCTTCTTTGAATCCTTTCACGCATGTTTTAATCCCTCCTTTATAAATTTCTTTAATTACTTCTTATTATTCAAACTCTACTTGACCTTATTCTTTCATTATCTTCACCTTCCTTTTCTAAGGTTATAGCCTATGGTACTCCTACCTAAGGTTTATAACCTACAGCTTTGATACAATTCATACAATTTAATTCTCAACTTTGGTCATTAATAACACATCTACCTTCTGATTTTACATCATTATTCGATGTTAAACTTTATAAAATGCGGAATAATTTAGACTTTTATGTCTTCTTACTTTAATTCCCTAAATCAAAACCTTTATCATCTACATGTTTTTGAATTAATCTTATTTTATGATTCACTTTATCACTGTTATTATATAAAATTTTACATTTCAATCCGATAACCTTTACATATCGGATAACTCTAACTTTAGCTTTACAACTCAACATAAAACTATACATCATAAAACATTTAATATGTCTCATGAGTCTTAATCATGGTATAAAGAAATAATAATAACTTTAGCTAAAATATTAATCTTCGTGTATTATTTCTGATCCACATCATTCAAGTAACACATAGTGTTACCTTCAATCCTTAACCTGCAAAAATTGTTATTTGCAAGGTTGAGCTCGATAGCCCTGAAAAATCTAAGCGTTTTCATGCATCACGTAGCACATAATAACATGCTCCACATATATCTCATAAATATTAGACTAACATAACATACATGCTACAGTTCATATAACAATTATAAAGATTGAGTTCCTTACTCAATCAGCATGCTTTACTCAATCACCGTAGTCATAAGTTGACTTTAACATTTCATACATTCAACATATATATAACACATCATGCTCTTTGCAAAAAAGATTTAAAAAAAATTAATCACCAAGTTCACATAGCAAATAGGAACTGAAAGACTTGCCTTGATCGTTGTTTACCAATAACAGTTTAACAGCTTATAGTTATATGCACTTCACGTGCCCTATATAATTATATAATCATGCACATCAACTATTAGTCACATAGCAACACATAGTAATTGTAATGTCAACTCTACTCCACATCTCATAATCTTTCCTATTAGTTAGCACACAATGTTTAATTTGATTGTCTTAACTTTCAACTTATATCTCACTGTATTTCATATTCGAAGTTCATTCAAGTGTTTAAATCTTGCTAGGACTACTTATTTGTTTTATATTAACACTATTCAATACCTTATTATATTCATTTCTTTTGATTTAAAATACTTTTTACGTTCATTATCACTTATCACGACGTTTTGACGTTTATTCATCACACGCCCAATTTGTCTCACTTGTGTGTGCTTAGTATGCGTCTACAACTTATCTAATACATCATTTATTGATTTTAAGCATCATTATACTTCATAATATTCATGTTCTATAACTTAGAACAACATCCTTTATCGTCAAGAGCACTACACTAGCATACGTGCATGCCCGACGCCCTCCATTTGCCTCTAATTACGTAATAGTCACAAAGATGACTGTTTTGACCCTTCCTAACGACCTCAAATTGAAAACTTTAAAGAATAAAAGTTGTAGGTCTATTCGTCTGCGTTCCGGATCATCTTGAAGCACCTCAATCGGAGTTAGTATGAAAACGTTATGATTGTTTTACCAAAGCAGGTTAAAATAGTCATAGTTAGCAGACATGGGGCGCGGCCGCGCCGCTTTTACGCGCGCCCACGTGACCTAGCAGTGCTCAGCTGCACACCCGCACTCCTGGGATGCGCGTCCGTGCTTGGCTACGCCCAGATTACAGTGTTTTTTGCGATTTTTTGACATTTTCTCCTACTAATCTTCATAACTTGAGTTATATACATCTAAATTAGTCTGTTTTCGATTCCATGGATTCGTAATTCATAGAACTACAACATACTAGAATTCTAACAATTTATAAAAACATTAACCAACCTAAAATTTGACCCAAAACACATGTTCATACACTACTTTCATGTTTTTAACATCTCTAGCGAATTCGATCGCCACGACTTCCTTACTTAACCAATTAACACGATTTAAACTACGTTGTTTTCGTTTCTTCATATACTAACATAATCCAACATCAATTTACAGATTATAACACATATTAGACATAAAATTTTGTACTTTCTTAAGCTATTTTTCATAAACATACACTGTTATTAACTTTTCTCCCTACAAACCCCAATTTCATGAATTTGACACTCAAACAACACTCACATGTGATTATTAACAGAGTATAAACACCATACATATATATGTATCAATTCAACACAATTATCCATAGAAATTTAAAAAACAAGGGTTAACATTAGAGTAGGTTATACCTTGTTCCTTTGTTTGTTGGGAAGAGAATTGATTTTCCCTTGATACTCCACTTCCCTAGCAAAATCCACATAGAATTTCTCACAGTCTCTCTCCCTTTCTCTGCTCTCTCTATATTCTTAGGCAAAGAAAGAAAATGCGTAGAAATAAACTGATAACCCCTCTTTCTCACACACGTAAGTTACAAAAACCCAATAAGCGTCAGTTAAAAATAAGTCAAAGGCCACAAGGCCTTGTTTGGCTACACCCAATTATCCCCCCAAACTGAATTATTTTAATAATATTATATTATATAGTTTCATGTGTAACACCTTTAGTTAATTTAAATAACTTATAATAATAATTATTATAATCTTATTATAATTATACTTATAATTAATAAATAATTACATATATCTAATTTAATTAATAAATTAGACATAAACATTACTTTATTTAATATATTTATTTTCTTTCATATTAAACAACTCATTTAATTTAATTAATTCATTAAATTAAATCTTCAAAGAATAAAATTTACCTTTGCTTTAACTTAATTATCATCCACACATAACTAAATTATTATACCATAATTTCATAAATTATTTATTTTCTCAATAAATAAATTATTTAAAATATTTATTTAATTCAATAAATATTTAAGATTAATTACAAAATTCATTTAATTCCTTCAATAGTTAACTTAACTATTAAACCTCACTTTCCCAATATATGAATATATATTTCTCTTCACACCAGATTATGCATATTTCAAAAATATATTGCATATATATATACATACTCAAACTCAAAACATCTCGTAATAAGAATTTTAATTATTAAATTCCTATTTTAATAACTTATAAAAATTCGGGTTGTCACATCCTCTCCGTAGAGGTTTATCTCCATAGCCTTGTGGCGCCCAAGTATTCTTTTATTTGATAAATAGATGAAATATAGATATATAAAATTATGTAGAACAATATGTATTTGTATATCTATAGATAAAATACAAGTAAGAAATAATTTAACAGAAATTAAACTTATCTCAATACTTGGACCAATTTTTCTCTTCAAAAATTAATCAGAACTTTTGTATGAAGAGATATAAAACTTAGAGAGAATGTAGGCAAGGAGAGTATGATTTTCTTTTTACTTAATTGGTAAAAACCAAATGAATGAAATACTCCCTATTTATAGGAATTTTGAAGTTGGGGCAAAATAGTAATTTGAAAAATTAATTTTGAATTAATGGTTTAGATTAAACATTTTTGAATTTAATGGTCCGATTTTAATCAAGCTTTTACGCTGAGAAAGTTTAGAATCCGCCTAGGCCTTTATTTTATCAAGCATTTATTGATTTGTTTACATGGAAAAATAATAATGCTGACAACACACGTTTTCTTTTAGTCCCAAAAGATAGTTACTGCTTTTATCAAACAAGTGGTTAACATTTTAACAAGGAAGTGTAATAAGCATTAATTTAGGACATACGGTTTAGTATTTATTAATTTACTTGTCATAATATATATTAAATATATTATATATATTAGTATATATATTATATATATGGTTATGATAGGTATATATATTTTATGAAAATATTTTGCCCAATTTTGTTTTTTAGAAAAAGAAATAAGGTATCCTTGCCTTGAATAATATATGAATTAATTTATTTAACACTAACATATAATTTATCAAGGTCAATAATAAATTAATTCAAGTAAAATAGAAAATAATAAAATAAATAAATAAATAAATATTTATTTAAAAGATAATTTTATCATCAAAATATATAAAAAATTATACCAATCAATCTCACCCTTTTTGATGATGACAATTATTAAAAATATTTTTAGGTTTAATAAAACTCCCCCTTAAGTTGTGAACCCCTTTATAATAGATTCAACTAATCACAATTAATCATAGTAGTTAAAGTCCATACATGGCAATTATATAGCAGTTCATATATAGCAGTTCATACATGGCAGTTATATAATCATATTTTTCTTCTCACCCTTTGTCATCATAAAAAATGACGGGGTAAAGAAAAGAACACTGCGAAGAAATACTGATTAGAAATCCCGCAAATATATATATATATATATATATATATATATATATAGCTGAGTATATTAGTAGTAATAGTAATAGTAGTAATAAAGGGGACATGGATTAAGGATTACAGTATCCGAATAGTTAGTTGAGGAGAGGGATTAAGGATTACAGTAACCTAATTGTTAGTTGAGTTGGTATATAAAGTTAGATTTCCTCAAGATTGAGAGGAGAAAAATGTGACAAATCATGAATATTTCTTGCAGGATCGGTGGATGAGGAACATGAACAAGATCGACCTAAAGGTGGGGAGCTGTGAAGTCGAAGTGATCTTAACGTTGAAAGGATCCAAAACATGTTGTTGTGCTCCGAGTGAGTGCATGAAACCACGATTAAATTACATGTAAAAATATTTAAACATCTTGTAGTTTAGCTAATAGGAGAGACTGATTGTGCAATAAGAGTTGATTCATGCTATTGAGAGAATTGATTTTGGTAGTCAGAGTGATATTTTCTGCAAAGGCTTCATGATCAAAGGGTTTAAAGATGCTAAGAGGTTGTGGGGGCAAGTTAAGATGGGCTACTATATTGCTTATAGGGACTGATTGGGAGTGAAGAGTGGACACGGGAAGATTTAAATGGTGGAAAATGCGGGTAAGAAGGAGACCGAATCCAAGACAGTTGGTGTGAAAACAATGTTCGAATGAAGATAATAAGAAGTAAGCAAGATTATATGGCAGACATTCATTGAGCAATCCTTTGATGAGTTCTAAATTAAAAGGCAATAATTTTCTGTCATCTCGAACGGGCATGAAATTTTTCCTTAAGATTTTACCAAGGAGTTGACACTCAGCAGTTAAAAATTCGAGACCGACTTTGCATGGTAAGTCAAATAACAGAGCAAGTACTATTTGGTCAAGAAACAGAGATAAATTAAACTTAAAGAGCATACATTCTTGAAAGAGATGCCAAAAGGATGAAGATAAGAATTAATGCTAGGTAAGTCAAGAGTAGATGGATCTGTTGAAGAGCATTTACAAGAAATAGTTCATCTATGACATAAGGTTGGCCTTAAATACATGTGGTGATAGTTTTTAATAGGCCAGAAGAGTCATGTAAGAATTCCATGTGATAATAAAATTCGGCCAGAAGGTATGGAAAAACAGACTTATCATTAAAGGATATCAAACAATCCCACCCAACATTTTTAAAATTTTCAAATATTTTTGGAAAACGATGAAATGTGATTACATTTCCAGGACATAGAATATGTCTCATGGACCGGTATTTAGACTAAGCAGATGAAGTGGTAAGAGTTGGAACATCATTTGAAAGTTTGAATTCAGAGTTAAGAGACGAAGCTTTCCTTTTTAAAGACACTAAGTTAGCCATGACAAGGATAGATGCAGGGAAGATAGGTGAAAATATGAAGTGGAAGAGTAAGGATAAAGAAACATGGAACATTTTGTTTTAAAAGAGTGTCTATATATATAGATACAGAAGTAGAAAGATAGAATTCGGCAGGTAAGATATACTTAAGTGATCAGAGAAAAGAAGCATTTAAGAAATTCTGTAGGTAACATAACCAAAGAGAAGAGGTATTTAATAACCTAAGGTAAAAGGAGTTTTTAAAACAGTACTAATATTTAAGTGAAATAGTAAGATGATCACTGTTTGTTAAGAAAGATGGTAAAAAGAAAACAGTGATCGGTAAAAAAAAATTCCACATGTCGTTTAAGAAACACAAAGAGTAAAACTATCTCAGTTTAAAAAAAAGATATGATTACTGAAAGAATTGAACACGACAAGAAATTATAAATTCAGGCATCCATTTTTTGAAGAAGCATGTAAAATGCAAGATTACAATATTTATAGCACATCTGAGATGAAGATATAGCAGTAAATGCAATAAATAACTCAGTGAATACACATTATATAAGAAGCAGAAAGTAATGTAGTGGACATCAGTATCCATACAATATATGAGCAAAATAAATCTAGTGGACATCAGTATCCACACACAAAAGAATATAGAGAGATAAAAGGGTTATACCTGAGATGGTATTTATCATATCGTTTATATGTGACATTTCATCGTTCTTATTTCTCAATTGAAAGCGAAAGATAAAGTTTGTCTAAAATGCGTATATATATATATATATATATATATATATATATGTTTAAAAAAGTGAACAAATCTTAAAAATATTATATATATATAATTTTTTAAAATATAGTTTTTTATAGAAGTATTGGGAGAAGATGTTACGTAAAAAGTATTTTGTGAAACAGAGAAACCAAAATGGAAATTTAATGATTAAAAATATCATATAGTTAAGGTTTTTAAAAATTTTTAAAGATGATTTCAAGAGAAGCCCTAAACATAAAATTGAAACGAAACAATTTAACTATCACCCGAAATGATTTTGAAGAAATATATGTGGAGATGAGCAGTGAAAGAAGAATATATAAGAAAAATTTACATGTTTAAAAAAATTAAGATTCACGTAAAAAAAAAAATTTTGTATTTTTTTAGAAAAGTAAAAAAACAAACCCCTAACTCTAAGAAAATTTATAGGCGATTAAAAAATGCAATTGTTTACCACAAAAAATTCGAGAATCTTAGTTTAAAAAAAATCGAATATCGAGAAATTTGAAAATATTTAATAAAAAATCCTAAATTTGTTTAAAAAAGTGTGGATGATTTAATATAAACTAAATTTTTTTTAGATAAATTAAATTGACAAACCTTAAACATTTTATTAAAAATCATATCAAACATTTTGAAAATCTAGAAATGTAAAAAATTTGAATGTTTCAAAACGATTTTATCAAGGAAGAAATCACATTAGTAGATTTAGCAAACATCTTTTTGGTTTAAAAGCAGAGATGATAAAATTATTTATAACAAAAAGTTTAGGAAAAGAGAAATCGTGACATATTTTGGAAAGATTTTATGGTGAAGAAGAAATATAGAGAGTAGATAGAGGATAGCCTTAGGAGATGACTGATTAGAAAGATCGAGAGGAGAGAGAGAGAGAGAGAAAGCGAGAGAGAGAGCGAGATGAGAGAGAGAGAGAGAGAGAGAGAGAGATTAAAAAATGAAAAAAAAAAAAAAAAATATATATATAGTTTTATTCACCGGATGATCCAACGATGGATAAGAGAACAAATTTTGATCGATGGTATAATTCTATTTGAGATGTGTTTTCTTAAAAAGTGATCCAATGGATGAGATTAGCTCGTGGACTTGATCGGATGGCAATTGAACACTTGATCATTGGTGGATTAGTGGGAAGATGCTTATATGTCATTGGATGTGCATGGATTAGATGGACGGATTTGTACATACCCGATTTTGAACATAAGAGGATTTAACTTAATAGGAATTAAAAGAAATATGATTATATATATATATATATATATATATATATATATATAAAAATCAAAGAATATATAATAATAAAATAAAAAATTGAAATATGTATAAAAGATAGAAAATAAATTAAAATAATTAAGAATAGTTATCAAAGCATACCTAGCTCAATTCTTAATTTACAAAATCTTTTTGAACTTAGTGGTTTAGTAAATATATCAGCTATGTTTAATTTAGTGTCAATATGTTCTAATTTAATATTTTCGTTATTAACATGATCACGTAAAAAATGATGCCCGATGTCTATATATTTTAACCTAGCATGCAAGACTATATTTTTACTGAGATTTATTGTACTGGTATTATCACATAAAATTGAAACACGGTCAAATTTTAAATTATAATCAGCAAGGGTCTGTTTCATCCACAATATTTGATTACAGCATCCCGCGGCTGCGACGTATTCTGCTTCAGTGGTTGAAATACAGATATAGTTCTGCTTTTTAGAAAACCACGAAACTAAACATCCTCCTAAGAATTGGCAGGTACCGCTAGTTCTTTTTTCGATCGACATGATGACCTGCATAGTCAGAGTTTGAAAAACATACGAGATTAAAGGGTTGATCTTTAGGAACCATAGACCTAACTCAGTGGTTCCTTTAAGATATCGAAAAATTCTTTTTACTGCGGTTAGATGGGATTCTTTGGGATCAACTTGAAACCTGGCACATTTACAAACACTAAACATGATGTCTGGTCAACTGGCAGTTATATATAACAGACTTCCGATCATTCCTCTATATTTCTTAGAGTCAACAAATTTTCCATTTTCGTCAATAATTAATTTATCCGTTGTTGACATAGGAGTGTTAAGAGGTTTTGCTGATTCTAGGACAAATTTCTTGATCATTTCTTTACAGTATTTAGATTGAGATATATGAATACCTTTTTCTCCTTGTTTGATTTGTAGTCCGAGGAAGAAGTTTAATTCTCCCATCATGCTAATTTCAAATTCTTTACTCATACTTTCAGAAAACTCATTGCCCATAGTAATGTTAGTAGAGCCAAAAATAATATCATCAACATATATTTGAATTACCAAAATATCATCATTTTTATTTTTAGTAAATAGGGTAGTATCAACAGTTCCTCATTTAAAGACATTTTTTAACAAAAATTTAATCAACCTTTCATACCAAGCTCTTGGAGCCTGTTTTAAACCATATAGAGCTTTATGTAATTTATAAATATATTCAGGATGACTGAAATCTTCAAATCCAGGAGGTTGTTTAACATAAACTTCCTCTTCTATAACACCATTTAAAAATGCAGATTTAACGTCCCTTTGAAATAGTTGAAAATTTTTGTGGCATGCAAATGCTAACAACATACGAATAGATTCAATTCTAGCAACAGGAGCATAGGTTTCATCATAGTCAATTCCTTCCATTTAATTATATCCTTGTGCGACTAATCTTGCTTTATTACGAATAACAATTCCATTTTCATCAAGTTTATTTCGAAATACCCATCGAGTTCCAATTATTGAAACATCTTAAGGTGGTGGGACTAATTTCCATACTTTGTTTCTAGTGAATTGTTCAAGTTCTTCTTGCATAGCCATTATCCAGTCTTCATCTAGTAAGGCATCTTTAATCAATTTAGGTTCAATTTGAGACAAGAAAGAGAGATGACCGGCTAGATTATGTGCTTGTGATCTAGTGATAACTCCTATTTCAATATTTCCAGTAACATTTTCTATAGGATGATTTTTAATAACGTGAGACTCTTTAGGCAACTCATTTAACTGAGGATTTGGATTTTCAAGGGGATTCTCATTAATAGGTGGAGATGTATTATCGAGTTTTGGTTCTTCCATATTTCTGGGAATGTCTTCAATGATAACATCATTATCAGTCAGTTCTTTGTATTTTGGAGGAGGCAGAGTTTCATCAAAAATCACATTCATCGATTCTTCCACAACTAGACTTCTTTTGTTGAAAACTCTGTACATTTTACTATTAAGAGAATATCCAAGAAAAATTCCTTCTTCAGATTTAGGATCAAATTTCAATAGGTGTCCTTTTGTGTTTAGAATAAAACATTTGATCCCAAAAACACGAAAATAATTTATTTTTGGAGTCCTTTTATAGCAAAGCTCATAGGGAGTTTTGAGCAAAACGGATCTTAATAAAACTCTGTTTAAATTATAACATGATGTTGCCACTACTCCAGCCCAGAAATATTTTGGAAGACGATATTCATTTAACATTGTATTAGCCATTTCTTGTAAAGAACGATTTTTCCTTTCAACAACACCATTTGACTGAGGCGTATAGGGAGCAGAGAAGTTATGACTTATACCATTCTCATCACATAACATAATAAAATCAGAATTGTCAAATTCTTTTCCGTGATCAAATCGAATATAAATAATAGAACTTCCCTGTTGATTTTGGATCTTTTTACACAGAGTGGAAAAAGAGTTAATAGCCTCATTTTAAAAATTTTAAAAATCTACCCATGTAAATCTTGAATAGTCGTCAACCAAAACTAAAATATATACAGCACCACCCATGTTGTGTTTAGGGATTGGTCCAACAAGGTCCATGCGTAATAATTCTAAGGGTCGAGAGGTAGACACAGTAAACTTAGGTTTATATAATGCATGAATTTGTTTTCCTAATTCATAAGCTTCACAGATATGGTCTTTGAAAAATTTTAATTTAGGAAGACCACATACATGTTCTTTAGAGGAAATGTTATTTATAAGTTTCATATTTATATGTCCTAGTCTGCGATGCCATAGCCAAGGATCTTCATTTGCAGATACAAGACATACGTTATCTAAATGAGAGTAAGCATCTAAGTCACATGTATATATATTTTGATATCTAGGACAAACTAAAATCAATTTACCAGATTGATAAAAAATAAAGCAATTATGCGTACTAAAGGATATTTTAAAACCACTATCACATAGTTGACTAATAGATAAAAGATTATACCTGAGTCCAATAACTAATTGAACGTTGGAAATGGTTATGTGTTCATTACTAACACATCCAACTCTAATTATTTTACCTTTATTGTTATCACCGAAAGTTACTTCACCAAAGTCTGTAGCTTGCAGATTTTTTAAATTGGTCTTGTCTCCAGTCATATGTCTTGAGCATCCACTATCAAGATACCTTTTGCTTTTATTTAAATCAGCTGCAAGACATACCTGCAATATATGTACTAGTTTTATAGGTTGGTACCCTTTAAATTGAAGGGTCCTTAGGGTGAGTTTTTCATTTTGTATAAGGAGCATTTGAAGTTTCCTTTACAAAACTGGGCATAGGATAATCAACTTTAGCAGAAAGAAGCATTCTATGAGTAATTGGATTGTGAAAAGTATGATAATGATGTTTAGGAATTTCTCTTCTTGTTATGATTGATGCAGTATATGTTCCCTTGGGAACCCAAATCATTTTTCCTTTATAGTTTCCATTTCTAGCATTGCACATATAAAAATAGTGACCATTTCTGTTACAATATGAACATTTTGTGAAAGGGGATATATGACTTTTATTTTCCTTAATTTTAACATGATATAGTCTTTTATCTTTTGATTCACTTGTTTCACCAGTGTATCCTAAACCTTCTTTATTAAAGCTACATTTTTGTTGATTTAGCATGACATTAAGATTTTCCTTTCCTTTTGTAAATTTATAAATTATATTATTTAAATCTTCACGTTCTTTGGTTAAGTTTTCAATTATGCAATTATGGTTTTCTATATCTGTCTTTAACCTTGAATTTTCATCTTTAATTTCTTTAATTTCAGCTTGATTTTGCAATTGATTGTCTTCATTGATTACTGTAAGTGTTGAATTTTCAATTTCAAGATTTTTAATTGAGATGATAAGTGAGGAATTCTCTATTTCAAGATTTTTATTAAGTTCTTTAAGTTCTACTAATTCTTCTTTATTTTCTAAGTTTATTTCATTTAAATTTTCGTTAGTGATAATTAAATTAGCATTTTCAATTTCAAGATTTGTATTTATTTTTTTTAATCTTTCTAATTCTTCTTTTAATAGTACATTGCTTTCATATAACTGACTATAAGCTTCTTGTAATTCATAGTGTTCTTTATTTATATTTTCTAGTGTGTATGAAGAAAATGAAGTGCTAGGTAGTTGGTGTTTAGAATTTACCTCAGATCTTTGTGATGAGTCATTATCTGCCATTAGGCAGAGATTTGCAACTTCTTCGATTTGTTTAGTAGTTTCTTCCTCATCACTTAGATCCCATCCTTCTTCAGCTACAAAAACTTTGTTGTTGATTAGTTTCGGACAGTCCTTCTTGAAGTGTCCAGGCTGCTTACATTCGAAACATGTGTTTGAATTTTCATTTGGATTGGTATTTCTGAAGTTGTTGTTATTTGTTTTGAAATTTCCTCCTTATGTCTTTGATTTAAAGAATTGTTTGCCTTTGAAGTTGTTGAAGTTGTTGTTTATTTTCATGAAGCCTTTGCCATATTTTCTTGCTTTGCTTTGAATTACTCTTCTAAGCTGTCTGGATAGTAGAACAACTTCATTATTATCTAGACTGAGAAGTTCTTCATATAATTCTTCATCATCACTTTCTTGATCCACTAGGAGAGCTTTGAAGGCGATTCCTTTCTTTTTGAGATCTGTGTCTGATAAAACTTTTTCAACTAACATATCGACTTCATGAGCACGAAGATTTCCAATGAGATTCTCCATAGGATATGTGGTTAGATCTTGCATTTCTTTGATTGCTGTAACCTTCATTTTCCAAATGGATGGAAGGGCTTTGAGAATTCTTCTGTTTTTCTCATTTGTAGTGTATGCTTTTCCCAATTGCTATAGCTCATCAATGATTCTTGAAAATTGAGTTTCCATATCAATGTTTTTTTCTCCTTCTTCAAGCTTGAAACTTTCATATTCTTGAATTAGAGCATCTTTTCTGGTTTCTTTGATGTGATTGGTACCTTCATAGGTTATAATTAGTTTTTCCCAAAATTCCTTTGCACAATTACTAACTCTTTTGTATTCTTTTTAAATCAAGGCGCTGGTTAGTACTTGTTCTACTCGGGATGCAACATTCATGATCTCTTCTTCTTCAGCAGTAAATTCAAATATATCTTTTTCGGTAGTCTTTTCTCCTTCAATTTTGGTTGGAATTTGTACACCTCGTTCGATGGCACACCAAATTTTGATTCCTTGGGATTTGACATAGATTTTGAATCTGTTTTTCCAGGTGGCAAAATTAGTACCATCGAATAGTGGAGGTCTGGAGATAAATAGTCCTTCCCCGCAACCAGTAGCATTGTAGGCCATGGATCTACTCTTAGGTATGCTTGTACACACTTTAACAAATAAGTTAAAGAGCACCGCTCTGATACCAGTTGAAAGGTCAATAATAATCTAGAAGGGGGGGGGGGGGTTGAATAGATTATTACCAGTTAAAAATTTGTGTAGACCCTTTTTGAATTTTTAGTTATTAATTAGCAGTTTATGCAATATAATAAAAATTCAATCACAATGCACAGAGATTTATCTGGTTCACAACATACACCCTTTGGTATGTTGCTACGTCTAGTTCAAGTCCCTACTTGGAACTTGAGATCCAATTACTATCAGTAATAATCAACTCCTTCAACAGACGGAGAAGCCTTTACAAAGTTTTAAAGATAAACTTCCAACTAATCCCAACTAATCTATCTTGGACAGCAAGCTCCCCGCTCCTTCCTCAAGTTTTAGTTGTAACACCTTTTGAGTTCAGTTCTATTCTATGATCTGGTCTTGAAACAACAGTCTCTTCCTCACCTCACAAGTACACTAGAGACCCAACCTCCCGCTGACTTCTCTAAGACTCTGGTCTTGGTCGAAGAATTACTTGTCTTTCTCACCGGTACATAAAATAAACTAACTCAATACCTTTTTCTATTTACAAATAAGTTTTCAACAAGTTGCTTCTTGAATAAGCTGATACAAGTTTAAGTACAAAGTAATGCTTCATAAATAAGAAGATAGAGAGTTAAGATTAATTATTCAGTAAAAGTTCAATGTGTTTTAATAATAAACTTTTTTAATTCAGATAAAACTTTTGTCTAGATCCACTTATGTTTCTGATTAAGCAAATTTAAAGCACTTTATGAAGAATTGACAATTCTATAAGATAAAGAGTGTTTTTCTATGGATAATATAGAATTGTTTCTTAATTAGTCTTGATCAAATAATTTATGAGTTTGTAGATAAATCAATTAATTCAAGTAAAAATATAATGTCAGATAAGTACAATTTGATATAACAAATATTATTTGTTTAACTCAAATAATATATAAGAATATTTTATCTATTATGTGAATTTTTATAGATAATGTCACTTAGTACTCTAAGGAATCGTACGGTTCGAATTCCTCTTGGTAGAGGTGTATCTCCGTAGCCTTGTGACATCTAAGTATGACAAAATTTATAATTTTTACAATTAATATTTATATAAATATTTTCAATAGATCACTACGATTCTTAAATCCGGTTCGGATGACTACTCTTTTTGGAGCAGTATCTCAGTGTTGTTTTGATCTATCAAGTGTCGTATCTATTTTATAATATTTATATAAATAATATCAATAAAAGATTACTAAAGACTTTAAGGAATCGTACGGTTGGATTCCTCTCCGTAGAAGTTTATCTCTGTAGCCTTGCGGCGTCTAAGTATTCTTTTATTTGATAAATAGATGAAATATGAATATATAAAATTGTGTAGAATAATACGTATTTGTATATCTAGATAAAATACAAGTAAGAAATATTTCAACAAAAAATAAACTTATCTCAATACTTGGACCAATTTTTCTCTTCCAAAATAATCAGAACTTTTGTATGAAGAGATATAAAATTTAGAGAGAATGTAGGCAAGGAGAGTATGATTTTCTTTTCACTGAATTGGTAAAAACCAAATGAATGAAATACTCCCTATTTATAAGAATTTTGAAGTTGGGGCAAAATAGTAATTTAGAAAAATAATTTTTGAATGTATGGTTTAGATCAAACATTTTTGAATTGAATGGTCCAGATTTAATCAAGCTTATACGCGGTAAAGTTTAGAATCCGCCTAGGCCTTTTTCTAACTTTTAAGCATTTATTGATTTGTTTGACCGAAAAACATTTCCAGCCAACACATGGTTCAAATTTTGTCACCGAAAAGATAGTCACTTGGCACACACACACGGTTAACATTTCAAGGAAATGCAATAACACACTTTAGGACACACGGTTTAACATACACACGGTAGCATGCATGCATTAAATATATTATATATCTAGTATGCTTATTAATATATGGTTATATATGCGGTATATATATATATATATATATATATATATATATATATATATATATATGAAAAAGAAATTAATTTAGAAAAAGAAATAGGGTATCCTTGCCATGAATAATTTATGAATTAATTTATTTAACACTTGACATATAATTTATCAAGGTCAATGATAAATTAATTCAAGTAAAATAGAAAATAATAGAGTAAATAAATAATTAAATAAATATTTAAAAGATAATTGTTATCATCAAAATATATAAAAAATATACCTAACAATATACATCATCCATTTTGAGTCGTCAAATACATGGTACAAAATTCAAATACAACTTAATTAATACAACTGTCGTGTAAATACGACAAAACATATGCTGAGAGTTTAAAAACGAATATTGTCTTCAAGACAATATCTACACTCAAATTCAATCTTATTATAATTATTATCACACTATTTCATAGAATAGTGAGGACTATTAAGACATCCATCTGGACCATCACTCCGTTCCCCGACTAGTCCCATCTATATTCTCATTTCTTGAAGAGAACAATGAAAGAAAAGGGGTGAGCTCAACTAGCCCAGTAAGAAATATTATGACTAAGATAATGCAAATAAATTTTCATTAGCCTTCAACAATGTTAAACTGATAAAATATAATAGACAACAAGTTTAATTGCAGCGGAACAAATAATCCATTAGAAGATTCAAGTAGAGAATGATATCTACTATCTTCTATGATTTAATAGTTATCATCAATTTTATCGCTGAGACTCAGCTTAATAAATAAACCACGTCAGTGAATTATCCATGCACTACGAGCCAAAGATATTCATTATTATGACCAGTTGATCATGTTCATCTCAACAACTGTCCAGCAATGCACTACGGGCCAATGAGGATTTTTACCACATCATTCATTACATTACGGTCATGATTATACCGAATAATCCATGGTCATAATCATACCAAGTCCATCTATGCACGTAAGCCAAAGATGACTTTCATCACAATATAAGCATGAGGATGATGACAATGATATAAGAATTCAATAAAACAAGTTCAAGAATTAATTTATCTAAGAACCAATAACGTCCAAATTGTCAACATGATACTTCTTTGTAGAGTAAAATTCAAGAATGCTCAGAAGAATATTTCCATGAAAAAATACTGGATGAAGCGCAAATATCAAGGATATTCCACTAATTTCATGGAGTACAGAAATCAAAACTTTAACCAACTGAGTATAATAAAGAATGGAATAACAAAAGAAATCACCAAGCATGCGATAGACCGCACAGACAGGTTATTCCAATAGAATAATAAATAATGGAACCAGGTCATGCGTAACGCACAGACAGGATATTCCAACAGAATAATAAAAAATTGGAACCAGTCATGCATAAAGCACAGACAGGATGTTCCAACAGAATAATAAATAATGGAACCAGGTCATGCATAAAGCACAGACATACTGTTCCAACAGAATCATAAAGAATGGAATAATAGAAGAATTTCACCATGTATGCAGTACTTCGCATAGACAGGTTATTCCAACATAATAATAAAGAATGGAATAACAGAAGAATTTCACCAAGTATAGGGTAGTCCGCGTATACAAGTTATTCCAACATAATAATAAAGAATGAAATAACAGAAGTTCTCTTCATGAATACAAAAGAAATAATACCCCATACCTTAGTAGGAAATTGGATACCGCAATATTGTAGTAACAGAAGATTCTTCTTCTTTCTCTCGTATTCTCTCTATTCTTTCCCACTCTATAGCTTTAGTGAATTTGGGAAAAATAATGAAGGAATGAGCTTCTATTTATAAGCTTGGTAGAGTAAGGGTAAAATAGTCTTTTTGCCATAATTTATGACATCATCGCTTACATCATCGATCATATGACATCATTGCTTACATCATCGATCATATGACATCAATGCTTACATCATCCTTCCGATGACATCATTGTTTACCTCATCGTTCCGATGACATCATCGCTTACATCATCAGAATTCAAATTCAATTTGTTCTCTTCCACCTCATTTTACTTTTATACCAAGAATTTACTATAATAATGTTACCATTCAGATTATAAAAAACATACTATCATATAATCACATCATACTACTATAATATAATATTATAATAATATATTTAAATGAATTATTAATTTGATAATTTAAAATACCGTGGAATGACAATTATTGAATCAAAAATATCAACGTAGCAATTATTGAATCAATAAAATAAAATATTAAATAGTAATTAATGTTACAATTATTGAGTAGTGCCTTCTTACGTAAGAATCAATAATTCAAAAATACTGTGCAATACCATGTGCTACTGTGCAACAACGCGTGTTACTGTATTTTAACCACCAGGTATTCCAACAGTGTTAACGGTAAGACTTCTGTCGTTATTTTCATAAAAATATTTTTGTCATTTTCTAACTCCGATAATAATTTTGTTGTGGGGTCCCCACCAATGATTGTGTCGTCGTACGAATATTCCCCGACAAAAAGAATATTCTCCGACCAAACGAATATTTTATAACAACTTGCTTACTTTGCAAAATTTATAAATATTACCCACAGCTATAACATTATATCAACTCCACACCATAATATTCAAAAATGATATTTAGAGAAAATTAATCTTTATTCATAAAAGTTGGGGCCTTACAACCTCCCTTCTTATGAAATTTCGTCCTCGAAATTAGGGTGCATACTTGATATGACGAAGAGGTGAGGATACCTTGATTTCATTTCAGATTCTAACTCCCAAGTCATTTCCTCAACATCGTGGTTTCTCCACAAAACTTTGACTTGAGGTATAACTTTGGAGCGTAGAATATGTTCCTTCTTATTCAAGATTTTAGTAGAAACCTCTTTATACGTTAAATCTTCTGCTATTTCGTTCGGTTCTAACTCAATAATGTGGTTCTGGTCCTCCACATATTTACGTAACATGGATTTGTGAAAAACGTTATGAACACGAGACATACTTGGCGGTAAAGCGAGTCTATAGGCTACAGTTCCTACTCGGTCAAGGATTTCAAATGGGACAATGAATCGAGGATTAAGCTTTCCTCTCTTTCCAAATCTTGTAACTCCTTTCCATGGAGCAACACGTAACAACACATGTTCTCCAACATTGAATTCCACGTCCTTTTGATGAAGATCAACATAACTCTTTTGTCGATCTTTTGATGTTTTTATACATTGGCGGATCATTTGAATCTTCTCCGTAGTCATACGTACTAATTCTGGTCCCAACAACGTTGCTTCACCCACCTCATCCTAGCATACTGGAGAACAACACTTTCTTCCATACAATGCTTCAAATGGAGCCATACCGATACTTGCTTGATAACTGTTATTGTAAGAGAATTCCACTAATGGCAAGAACTTGTCCCAACTTCCTTTGAAGTCAAGGAGACAGAGTCTTAATAGATCCTCAGGAGTCTGAATAGTCCTCTTTAATTGTCCATCCATTTGAGGATGATATGCCGAACTAAATCGTAAATCCGTGCCCATAGCTTTTTGCAAACTTACCCAAAATCGTGAAGTGAATCTTGGGTCACGATCAGAAACTATGGATACTGGCATATCATGCAGTCTTACAATCTCATTTATGTAAATACGAACAAGACATTCAAGTGTATAAGTTTCTCGTATAGGTAAGAAATGAGCAAACTTGGTCAATCTATCAACAATGACCCAAATCGCATCAATGCCTTGAGAAACCTTGGGAAGACCAGTAACGAAATCCATGGTAATGTGTTCCCACTTCCATTCTGGAATTTCAAGTGGTTACAATGGACCTTTTGGTACTTGATGCTCCGCCTTGACTCGTTGACAAGTTAGACACGTTGAGATGAACTCTGCTATCTCTCTCTTCATATTTCTCCACCAAAATGTATGTCGAAGATCACGATACATTTTGGTACTCCCAGATTGGATTGCAAATGGTGTATTGTGCGCCTCCATCATGATCTTATACTTCAAATCAGAGTCGTTAGGAACACAAATTCTGGAGTTGACTCTAAGTATTCCTTCTTCATCGATTCTTGCTTCCGGAATAGCACCTTATTGCACTTTTTTCTTCATGCGCATCAGCTCCAGGTCTATAGCTTGAGCAGCTTTAACTTTATCGATTAAAGTCGGTTCTACTCGTATATTTGCCATCATCATGTGGGTCCCTGGAGTCTTTATCTCTATCTCCATCCTTTGCAATTCATATAAAATGGGCCTTTGCGTTGACAATATTGCACTCATACCCGCATATGATCTTCTACTCAATGCGTCAGCTACCACGTTCGCTTTTCTAGGATGGTATTGAATGGTATGATTATAATCTTTCAACAGTTCAAGCCAACGTCGTTGCCGCATATTGAGTTCCTTTTGGGTGAAGAAATATTTGAGGCTTTTATGATCCATAAAGATCTCCACCTTCTCCCATCTGGGTAATGCCTCCATTTTAAGTGCAGCGACATTCGCCATGACTCTAGATCATGAGTAGGATAATTCCTCTCATATTCTTTGAGTTGTCATGAGGCATAGGCTATGACTTTCCCATATTGCATGAGAACACATCCTAAACCCTTGCCTGAAGCATCACTGTAGATGACAAATCCTTCCGATCTAGATGGTATTGCCAGAACAGGTGCCGAAATGAGTCTCCTCTTGAGTTCTTGAAAACTCTTCTCATATTCCTCGGTCCAACCAAATTTTGTATCTTTCTGAGTCAGCTGAGTTAATGGAGTAGCGATTCGTGAAAACCCTTCTACGAATCTCCGATAATAACCAGCTAAGCTGAGAAAGCTACATATTTCGGTCACTGATTTAGGTTGCTCCCAGCTTTGTATTACTTCAATCTTTGTTGGGTCAACAGATACTCCATATTTTGATACCAAGTGCCCAAGGAATGCTACTTCCTCAAGCCAGAACTCGCATTTCTTCAGCTTGACATATAGCTTGTTTTCACGAAGCCTTTCAAGTATCAACTTCAAATGGTGCTCATGATCGTCATAACTTTTGGAATAGATGAGGATGTCATCAATAAAGACAACAACAAACTGATCTAAATATTCCTTGAATACTCGATTCATCATATCCATGAAAGCAGTAGGAGCATTAGTCAATCCAAAAGACATGACTAAAAATTCATAATGCCCGTACCAAGTTCTGAAGGCAGTCTTCGGAATATCCTCAGTTTTAATCTTCAGCTGATGATATCCCGAACGAAGATCGATCTTTGAAAAGAATTGTGCTCCTTGCAACTGGTCGAATAGGTCATCAATGCGAGGTAACGGATACCTATTCTTGATGGTGACATGATTTAATTCCCGATAATTAATACAAATTCGCATACTTCCATCTTTATTCTTCACGAATAGAACAGGAGCACCCCATGGAGACGTACCAGGACAAATGAAACCGATGTCTAACAATTCCTGTAGTTGGGTTTTTAACTCCTGAAGTTCAATAGGAGCCATTCGATATGGGGCTTTGGAAATGGGTTTTGTAGCAGGTTCAAGGTCAATAAAAAACTCGATTTCACGCTCCGGGGGTAGACCATAAAGTTCTTCAGGGAATACTGTTGCCCCTTTTATAGTTCTAATAAAAGAGCTCTAACTCATGCAAGCATACATGTGTCAATAAGTAATACAGAGTAAGTAAAGTATCGATCCCACAGAGAAAGTTGATAACCTTAAATTATTTTGCATTAATTAACTCACTATATTTATATGCTTAGACCGATGACTACAATTGTTGAATTAAACTAATTATGATTACTAACTAGAAATAAGAATTTAAATGGAATAAATATAATAAGGAAACAATGGGACCCTAACTTCATTTAATATTTAAATACAATCGCCAACGTATGCAAGAAGTGTTCACATACCACAGGAAAATAGCCAAGAGCATGAAGAGAGTTATAACCATTTTTCAATGCACTATAACCTACTTACACAACATCTACAGATGTTAGACTCTATGTAATCACCAATACAATCACAATCACCATATGTCTATGCACAATTGCAATCCTATTAATTTTAAGCTCAAGCCCTTACTCTAGCACATACGCTGAAACAGTATATGTCTATTTGGTTCACAAAATACGCAATCCATTACACTAGCCCCATATTCTCATGCTATCATGATTACAGTCCATATTTATATGTTCATTGTCAATCCCATACAAATACTGAAATTAATGATGATCAAGCATTCATGCATGTAAAACAACCATGATAGATATCCCATATGATATGCAAAACAAATCTAGCATTTAGATGTACAACCAAACTACATATTAAAATCCGTTAGAATCCCATAATGGAGTTTAGTTCATGGTGAACCAAAAGCCATTATGGGATCAACATTAAAACATGATCGATAAATAAACGAGTGAAGTAAGAAAGATAGAACAATCAAACCCAATCGCTGAATAGAAACCAATGATTAACTATTCAATCCTCAAAGAAATCCAATAGATAATTATCAAAATCTACGATGACAGATAATTCCAAGAAGAAATAGAGAAGTAGACGTTATAGCTTCGTTCTACGTTGGAATCTCTCCCAAGGTGTAAACTCTAGTTTCTAAGATGAAAATACGTAAAAGTAATCAAGTCTCTCTCTGACACCAGTCAGAATCGTTTAAGAACCAATTACACATCATTTAATTGAGAATTAAAAATAAAACAAAATTCTGAAAGATCGATCATCGCGTGGCCGCACGCCTCTATAGCTTCTACATCGCGCATTTGCGAGACTTGCGATAATGTTATGTCGGTCCGGTAGTGTTCTCGCGGCAAGCGCTCAATCATGCCTCATGGCGCGTCGTCCATCCTCGCGGGCACTCAACTTGCAGAAGGTCTTCCCTATTTAGCCACACAGACTTTCAGCAAGTAGTATGAAGTCTAAGCTTGTCTATCGCCACGCGATCGCCTTGCGGCTTGAGTTCTGCAGTTTCTAGTTTTGGTTCTGTCTTGCTGCTGCTGCTACTTGTTCATTCATGCTTAATCCTCTTGCTTGCTTGGTCTCCATGCTTCATTGCACCTCCATGCCATGCACATTCCTCGCCTTGTGACTAGCCTTCACGCATCCTCGCCTGTTGCTTCTAATTCCACCAAAATCAAGTCGATTCCTACACTTATTCACCAAAAGGAGTTTTAAGTAAATACAATGCAAAATAACGTGAAATGCAACTAAAACACAATGAAATGTACTTGAGGTGGGCATAATTCGCATAGATTGGTATTCAATAAGTAGGTAAAAATACCACTTATCAAATACCCCCAAACTTGAACTGTTGCTTGCCCTCAAGCAATGCATACTAATGAACAATGAAAATGCAGCTACTAAACTATGCAACTACTCTATGATGCATTCTAGTCTCACATAATCTTAGCCATAATAGAATTTCAGCCCAAATTACCTCAGTGAATTATCCAGATCCCAGAACATAATTTCAAACCAAACCATAGACATAATATCATACACTCAGATAATTCATGAATGCTATAGAGATGCTGTGTGTGTGTGTGATGTTCACAAAAACTTGATCTAAGCAAAGGCTATATATCCTACACTACTCCAAACAGAAAATTATAATCTAAATCAAGACTCATGTATACTCATGCAACATAGACTGTTTCGACATATCACTGCAAACTAAGGTTTAACAATGGGTTTATTGCTTTATTTCTACTCACGAGGGCGATTTTGCACTTTCCCGCGGTGTTTATTGCTATTTTTTTTCTTTTCTTTTTCTCTTTTCCTTCTTTTTTTTTCCACATGACTGTGCAATGTCTCAATCCATTAGGCACACTGCTACCCTTTAGCGAGCTTTCAACCAATAACTCCCAGACCATGAAAGACCTTAGGGCGCTAGGTGTAGAGACAATCCCCTCGGGTGTACTTACTCAAGTAGCCAGGGCCCCGAATTAAGACTAGCCACGTTATTGCTATTTGATTTTTTTTTTATACATAGCATACCCATATTTTCCCAAAATTTTGCACTTCAATGACTCTTACAATCTACAACACTTTCCTCATGTTTCTCTTTTTAAAACTACATGT
Source organism: Panax quinquefolius (assembly GCA_020205615.1). NCBI lineage: Eukaryota > Viridiplantae > Streptophyta > Magnoliopsida > Apiales > Araliaceae > Panax > Panax quinquefolius. The sequence goes on along the minus strand of CM035158.1, from coordinate 41,197,228 downwards.
TCTATTGAGCAATGCAAGACACACATCTTAAACCTACAAGTGATTGTTAATACATTTGTGCAAACCGAAAGCATTTAAACAGCAACATGAATCTCATTGTGTAAAACATTATATCCAAGCTGTGTTATGCAATATATTCTGAAATTTTTCACAATTCACTATCATCATTAGCTAGGTAAAATTTTCTATTATTAAGCAAGAATTTGTGTGAGACATTAAACTAAAACATACTAACACAATCAACAATGGATAAAAATTAAAAAATTTTATGCAAAATTTTATCTAACAAATAATCATACAAAATTAAACAAAACATGCAAAAACAGAATGCAATCTAAACTACTATGCAAGTACTCCAATACCCCCAAACTTAAAGTGTTCAATGTCCACATTGAATGAAGGTAAAGGGTACAAGAAAAACTCTCCTAATGATCGGCTTGACCACCTGGTGGTGGATAAGGCACGGCGGTCCCAAACTGTGGCCATTCGAGCATTGTTCCTTGCTGCGCGAAGGCTTCGGCCAAGGCCCTAGTGAGTCCCATAGAAAATGTCCCAAGATTGTCGTACAATGCGTCGACTTTGCGCTCCAACCTTCGGAGATGTCGATCGCTAGGGATAGGATGTGCTCGGGTGGATGGGCCTGCTTCATCGGTCTGCGTGGGCTGCTGGGTTGGTTCGGGGAAGGTGGGCCGTATGATAAATCCCAATCCTCGCGGATGTGGTTCACTACCCGTCCAATCCTGGAGCTTGGCGATTGTGACCACAGTAATGTCATGGCTCGGCTTCTACCGTTACTTATCATTCCATGGGACTCCCTGTTTGATACAAAGTAGAAATTCGCCAGCGGCGCATGCGGAATACTCCGATCATGTTCCCGCTTGATATCATTTGCATGTTTTGATGAACGATGTGGCCAACGTCTATGTACTTCCCTTTGATAATACCCCATAAAATGATTGTTTGCTCTTTGGTTACTTCATGCTTGTGAGTAGACAAAATTAATTTGGCGCATATAAACAAATGCCATGCTTGGGCATAACGATTCAAGGTTGAAGCTGGAAACAATTTAGGCTCAGTTGTTCCGACCTTATAGTTCCACTTGGTTCCCGGGATGCACAATTCTGAAATCACTATGTCAAAGTCCGTCAGTAAATGTTCACCTGTGACCCAATTTGCCGACCCAGTCGGTGGTGTATCAGTTATTCCATACACTGCTCTAATGGCTAAGGGCCAAAAATCCACTTGCACTTGTCGAACGAATGTTATTCCTTTCATATCCATCTCCTTTGCATTTGTGTAGAATTCCCGAACAACTCCCATTGGGATGGGCATAGGCGTTGCGGCCAGGATAACCCAGCTTCTTTCTCGGAGCATATTCCATAGCTGTCCATCTTTCTTGGTGGGTTTAAAACCTCGTTCCTTCATAAACGATTTACTCATGAGGTGATAATAGTCGTGATGAGCTTCCCGGTTGAGAAAGTTTCTGTTTTCCATGATATCGTCATCATGATCACTGGATGAGGAATCAGAGGTTGAAGAGATGGAGATGGCATGTCTTCTTTTAGGACCCATGATCAATAGATATGTAGAGACTATGAAAGCTTTACAACAACTGATAATACCCCCAAACTTACTTGTGCACAACCCAGCAAAATAAACCCTAAAGTGAATGAAATGAGGAAGGTTGTGATATGAGTAGGAAAGAAACGGTGGTGAGGAGGCTTCTTATTATAGGAGAAGAGAGAAGGACGCTTATAATCAGTCACGTAAGAAGCCTAGTAGACCACGGATCGGATTTTAACTTAAAAAAAAATTCCTTGCTTGACGTCGCGCGCGGCCGCGCGACTCTGTATCGTCTTTCTTGCGCGGGCGCGCGAGGTGGCTAAAAGGTACTAACTTTCGTGCGGGCGCGAGATTCCATATTCGTGGTCAAGCCTTGGCCCGTCACGATGCACTTTACGAAATTGCATGACACGAATTTCCAAGCAGCAGATTGTGATGAGGGTAATCCAAAGCACCTACAAGAATATGAGTGCACCACAGATTATGTATCAAGAAAAAATAGAATGAATCTAACTACTATTCTACTACATAATTGAAAAGAAATTAGAGGTGAAATTAATGGGTTGCCTCCCATCCAGCGCTAAGTTATAGTTAATTAGCTTGACTGTCTCTAACTCTCATGTTGATGAGAGAATTGAGGTGGCGTTACATCATCCACCTACGCCACCAAAGTAATGCTTTCATTTGGCCATTTACCTTAAAGGGCTTGTCCGGGAACTGATCATATACTTCAATTGCACCATGTGGAAAGACAGTTTTCACTGTGAATGGATTCGACCATCGCGATTTCAGTTTTCCAGGAAAAAGTGTAAGTCTGGAATTGTAGAGCAAAACCCTTTGTCCTGGTTCAAATGTCCTTTCCATTATCTTACGGTCATGCCATTTCTTCACTTTCTCCTTGTACAACTTCGCATTCTCATATGCCTGTAATCTAAACTCATCTAGCTCATTAAGCTGAAGTAGCCGTTTCTCCCCTGCAGATGTCAAATCAAGGTTGAGCTTCCGTATTTCACAATATGCCTTATGCTCTAGTTCCATAGGGAGAAGACAGGCTTTGCCATACACAAATTGAAAGGGTGACATGCCCAACAGGGTTTTGTACGCGGTGCGATAGGCCCAGACAACATCGTCTAACTTTAATGACCAGTCCTTCTGTGTTGGATTCACAACTTTTTCCAGGATTCTTTTTACTTCTCGATTTGATACTTTGGCTTGGCCATTTATTTGCGGGTGATAAGCTGTGGCGATGCGATGATTCACCCCATAATTAGCCAACAAGGCAGTAAACTACCTGTTACAGAAATGATTGCCTTCGTCACTAATGATAGCCCTTGGAGTTCCAAACCTTGTGAAAATGCTGTTATGTAGAAATTTGAGGACGACCTTGGCATCATTAGTCGGAAGAGCTGCAGCTTCCACCCATTTTGAGACGTAATCCACGGCGAGCAAGATGTAGAGATTTCTGCAGGAAGAAACAAAAGGTCCCATGAAATCAATACCCCATACATCAAAAATTTCTACTTCTAGTATGGTATTTAGTGGCATTTCATTCTTTTTAGAGATATTACCCACTCGCTGACATCTGTCACATCGCTGGACAAAACTGTATTCATCCTTAAAAATAGTTGGCCAGTAGAACCTTGCTTGTAGTACTCTCGCTGATGTCCGTTCACCACCACAGTGACCTCCATACACTGTTGAATGACAATCTTGCAGAATCCCCTCGGTCTCGCTATATGGGATGCATCTTCTTATCACTTGATCAGAACACTATTTAAACAATTAAGGCTCATCCCATATATACCATTTGACGTCATGCAAAAATTTCTTCTTCTGGTATCCCACCAAGTCAGAAGGTACTATCTTACTTACTAGATAATTCGCGAAGTCTGCAAACCATGGCACTTCCACTTTCACTACAAACAACTGCTCATCGGGAAAGGATTCATTGATCATAACATCATCATGTACTTCCCTTTCCGGATTCTCGAGTTGAGATAAGTGGTCCGCCACTTGGTTTTTAGTTCTTTTTCTGTCCTTGATTTCCAAGTCAAATTCCTGTACTAAAAAGATTCATCTAATCAGCCGAGGTTTTGCATCCTTCTTTCCCATTAAATGTCGAATCGCCGCGCGATCCGTATACACTATCACCTTTGTGCCAATCAAATACGCTCAGAACTTATCAAAGGCGTATACCATTGCCAATAACTCTTTTTCTGTGGTGGTATAGTTCAATTATGCATCCGTTAGAGTCTTGCTGGCATAATAGATCACATGAAATATCTTTTCTTTTCACTGCCCCAAAACAACCCCTACGGCGTATGGAAATCACTGGTGCTGAAATTAGTTTTCTCTTCAAGTGTTCAAATGCTGACATGCAGGCGTCATCGAAGCTAAATTGTGCATCCTTCTCCAATAGACTGCATAGTTGTTTAGTTATTTTGGAGAAATCCTTAATGAACCTGCGGTAGAACCCTACATGTCCCAACAAACTGCGAACTCCTTTTACTGATTTAGGCGATGGCAAGTGCTCAATAGTCTCCAGTTTTGCCTTATCCACCTCAAGTCCCATTTTTGAAACTTTGTGTCCCAATATGATTCCTTCTTGTACCATGAAGTGACATTTTTCCCAATTTAGCACTAAATTCGTTTCGACACATCTCTTCAAGACCATAATTAGATTCTCAAGGCATAGGTCGAACGAATCCCCGAAGACTGAGAAGTCGTCCATAAATACCTCCACATTCTGTTCCACTATGTCTAAAAATATGGTCATCATACATCTCTGAAACGTGGCTGGAGCATTGCACAACCCGAAAGACATCCTTCTAAAAGCAAAAGTGCCGTATGGACATGTGAAAGTAGTCTTTTCCTGATCTTTCGAAGCTATTATAATTTGATTGTAGCCCGAATAACCGTACAGAAGGCAATAATACTCATGTCCTGCTAGTCTGTCTAACATCTGATCAATGAATGGGAGCGAGAAATGATCTTTCCTCGTAGCTTTGTTGAGCTTGTGGTAATCCATGCAAACTCTCCACCCCGTTACTGTTCGTGTTGGGATTAGCTCATTATTCTCATTAGTCACGACCGTCATGCCACCCTTTTTCGGAACACACTGTACTAGGCTCACCTATGAGCTGTCTGAGATCGGATAAATTATTCCTGCATCTAGCCATTTTAGCACCTCTTTCTTGATCACTTCCTTCATTATTGGATTAAGCCTCCTCTGTTGCTCAACTGTCGGCTTGCTACCATCTTCCATCAGGATCTTGTGCATGCAATATGAAGGGTTGATCCCTTTGATATCTACGATGGTCCATCCAGTAGCTGATTTGAACTCTTGAAGCACTCGTAGCAGTTTTTCTTCCTGACAAGATGTTAGTGCAGAAGCAATAATCACAGGTAATTTTGAATCCGAATTTAAAAATGCATACCTGAGATGTTCCAGAAGTGGCTTTAATTCCAAATCTGGAGGTGTCTCAAGAGATGGTTTTAACGTTATTGAGGCATCTCCCGCTATTGTCAATGGCTCTGCAGGTGTTCTAAATCTCCTGAATTGTGGATTGGTATCCAAATATTGTGCGAATTCATCAAATTCACCATCCTCCGTATCTGAGTTCTCATCAATGATCTTCTGCAAAGGTGCATAGTCTGCTAGACTTTGTATATCATCGTCTAGAATCTGATTCACCCAATCAACGAAGAAATAGTCCTCCTCATCTGTTGGGAATTTCATGGCCTTGAAGATATTAAAAATGACCTCTTGATCCTGAACGCGCATCGTGAGTTCCCCTTTTTGTATATCTATCAAAGTCCTGCCCGTAGCTAAGAATGGTCTCCCTAGTATAATCGGTATACTCTTATCCTCTTCGAAATCTAAAATGATGAAGTCGGCCGGAAGAATGAACTTATCCACTTTAACCAATACATCTTCAACAATTCCCCGTGGATATGTGACGGACCTGTCAGCTAACTGTAACGATATATTTGTTGGTCTTGGAGCCGATAATCCCAACTGGTTGAACACTGACAACGGCATCAAATTTATACTTGCTCCCATATCACATAAACACTTGCTAAAGTTCATCTTTCCAATGGTGCACGAAATTATGAAGCTGCCCGAATCTTTCAGCTTTGGAGGTAGCTTGCGTTGGAGCACTGCACTGCATTCCTCTATCAAGGCTACCATTTCAAACTCATCTAATCTCCTATTCCTTGACAAGATACCTTTCATGAACTTTGCGTAGCTTGGCATTTGTTCCAATGCCTCAGCAAAAGGTATGTTGATCTGTAGCTTTTTGAAAACCTCCAGAAACTTGCCGAACTATTTGTCATCTTTCTACTTAATTAACCTCTGCGGATAAGGTACTTGAGGGTGCAGAGGTTGTACTGGACTCTTGACCTTCTCTTCTGAACCTGCTTTATTCTTCTCTTCCTGCTGAATCTCAGAATTTTCTAGATTTTTCTTCTCGTGGGTCTCTGCTTTCTACCTCGCGGCGGTACACGCGCCTTCATAGTAATATCTGCTGCGGTAGCGCGGCTTGCAGACCCTGTCAAATCTTTCCCAGATCGCAATGTTATTGCTTGACACTGCTCCTTCCCGTCTCTTCTAGGATTTGTCTTTGTGTTACTTGGCAAAGCACCCTGGGGCCTATTAGTAAGCATGCTCGCCATTTTCCCCATCCGAGTCTCTAAATTCTTGATAGCCACTGCTTAGCTTTTGAGTATAACCTCGGTGTTTTCCATGTATTTCAACATCATCTCCTCCATTTCTGATTTCTTCTCTGGATGTGATGCAGCTAGAGTGTGGTGTTGTTGCTGTTGAGGAAATCCCGGTGGAAACGGTGGTTTTGGTGTAAAGCGTGCCATTTGCCTCGCCTTCTAATTTGGCTGTTGATTTGGTGGGAACCGATTTTCTTTGTTATCCTTGGTTGTTAGACCAACTGAAGTTCGGATGATTGCGATTGTTGGGATGGTATGTGTTCTGAAATTGACTTTGGTCTTTTTTGTAGTTGCTCACATACTGTACTGACTCTGAGCTGATAGCACATTGATCCGTGGAGTGTGACTCCGCACAAATCTCACAACGAAAGCAACTGTCTTCACTTTGTTCTCTGCCAAAGTATCAATTTTCTTAGCCATAGTTGCCATTTGTGCCGACAGCTATGTAATCGCATCTACCTCCAACACACCTGCAACCTTAGGCTGGCATCCGAGCTGTCGGATTCTGATAGTCATTTGCAGCCATAGTCTCGATAAGCGTATAGGCTTCATCATAGCTTTTTTCCCATAATGCCCCTCCTGCGGCTACGTCTACAATCGTTCTCGGCTGCCATCCCAAACCATTATAAAATGAATTTATTACCATCCAATCTGGCAAACCGTGATGCGGACACTTCCTAAGCATCTCTTTATACCTCTCCCATGCCTCATATAAGGACTCACCCTGTTCTTGCTCGAACTGGGATATAGATGTCCTCATCTTCGCAGTCTTAACCATTGGGAAAAACTTGGCTAAGAATTTCTGTGCTAAGTCCTCCCATGTAGTGATTGACCCTGTCGGCAAAGAATATAGCCAACTCCTTGCTTTATCCCTCAATGAAAATGGGAATAACCGTAGTCTGATTGCATCCTCCGTCACACCATTATATCTGAATGTGTCGCAAATCTCGATGAAGCTCAATAGGTGTTCGTTCGGATCATCCATAGCAGCACCCCCAAACTGTACTGAGTTCTGCACCATCTGGATAGTGCCCGTTTTAATTTCAAAGGTATTTGTTGCTATCGTCGGTCAGACTATGCTAGACTGTAATTCATTTATGTTTGGCATAGAATATTCCATTAGAGCCCGATGTTCTTCTCTTTGCTTAATTCTTCGTTCTTCCGCCATACTGACTGAAGTGCTCTCTAACTGTGCTTGAAAATTTCTCCGCACACTCGCTTTCCAACCTTTTCCGTTTATATTAGCTTGCGCTGGTGTTAACTCCGAGTTGGATGATCGTGTGTGCATAAAACTTTACAAGTACCTGCAACCAAAAATAAAATAAAAATAGAAATGAGAAATGAACAGAATTGTCTAAGTCATACAATATAGCTTTAAACTAATGATAATTATCTAAATTAACGTATTTCCCCGACAACGACGCCAAAAACTTGTTGCCCCTTTTATAGTTCTAATAAAAGAGCTCTAACTCATGCAAGCATACATGTGTCAACAAGTAATACAGAGTAAGTAAAGTATCGATCCCACAGAGAAAGTTGTTAACCTTAAATTATTATGCATTAATTAACTCACTATATTTATATGCTTAGACTGATGACTACAATTTTTGAATTAAACTAATTATGATTACTAACTAGAAATAAGAATTTAAATGGAATAAATATAATAAGGAAACAATGGGACCCTAACTTCATTTAATATTTCGTCTAATCGCCACTGTCATGCAAGAAGTGTTCATATACCACAGGAAAATAGCCAAGAGCACGAAGAGAGTTATAACCATTTTTCAATTCAATATAACCTACTTACACAACATCTACAGATGTTAGACTCTATGTAATCACTAATACAATCACAATCACCATATGTCTATGCACAATTGCAATCCTGTTGATTTTAAGCTCAAGCCCTTACTCTAGCTCATACACTGAAATAGTATATGTCTATCTGGTTCACAAAATACGCAAGCCATTACACTAGCCCCATATTCTCATGCTATCATGATTACAGTCCATATTTATATGTTCATTGTCAATCCCATACAAATACTGAAACGAATGGTGATCAAGCATTCATGCATGTAAAACAACCATGATAGATATCCCATATGATATGCAAAACAAATCTAGCATTTAGATGTACAACCAAACTACATATTAAAATCCGTTAGAATCCCATAATGAAGTTTAGTTCATGACTGAACCAAAAGCCATTATGGGATCAATGCTAAACATGATCAATAAACAAACGAGTGAAGTAAGAAAGATAGAACAATCAAACCCAATCGCTGAATAGAAACCAATGATTAACTATTCAATCCTCAAAGAAATCAAATAGATAATAATCAAAATCCACGATGACAGATAATTCCAAGAAGAAGTAGAGAAGTAGACGTTATGGCTTCGTTCTACGTTGGAATCTCTCCCAATGTGTAAACCCTAGTTTCTAAAATGAAAATACGTAAAAGTAATCAAGTCTCTCTCTAACACCAGTCAGAATCGTTTAAGAACCAATTACACATCATTTAATTGAGAATTAAAAATAAAACAAAATTACAGCATCAGCATCGCGCGCGGCCGCACGCCTCTATAGCTTCTCTGTCTCGCGGTCGCGAGACTTGCAGTGTGTTATGTCCAGTCCAGCCGTCCTCTCGCGCGGGTGTGTGATCATGCCTCGTGGGCGCGCTTCTATCCCCTCGTGGGTGCTCAACTTGCAGAAGGTCTTCCCCGCTTGTTTAGCCACCTTGCACTTTCGGCTGCCAGCAGTCTAAGCTTTAATCCCGCCTTGTGGCGCATGGCTTGAGTTTTGCGCTTCGGTTCTAGTTACGTCTTCTTCTGCTTTGCTACTTGTTCATTCATGGTTAATCCTCTTGCTTGCTTGGTCTCCATGCTTCATTGCACCTCCATGCCATGTACATTCCTCGCCTTGTGACTAGCCTTCCCGCATCCGCTCGTCTGTTGCTTCTAATTCCACCAAAATCAATCTGATTCCTGTACTTATTCACCAAAAGGAGTTTAAAGTAAATGCAATGTAAAATAACGTGAAATGCAACTAAAACACAATGAAATGTACTTGAGGTGGGCATAATTAGCATGGATTGGTATTGATAAGTAGGTAAAAATACCACTAGGTATACATCACCCATCTGGGTGGGTCGCGAGATGTACAAAATACAAATACAAACTAATTATACAACAAATGCGTGTAAAATACGACAAAACATATGTTGTGAGTTTTAATACAAATATTGTCATCTAGACAATATCCACACTCAATGGAGTCCTCATTACATTTATTATTACACTATTTCACAGAATAGTGAGGACTACTAATGCACCATCTAGGACCATCACTCTATTCCCCGACTAGTCCCACTCTACGTTCTCATTTCACGAAGAGAATAGTGAAAGAAAAAGGGTGAGCTCAACTAGCCCAGTAAGAAATATTATGACTAAGATAATGCAGAATAAATTATCATTAGTCTTCAATAGTGTTAAACTGATAAAATACAATAGACATCAAGTTTAACTGCAGCGGAACATGCAATCCATTAAAAGAGTCAAGTAGAGAATAAAATCTACTATCTTTTATGATTTAAAAGGTTTTCATCACTTTTATCACTGGGACTCAGCTTAATAAATAATCCACATCATCCATGCACTACGGCCAAGGATATTTATAAGTATCACAACCACAATTATCCATGCACTACGGGCCAAGGATATTCGTGTATTCATCAATGGTCATGATCATGCCAACAACTGTCCATCAATGCACTACGGCCAATGAGGACTTTTACCACATCATTTGTAACATTACGGTCATGATTATACCGAATAATCCCTAGTCATAATCATACCAAGTCCATCTATGCACTACAGGCCACAGATGACTTTCAACAAAATATAAATATGAGGATGATGACAATGATATAAGAATTCAATAAAACAAGTTCAAGAATTAATTTATTCAAGAACTAATAACGTCCAAATTGTCAACATGATACTTCTTTGTAGAGTAAAATTCAAGAATGCTTAGAAGAATATTTCCATGAAAAGATATTGGATGAAGCGCAAATATCAAGGATATTCCACTAATTTCATGGAGTATAGAAGTCAAAACTTTAACCAACTGAGTATAATAAAGAATGGAATAACAAAAGAAATCACCATGCATGCGGTACTTCGCATAGCACAGTTATTCTAACAGAATAATAAATAACGGAACTAGGTCGAGCGTAATATACATGCCAAGACGTGATATTCAACAGAATAATAAAGAATGGAATAACAAATGTAAATCACCATGCATGCGGTACTTTCACATGTAGACAAGTTATTCCACGAGAATAATAAATAACGGAACCAGGTTTAATAAAATGCATGATAAGATATTCCAATAGAATAATAAAAGGCGGAACCAAGTCCGGCGTAAAAACGCATGAACAGGATATTCAACATAATAATAAAGACGGAACCAGTCCAGGCGTAAAAGCGCATGCAACATGATATTCCAAATGAGAATAATAAAGAATGGAATAACAGAAGAATTTCACCAAGTATAGGGTAGACCGCGTATATAGGTTATTCCAACAGAATAATGAAAAAAATAGAATAACAGAAGTTCTCTTCATGAATATGAAAGAAATAATACCCCTTACCTTATAAAGTAGAGTACTCCGACGGTAGGGCGGGGATATACTTGAAGAAACTTGCACTACGCTCAAAGCTTTCTTAAATGTTAAAGAAATACGCTCAAGATAGAAGAATAATTCTCTACAGTTTCTCTCTCTAGAGTTTCAGTGAATTCGTAAGAAATAATGAAGGAATGAACTTCTATTTATAGAAGAATGGACTGAATAGTAACCAATCCATGAACGGTCCAGATCGATTTACTTTAAACGGACGGTCCAGATTGGTTTACAATAAAATATAATATATTCTATTTATAATCTAATAAAATGAATAACTTTTAAAAAGATTTTACTATGCAAACACTATGTAAACACTATGCATAATAAAATATAATATAATCTAATTATTGTCTAATAAAAAAGATAACTTTATAAAAGTATTACATTTTATATAAAAAGATTTTATTATTAGCCTAATAAAACGAATAACTTTATAAAAGTATTACATTTTATATAAAAAGCTTTTCTGCTTTTATTTATTACATTAATAATACTAATAAAACAAAAGCGAGTGACTTATCACGTAAGCATTAATAATCAATACCGTGTTACTACTATGCAACCACGCGTATTCATCGTATTTTTTACTGAGAGTAGTTCAACTGTTTTAACAATAAAACTTCCACCGTTATTCTCATAAAAATATTTTTGTCGTTTTCTCAATCCGACAATAATTCCATTGCGGAGCCCACTAATGATTGTACCGTCGTACGGATATTTCCTAACAAAAAGAATATTCCCCGACCAATCGAATATAATATGACAACCTGCATACTTTGCAAAATTTATAAATATTACCCACAACTATAACATTATATTAAATCCACACTATAATATTAAAAAATTTATTTCAAAAAAATTAAATATATATTCATAAAATCTGGGATCTCACAATCTCCCCTCCTTATGGAATTTTGCCCTCAAAATTTACGTATGTACATAGTATGCCGAACAGGTGAGGATACCTTGACTTCACTTCAAATTCTAACTCTTGAGGTATAACCTTTGAGCATCGAATATGATCCTTCTTATCCAAGATTTTAACACGTATCTCCTCATACGTTAAATCTTCTGCTATCTCGTCCGGTTCTAAATTAATAATGTGGTTCGGGTCGTCCACATATTTACGTAACATCGATACATTATGAACACGTGACATACTTGGCGGTAAAACGAGTCTATAAGCCACAGTTCCAACTCGATCGAGGATTTTAAATGGGCCAATTAAATCGAGGGTGGAGATTTCCTCTCTTCAGCAACTCTTGCTTTTAAAATAACGCCCTCTTGAACCTTCTTCTTCACATTCATCAACTCCGGGTGTGAGCGGGTTTAACTTTATCGATTAAATTCGATTCTACTCGTATATTCGTTATCTTCACGTGGGTTCGTATATTCGCACTTGGAAACGCATACGATCTTCTACTCAACACGTCAGCTATCACGTTCGTTTTCCCACGATGGTATTGAATGGTACGATTGTAATCTTAAACAGCTCGAGTCAACGTCTTTGGCGGATTATACGTTCGTTTTAAGTAAAGAAATATTTGAGGGTTTAAGAAATGGGTTTTGTACTGGGGTCAATACAAAATTCGATTTCACGCTCTAGGGGTAGGCTAGGAAGTCTTCATGAATACGTCAAGAAATTTATTAACGATAGAAATATCATTCAAAACTGTGACCCTCATCCAAGACTTGGATAGTACGTCACATTGATACCTATCAACTTGCCATCTTCATTCACGATGTCGCCTACAGAAAGTCTGGCTTCGGTGCATTCCACACAAGGAAGTCAACAACGAAAGGATCGGGCTCTTTACTTATGGCTTGATATGACAATGATTGACTTTAGTGGTTTGGTTACTTTGAATTCGCATAACAGGTTGGTTAGGAATATGAAAGCTAACAACCTTACTAAAAGCATGATGAGTAGTTAACCAATCGATTCTTAAAATCACATCAAAGGCAAGTATTTTCAAAGAGATAAGATCGACAGGTAACGTGAAAGTGTCGATTTGAATCAAACAAGATTTATAAATAGTGGAGGTAACGAAGGTTTCTCCCAACTGAGTTTAAACAGATATATCAAAGTCTAACTTCTCCGGAGTTAAATTTAAACATTGAACACAACTAGGTGAAATAAAAGAGTGAGTAGAACCGGTATCTAACACGGTATAGACTTTGCAAGAGTTTATGACTAACATACCCGTGATAATTTTATTCAGGTTCCTCGTCACGAAAAAAAAAATGCTCTCTCTTAAACTACCGGCTTTGGCTTGTCTGGGACATCCTTTGGCATCACTATCCCAGCTGGACTTGATTTCACCATACAACAAAATCGAGCTATGTGACCTTCTCTTTCGCAATTAAAACACGCTTTGGATTGCTTCGTACAGGTTGGACGGATGTGTCCCTCTTGTCCGCATTTGAAACATACGACCGGTGGTCGTTCTTCTTCCTTTGAAACGGGTGCTGGTGTCGACGTCTTCACGTCATTGTTGAACCTTCTCTTCTTGAAATGTCCATTCTTATTATTTTGGCCATGATTACCACCAAAGTGGTTACCATTTCTGGCATGTTGATTCCCTCCATGCTTATTGTCACCGCTTTGATGACTGTTATCACCGGTATTATCATTTTGTCGACTGCTCTCTTTTGGTTGGGTTGACTCATTATCGTGCTCCAATAACTGAGCCCTATTAACAACATCTGAATACAAACACAGTTTATGAGAGATAAGATATTGAAGTATCTCAAGTTTCAAACCTCTTAGAAACATTCACATTATTCTCTCCTCATTATCAACTAAATGGGACACAAATCGGGACAACTCGGCAAACTTGGCTTCGTACTGCGACACGGTCATGTTGTTTTGCTCCAACTTGATAAACTCCACCTCCTTCATGTGACGAATACTTTCGGGAAAGTACTTGTCATTGAACAGCTCTTGGAACTTCTCCCAAGACATCTTGAGTGCGTCAGTCTGGGTACGTTTTACAGATTCCCACCAGTAATCTGCCTCTTCACGCAACATAAAGGTGGCAAAGGGAACCTTTTGCTCCTCGGAGCATCCCAAGACATCAAATATCTTGGTGATCTGCTTTAACCACGTCTTTGCCTTAAGTGGTTCTGGCTTTCCCAAAAACTCCGGTGGTCCCAGCTCCTTGAACTGCTTAGCGGTGACCAACCGTGGGTTGCCATTGTTTCCTTCTGCATTATGAAAAGGAGTCTCTCTCTAAATGCGGTGTTGCATGAATTCTAAAAAGCTCCTAAACGCGTCTGGCGCTCATCATTTGGTCGGTGTTGTTGTTTATACGAGGATTATCGCCTTCGCCGCGCACATTATCTCGATTATTGATCTGTGGAGACTCAATGGTGTCTTGTGCTCCATTGATATTCTCAACATTCTCAGATGCTATTTTCAAATACTGCCACAAAACAAGGGTTAATTAACATATCACATATTATCTTTATACTCGAATCGACCTATTAAATACCAAATAAACTTAGGTAGGTCATACTAGCGAAGGAATTTCTCTCTCCCTCCTAGTTCTTGTCTCACATCTCACCAGGATCATATCCCTAAGCTTTGATACTAACTGTGACGTGCCCAAAATTAGGTATACATCACCCATCTTGGGTCGCCAGATACATGGTACAGAATATAAATACAAACTAATTATACAACAGTCGTGTAAAATATGACAAAACATATGATGTGAGTTTTAATACAAATATTGTCATCTAGACAATATCCACACTCCATGGAGTCCTCATTACATTTATTATTACACTATTTCACAGAATAGTGAGGACTACTAATGCACCATCTAGGACCATCACTGCTTCTCCCGACTAGTCCCAGCTACGTTCTCATTTCCTGAAGAGAATAGTGAAAGAAAGGGTGAGCTCAACTAGCCCAATAAGAAATATTATTGACTAAGATAATGCAAAATAAATTATCATTAGTCTTCAATGTTGTTAAACTGATAAAATACAATAGACATCAAGTTTAACTGCAGCGGAACATGCAATCCATTAAAAGAGTCAAGTAGAGAATAAAATCTACTATCTTTTCTGATTTAAAAGGTTTTTCATCACTTTTATCGCTGGGACTCAGCTTAATAAATAATCCACATCATCCATGCACTACGGCCAAAGATATTCATAAGTATCATAACCACAATTATCCATGCACTACGGGCCAAGGATATTCGTGTATTCATCAATGGTCATGATCATGCCAACAATCATCCATGAATGCACTACTACTAAATGAGGACTTTTACCACATCATTTGTAACATTACGGTCAAGATTATACCGAATAATCACTCGGTCATAATCATACCAAGTCCATCTATGCACTATGTGCCACAGATGACTTTCAACAAAATATAAATATGAGGATGATGACAATGATATAAGAATTTAATAAAAACAAGTTCAAGAATTAATTTATTCAGAACTAATAACGCCCAAATTGTCAACATGATACTTCTTTGTAGAGTAAAATTCAAGAATGCTCGTAAGAATATTTCCATGAAAAGATCTTTGGATGAAGCTAAATATCAAGGATATTCCACTAATTTCAGGAGTATAGAAGTCAAAACTTTAACCAATGGAGTATAATAAAGAATGGAATAACAAAAGAAATCACCACGCAGTATAGATAATTATTCCAAAGTTATTCCAAATAAATAATAAATAACGGAACCGGAACCAAGGATATTCAATAGAATAATAAAGAATGGAATAACAACAAAAAATCACCATGCATGCGTACTTGCGATAGGTTATTCCAAATAATAATAAATAAAAGCATGTGATATTCCAACAGAATAATAATAAAGACGGAATTGTGCGTAAGGTAAAACGCATGCATAGGATATTCCAACATAAAGTCCGCGTAAAACGCATGCATGATGTGATATTCCAATGAATAATAAAGAATGGAATAACATAAGAATTTCACCAAGTATAGGGTGATCAGCATATAAAAGTTATTCCAATGTAATAATGAAAAAATGGAATAACAGAAGTTCTCTTAATGAATACGAAAGAAATAATACCCCTTACCTTATAAAGAAGAGTACTCCGACGGTAGGGTGGGGATATACTTGAAGAAACTTGCACTACGCTCAAAGCTTTCTTAAATGTTAAAGAAAAACGCTTACGATAGAAGAATAATTCTCTCTATAGTTTCTCTCTCTAGAGTTTCAGTGAATTCGTAAGAAATAATGAAGGAATGAACTTCTATTTATAGAAGAATGGACTGAATAGTAACCAATCCATGAACGGTCCGGATCGATTTATTTTAAATGGACGGTCAGATTGGTTTACAATAAAATATAATATATTCTATTTATAATCTAATAAAACGAATAACTTTTAAAAAGATTTTACTATGCAACCTTATGCAGTAACTATGCAAACACTATGCATAATAAAATATAATATAATCTAATTATTGTCTAATAAAATGCAGATAACTTTATAAAAGTATTACATTTTATATAAAAAGATTTTACTATTAGCCTAATAAAACGAATAACTTTATAAAAGTATTTATTTTTTATATAAAAGCTTTTTGCATTTTATTACATTAATAATACTAATAAAACAAAACCGAGTGACTTATCACGTAAGCATCAATAATCAATATCATGTGTGCTCTTATGCAACCACGCCATTATCATTGTACTTTTACTGTCGAGTAGTTCAATAGTTTAATAAAGTAAAACTTCCGCCGTTATTCTCATAAAAATATTTTTTGTCGTTTTTCAATCCGACAATAATTCCGTTCATGAGGTCCACTAATGATTGTATCATCGCATACGGATATTCCCCTAAAAAAAGAATATTCCCCACCAATCGAAATATAATATGACAACTTGCATACTTTGCAAAATTTATAAATATTACCCACAACTATAACATTATATTAAATCCACACCATAATATTAAAAATTTATTTCAAGAAAATTAAATATTTATTCATAAAATTCCCTAAGCTTTATATTAATCATGGCGCCCCCAAAATAGGTTTACATCACCCATTTTGAGTCGTCAAATACATGGTACAAAATTCAAATACAACTTAATTAATACAACTGTCGTGTAAATACGACAAAACATATGCTGAGAGTTTAAATATGAATATTGTCTTCTAGATAATATCCACACTCAAATTTAATCGTATTACAATTATTATCACACTATTTCATAGAATGGTGAGGACTACTAAGACACCAATCTGGACCGTCACTCCGTTCCCCGACTAGTCCCAACTATATTCTCATTTCCTAAAGAGAACAATGAAAGAAAAGGGGTGAGCTCAACTAGCCCAGTAAGAAATATTATGACTAAGATAATGCAAATAAATTATCATTAGCCTTCAATAGTGTTAAACTGATAGAATATAATAGACAACAAGTTTGACTGTAGTGGAACAAATAATCCATTAAAAGAGTCAAGTAGAGCATGATATCTACTATCTTCTATGATTTAATAGTTATCATCAATTTTATCGCTGAGACTCGGCTTAATAAATAAACCACATCACTGAATTATCCATGCAATACGAGCCAAGGATATTCGTTATTATCACTAGTTGGTCATGTTCATCTCAACAACTGTCCATCAATGCACTACGGGCCAATGAGGATTTTTACCACATCATTCATTACATTACGGTCATGATTATACCGAATAATCCATGGTCATAATCATACCAAGTCCATCTATGCACGTAAGCCAAAGATGACTTTCATCACAATATAAGCATGAGGATGATGACAATGATATAAGAATTCAATAAAATAAGTTCAAGAATTAATTTCTCTAGGAACCAATAACGTCCAAATTGTCAACATGATACTTCTTTGTAGAGTAAAATTCAAGAATGCTCAGAAGAATATTTCCATGGAAAGATACTGGATGAAGCGCAAATATCAAGGATAGTCTACTAATTTCATGGAGTATAGAAATAGAAACTTTAACCAACTGAGTATAATAAAGAATGGAATAACAAAAGAAATCACCAAGCATGCGATAGACCAAATATACAAAAGTTATTCCAGCGTAATAATAAATAATCGGAACGTGTCATGCGTAACGAATTAGCGTACATGATATTCCAACAGAATAATAAATAATGGAACCAGGTCATGCATAAAGCACAGACATGATGTTCTAACATAATAATAAATAATTGAACCAGTTCATGCGTAAAGCACAGACAGGCTGTTCCAACAGAATGATAAATAATAGAAGAATTTCACCATGTATGCAGTACTTCACATAGACAGATTATTCTAATATAATAATAAAGAATGGAATAACAGAAGAATTTCACCAAGTAGGTAGTCCGCATATACAGGTTATTCCAACAGAATAATATAGAATGAAATAACAAAAGTTCTCTTCATGAATACAAAAGAAATAATACCCCTTACCTTAGTAGGAAATTTGATACCGCAATATTATAGTAACAGAAGATTCTTCTTCCTTCTCTCTTATTCTCTTTATTCTTTCTCGCTCTATAGCTTTAGTGAATTCATGAAAAATAATGAAGGAATGAGCTTCTATTTATAAGCTTGGTAGAGTAAGGGTAAAATAGTCTTTTCGCCATAATTTATGACATCATCGATCATATGAAATCATTGCTTACATCATCGATCATATGACATCATTGCTCACATCATCCTTCTGATGACATCATTGTTTACCTCATCGTTCTGATGACATCATTGCTTACATCATCAGAATTCAAATTCAATTTATTCTCTTCCACCTCATTTTACTTTTATACCAAGAATTTACTATAATAATGTTACCATTCAAATTATAAAAAACATATTATCATATAATCAGCTCATACTACTATAATATAATATTATAATAATATATTTAAATGAATTATTGATTTGATAATTTAAAATACTGTGTAATGACAATTATTGATTCAAAAATATCAACGTAGCAATTATTGAATCAATAAAATAAAATATTAAACAGTAATTATTGTAACAATTATTGAGTAGTGCATTCTTACGTAAGAATCAATAATTCAAAAATACTGTGCAATACCGTGTGTTATTGTGCAACAACGCGTGTTACTGTATTTTAACCACCGGGTATTCCAACAGTGTTAACGGTAACACTTCCGTCGTTATTTTCATAAAAATATTTTTGTCGTTTTCTAACTCCGACAATAATTCCGTTGTGGGGTCCACCAATGATTGTGTCGTCGTACGAATATTCCCCTACCAAACGAATATTTTATAACAACTTGCTTACTTTGCAAAATTTATAAATATTACCCACAACTATAACATTATATCAACTCCACACCATAATATTCAAAAATGATATTTAGAGCAAATTAATCTTTATTCATAAAAGTTGGGGTCTTACAGTCATAATATAGGGATATTATGTGATATGTTAATTTGTTTAATTAACCTTTGTTTTATGGCAGTATTTAATAATGACAGCTGAGAATGTTAACAATGGAGTGTATGAGACCGTGGAAACACCTTTAGTCACCAATCAGGAGAACGTGCAACAGGAGGGAAATATTCCTCCTGTAAACAACACTAATGAGAAAATGATGAATGATGGGATGCTTAGAAACTTTTTGCAGTTCATGCAAAATCAAACGAGGGAGACTCGTGTACAAATTACGGGTGGAAATGATAGCGACGCGCGGTTTATCACAGCCAAGTAGTTCAAGGAGTTGGGACCACTAGAATTCTTTGGAAAGCCGGATCCGATTAAGGCGGAAACGTGGGTCAAGCAAATTACCAAGATATTCGATGTCTTGGGATGCACGGAGGAACAGAAGGTTCCATTTTCCACCTTTATGTTTCGTGGTGAGGCAGATTACTGGTGGGACTCCGTGAAGCATACCCAGCCTACCGCACTCAATATATCTTGGGAAACATTTCAGAAACTATTCAATAACAAGTACTTACCTGAAAGTATTCGTCACATGAAGGAGGTAGAGTTCATCAAGCTAGAGCAAAACAATATGAACGTGTTGCAGTACGAAGCTAAGTTTGTCGAGTTATCCCGATTTACATCCCATTTGGTTGATAATTAAGAGAGAATGTCGCGAATGTTTCTGTGAGATTTGAAACCCAAAATACGTCAATACCTCATTTCTCACAAACTTTGTTTATATTCAGATGTTGTGGATAGGGCTCAATTATTGGAGCGCGATAATGAGTTAGCTCAACCGAAGAATAATGACTAAAAACTCGATGATAATCGAACCGGTGGCAATGGTCATCGGAACAATGATAACCATCCTGGAGGAAATTATCATGCCAGAAATGGTAACCACTTCGGTGGTAATCATGGCCAAGATAATAGAAGAAATAATTCAAGAGGAAATTTCAAGAAAAGGAGATTTAACGATGACGGGAAGACGTCGACAGCAACACCAACACCAGCAACAAATTCTAGGGGAGGAGAACGACCGCTAGTTAGATGCTATAGATGCGGAGACGAGGGACATATAAGTCCAAAC
This sequence comes from Panax quinquefolius, assembly GCA_020205615.1. NCBI lineage: Eukaryota > Viridiplantae > Streptophyta > Magnoliopsida > Apiales > Araliaceae > Panax > Panax quinquefolius. Next base: position 41,176,715 of record CM035158.1, on the reverse strand, counting down.
TATTCATAGCCTTCCAAGGTATGTTTTAGTTGTGGAAAAGACGGTCACATTGCTCGATTTTGTCCTGTAGCAAAATCAAGTCGAGTAGGGACGATGGCACCAAAGGTGAATACGGACAAAACAAAGTCGGCGATTTCTGGAAGAGCATTTGTCGTGACTGCCCAAAATGCGAAGAACCCGGACGAAGGTATCACGGGTTAGTTAATTATAAATTCTTGCAAAATCTATACCTTATTAGATACCGAATCAAGCCAATAAGCCATTCGTTTATTGAAAAATAGATGTCAAGCTTTCTTAGCCCATTTCATGGATTTAAACAAAAATACGTCAAATTTGAATGATATTTCTATTGTTAGTAAATCTCCTGACATATTTCCTGAAGAATTTCCTGGTCTACCCCCAGAGTGTGATATTGAATTTTGTATCGATTTTGAACCCGGTAGAAAACCTATTTCTCAAATCTTTTATCGAATGGCTCCTATTGAACTTCAGGAGTTAAAAACCCAACTACAAGAGTTGGTACCCAAGCCTCTATCTGGTGACTTCCTTTATGGAATCCACCAAAGCTAGACTCTCCGTAGGGGATGCTATATTTGTGTGGTGGTAAAACGATAGGTGCTATTGTGACGTGATATCCAAGATTGGGATATGAGTCACAGTTGAGAGCAACTTAAGTCAGTAATCGAAATACGTACCTTTCTAGGCTTAGCTGATTATTATCAGAGATTCGTGTAAGAATTTTCTCGAATCGTTACTCCATTAATGCAACTGACTCGTAAAGATACGAAATTCAAATGGAACGAGGAATGTGAGAAGAGCTTCCAAGAACTCAAGAGGAGACTCATTTTGGCACATGTTCTGATCATACCATCTTGGAAAAGCGAACGTGGTAGCTGACGCGTTGAGTAGAAGATCATACGCGAGTACGAGTGCGATATTATTGAACACAAAGACCTATTTTGTATAATTTACAAACGATAAAGATAGAGTTAAAGACTCTAGGGACCCATGTTATGCTGTTAAATATACGAGTAGAATCGACTTTAATTGATAAAGTTAAAACCTCTTAAGCTACACACCGGAGCTGATGAATATAAAGAAGAAGGTGCAAGAAGGCGTTATTCTAGAAGTAAGAGTCGATGAAAAGAAGAAAGCTCAAACCTTCGATTTATTTGAAATCCTCGATCGAGTAGGAACTGTGGCCTATAGACTCGCCTTAACGCTAAGTATGTCACGGACGACCCAAACCACATTATTACGTTAGAACCAGATGAGATAGCCGAGGATTTAACGTCCGAGGAGGTACCTGTCAAGATCTTGGATAAGAAAGAACATGTCCTACGCATAAAGGTTATACCACAAGTTAAGGTTTTGTGGAGGAACCATGCTAGTGAAGAAATGACCTGGGAGTTGGAATCAAAAATAAAAGCGAGGTACCCTCACCTTTTCGAAACACCAGGTACGTACGTCAATTTCGAGGAAGAAATTTCATGAGGGGAGGTTGTAAGACCCCAACTTATTATAAATAAAATTGAATTTTCTCTATTCATTATCTTGAAATAATAAGGAGTTAATTTGATATAATACTTTGGTTATGGGTGAAATGTGCAAATTTTACAAAATAAGCAAGTGGTTATAAAATATTCATTGTTATCAGGGAATATTCGTTTGGTCGTGGAATTTTCTTGTTGTCAGGGAATATACATACGACGGCACAACCATTTGTGGGCCCTATAACGAATAACTTTTGATTGAAAAAAATGACAAGTTTGAGTTTTTATAAATAACGACATAATTGTTACCGTTAACACTGTTGGAATACCTGGTGGTTAAAATACAAAGAATATGGCGTGGTTGCACAAAGAGTGACATTAAGATTACAAAGTATTTTTGAATTATTGATTCTTATGTAAGAAGGCACTAGTCAATAATTGTTACAGTAATTACAGTTCAATATTTTATTTTATTGATTCAATAATTGTTGTGTTGATATTTTATATTATTGTTGTTTCAATAATTGTCATTGCACAATATTTCCATTATCAGATCAATATTTCATATTATTTGAATAATATTATTAGATAGTCTAGAAAGTTCTGTCAAGGAGAGGTTTGGTCACCTAATTGTGCACCAATAAGGAGAAATTCTTATCGGAAAGCCCCCTCTTTACTGGGAATGACCTGGTTGTCATTATTGTGATTCTATAATATTATTTGTGAATAATTATTTATTGATTTATATGATAAGGAAATATTTATTTGATGTGGATATAAATGATGGATTTATTTATTTTATGTGGTTATAAATGAAGGAAACTAGTCCGAAGGACTCATAATCCGAAAAATTAGTGTTCTTAAGATAAATTGCCTGAGTTATAATTTTTAATCTGACCGTTGGATCGTTGTGATTTTTGGATATGTTATACATATAAGTTGAGTATATGTCCACAAATTTTGAACTGTTAAAAATGAACATATGATTTGTTATGAATTTTAAGAGGTGACTGGTTCAGAAATTGTTGAAGTTTCTGAATTTATCATTTTGGTGAAAAATTTTAGAATGAGTGGGCCCCACCTATGGTTGGTGAAGAAATGTGCTGGAATTTTATTTCAAATGTGGTGAGTGGGAATAGTGGCAGGTAAAACCATCAGGTTACAGGTCAAGTTTGCTTTGGCGTTCCAACATTTTCCTATAAATAGGTGCTTAGGTTAGAATTAAAAATCACAACAGAAACAAGTTTTCTTTCTCTCTATATTATCGAGCATATTTTGTGAGTATTTATATACTTTGATAGTTGCTATTCAGTGCAAGTTTCCTTCGGCTTTACATCCGATACTCCGATTAGAAATACCGTTATTTTGAGGTAAGGGATATTATTTTCTTCGTAAATGATATTATTTTCTTTAATATCATTATGCTGAAATATTGATATAAATTTTATTGTGGAATTTATACCTTTTTATGTCGAGGTTACTATTCATAAATACGACACTATTCACCGAAAAATAAAATTTTCTCTTCTTTGTCTCAGATGTCAATTATGGTTACTATCTTTGATTGTATCCATGTTTTGATCGTTATTCTTGAATTTTACTCCATTATGGTTTATTATGGAGTATTTTTAAACTTGAATTATTTAAAGTACGAATCTCTAAACTTTGTCCTTTTATCTTACTGGATTTGTTCTCTAAAATGTTTTTAATCATCCTCAGTCCTTAATGGTGATACTTGATGAATATCTTTGGCCTGTAGTGCAAAGGTGAATGATTACCTGATGAATATCTTTGGCCCATAGTGCAAAGATGAGCAGTGTTGAGATGAACATGACCAATTTGGTGATCTAAATGAATATCTTTGGCTCAGAGTGCAAAAGATGAATATTTGATTCAAAATGTATAATGATTGATGTTATAGGGATAAAATATTGATGATGGACTTTTAAATTCATAGATGATAAAAGATTTCATTCTCTACTTAACTATTCTAATGAATTGTTGTTTCCGCTGCAGTTGTTGATCTAAAACTTGTTGTCTAGTATATTCTATCAGATTTTTACCTGTTGAAGACTAAGGATAATTTGTTGTATATTATCTTAGTCATAATATTCTTTACTGAGCTAGTTGAGCTCACCCTTTTCCTTTTTGTTCCATTTTTCTTCTCAAGAGGTGAGAACATAACAGGATCTAGTCGGGGTATGGAGTGATGGTTCTAGAAAGTTGTTTTAGCAGTCCTCGCTATTTTTGTAAAATAGTGTATGAATAATTGTAATGAGGACTTATTTGAGTGTGGATATTGTCTAGAAGATAATATTTGTATTTAAACTCACAGTATGTGTTGTCGTATTTTGCACGACAATTGTAATAATGAAGTTGTAGTTTTCTTTCTGTACCATGTATTTGGCGACTCAGAATGGGTGTTGTATAACTATTTTGGGGGTGTCACATCAAACTATAACTCAAATGCAAGATCTAAGCCTCCAAAATAATTGTCAGGCCTGTTCTAGGTTTTTTGGGTTACCCATAAACGCAGACAGTTCCTGGTAGCTACTTTGCAGTCTCAATATCATGAATTCCATGAAAGGTTTGGGTGTTTAAGTGTTACCATATTATAGTCCTCACGTCAAAGAAGAAATATACTGCACTTGGGTAGTTTAACTACATCACAATCTCAAGATTTAAGTTGGTCAAACATTGTCAGAAACCATGTTCATACATTTTCTGGAATTTCCAGAAAACCAAAATCGTTTTCGGTCAACCTACTTGATTGCTCACTACTTTGTTTCTGTTTGTTGTTTAAGTGATCTAAGACCATGATTCTATAGTCCATATACCAGAGTATAACATTGATACATTAACATAAGCTAAACACATAACATCTGACAGATCTAAGCTCATGAACATCTTTTCAGACCTACTTGGGGATTTTCTGGGTTACCTAAAAAATTAAAACCATGACTGGTCAACCCACTTTGACCATTAATATCTTAGAATCTGGACATGATATGACCATGATTCAACTTCCATATCACTTCCCTCATAGCATACTACAAGTCTATTACATCAAACAAGCCTAATCATTAACAGGTGTGAATCTATGGCCTCTGACATATGACTGTCAGGCCATATTTTAGGGTTCTTGACAATTTTTCAAAACTTCATTTTTAAGCACTTTGATGTTATGGATCTATGATATAACATCATGGAGCACTAAATAACATCTAATAACATATTAATAAATACAAAAACAACAAATTTATCTTAGCATACAAGATTAAACTTAAGTTAGGGTTTATACCTCTCTTTAAATAAGCTTTGATCTTTGCTTCCTAAGTTGTTCTTGAAGTGTTAGGGATTTTACTAGGGACTGAATTACTAATGGATTTTGTGGCTTGAGAGTAAGAAAAGTTTGGCTAAGTTTTTGAGCACAAATGAGGCTTGGATTTGGTTTTTCTCTCTCTTTAATCCCTTATCTTTGATTCAATGAATCTCAAGGTTGCAAGGTGGCACTTATGATCAGATTTTCTTTAGATTTTTAAGCACATGTTGTTATCCACAATGGCGAGTCACTAGATTTAGCATATCTCTTAACTTAAAAGTTAAGCAAAGGGTATTTTAGTAATTTTGCCTCTAAAAGGGTATTTTGGTAATTTTCCACATGATTTTAATGGTATATAAGTCAATTGACATGCTTCCCTTTAATCTTTACCCTTAGAGTTTGATAATCATAATTAGGGTTTGATAACTAGGGTTTAGGGTTCTCGAATTAGAATTTAGTGTTCCCAAAAATGTAATTAGGGTTCTTAACTGACCGCTAGGGTTTCTAACTATAGATTAGGGTTTCTAACTATAGATTAGGGTTTCTAATCCACCATTAGGGTGTACTAAGGTTATACCTTATCTGATCAACCTTTGATCATTAATCCCATAATGTACAAACACATACTCATAGATACTAATGTATTAACTATCAAATCCCTATCCGTAATTAGGTTTAGGGTTTTCCTTAGCGGTTTAACATAACTTCACTCATAATACTCAGTCAATGAATATTTTGACCATCTTGCTCTGCTTATATCACAGATACTCAACGTAATATAGATAATCAATATCGATATTATATATATAAAAAAATTAATTGTAAAAATTTGAATTATTTAAAATTCTGGGTCCTCACATTCTCCCCTCCTTATAAGGATTCTGTCCCCAGAATCACCGCTTTCTTATAATCTAATATCTTTTATAGATGTATCATCAATTCATTCTTATAAACACAATGCTAATTTATGTCTCATATATTAACGTATGACTTGGATCCATTAAAGAAAACAATTCACAGAAATATCTTCCCGATTATACGCACATAATTATATTACTAAGCAAAATCTTTACCTGTCACCACCTCCTCTACAGCCACTGCGTCTTGAACCGTCATGTTAAAAGTGTGTGCCGTTATTCTTCCCGGCTGAGTAGGTCCTTGGATTGTCAATGATCCGCTGTTAGTTCCCTTGTTGATACTTCCCTTTTCTGCATTCTTCTTTGGACATTTCCGAACCTGATGATCCAACGATCCACAAAAGAAACATCCTTGTGTCATCTTCTCTGGACTAGGACAATTGGGAGACATGTGTCCCTCTTTGCCACAGTTAAAACAAACTAATTTTCCCTTTAGAAAAACTCCCTGATGGTTATTCCCACAAATCACATACGGCTCACCTCCCTTCCTATTCTCTCCTGACTTGTTACCCGATTGGGTATTTTCACCCCACTTCCGCTTATTGGGATTACTCCCACCACTATTACCTCCTTTATTTGTCTTCCTCTTCTTCTCCTGATGGTACTTGGATGCAGCTTCACTTCCTCCTTCAGTAATGATCGCTTTTTCCAATAGAGTCACACATGTATTGATTTGCAACACGGTTACCTTGTTAAATATCCCTGGCTTCAATCCATTCTCAAATCTTCACACTTTTCTTGCCTCCGTATCCACCTGATGTGGAGCAAATCCTGCTAACTCATTGAATTTGGCGGCGTACTCTGAAACCGACATATTCTCTTGCTTCGATTCCAAAAACTTTACTTCCATCCTGGCTTGCATACTTGGCGAGAAATAGTTCTCAAAGAATAACTCCTTAAACCTTATCCAAGTTACTACTGTTGTCCCAGGTCTACCTTGATTTTTTTCCCACCAATAATTAGCTTCTCCCTTCATCAAATAGGTAGCAAATGTTGTCTTTTGCTCCTCCGCTACTCTCGCAATAATAAATGCCTTCTCCATCTCCTTCACCCAAGTTTGGGCTTCAATAGGATAAGTGGTTCCTTTAAATTTTGGTGGCCCTACCTCTTTAAAATCTTTGAAATTTGCCATTCTATTGGCTTACTGACCTCTTGTTGCTGGTGCCCTATTTTTCATTACTTGAGCTAACATGTTTACAAAATGTTGCATCGGGTCTGCTTGACCTCCTTCATTATTCACCGATTGCTCCTCCCCCTGGTTTCGATTTTTTCGTCTAGACGACATTATCTGATTAAATAAAAACTTACATTAATCCTTTATCTATATACTAATTCTTATTACCAGCATAATAAGAATTTAACACAAATTTCTCATATTATTGTATATTTATTCAAATATCACATAGTACTTTTTACTACAATACACATACTACTATAATCAGTTACTATTCCTTTTTTAGAAACTCGGGATTAACTACCGCAACTTTACACAAAAGTTGAGATTCATCAAAATTTACCTTAAGATTCAAACTGAAAACAAGGATTACATTCATACAGATATATATATATATATATATATATATATATACACACATATGCCTACTCATTGTTTACGATATTACAACCTTTAATGTTGTATCTTACAACCAAAAGGTACTATTGCTTATGCTAACTCTGTTTACAGTCCACTTCCTTTACCTACCTTCTTCTTAGGACACTTGTTGAATCAGTAACCCATTCCACCACATAAAAAACATCTTCTCTTATTTGGCTTAGGACAATTTGGCAAAATATGTCCTCCCTGTCCACAGTTGAAACATACATTCTTCCCCATCATACACTCTCCCAAATAATTCTTTCCACACTTGCCACAGGCTTGTTTCTTCTTTGGATTTGAATTCCCAAAATTACTGTCACTGTCATTGTTCCTTTTCCTTTTATTTTTATCCTTCTTCTGCTTGATTATACCTTTAGATGATCCACCACCTTCAGCCTTCATTCAATCCATTTGTGCCTTTAGATCGTTTCGTTCTTCTGTCATCTCGCGCAATGCCCTTTCTATCTTCCACAACTCCTCCAAAAGAAACACCATATTCCGTAGCTCCTGAACTTCTGTAGATACTTTTTCTCATACTTCAGCCTTTATTTCTAACTCTACCTTAACTTCTTTAGATTCTACCTCTTCATCTTTATACAGATTCATTTCAGGATACTTGTCATGGTCCCTTCCCAGATTCAACATAGGTTTGTCTCTTCCAACTTCCTCAACTGACTCACTCTGAGCTGGCACCTCGGCTAATGGCATTGGTGCAACAGCAGCTAATATCTCCGTAATCATTTCATCATCTCCTAACATCCTATAATCAATTTTAAACAACTCTGATTAGTAAATCACCAATACAAAATTCATAAATACTATGTGTCCACATATCTTACTATTTATGCACTTCGTCAATCCCTCACTTAGAACTCTAAATGAGTCTTCTCTATTTTGCTTAAGGTTATATTCCTAAGGTTTCCCCCCACTTAAGGTTTATAACCTACAGCTTTGATACCAACATGTGGCGCCCCCAAATTCGGGCTACCTGACCCCCAAGTTTGGTGCTCACGATCCATCATATATTTAACATCTAACTACCTATTCATTTATGAATAACATCATACATAACATTAAGTAATAACATTAATAACATCTAACTACCCATTCATTTATGAATAACATCATACATAACATTAAGTAATAACATTAATACAATATCCCAGGTTTTCTAACCTTGACATAACAAACATACCCTTAGATATACAAAAAGGGTTACACATAACAACATAATAATTAAAGTTCATATTGATTACTCTTGTAATTTGCCTTTGCCCTTGTCGTTCTCTGACCCTCCAGCTACTTCATTCTTAGCTGAAATGTTATGTTTAAGCAAGGGTCAGCAACGAGTTTACTCCGCAAGTTAAAACATACAATAAAAGCTGTGAATCGATTTGATAGAATTTCACTAAAGTTTAAAGGACTTTGAATTAGCTAAACAAATTGTTTATCAATAACAAGACTTTATCGAACTTTATGCTAAACAACAATTCAAAGATGAAAGAGTAAAAAGCTTTCGATGTTTTAATAATATTATGCAATAACAAAGTGGGATATTCCAAGATTTTATGCTGAGCGATCACAATGGATCTTGAACTAATCGAGTAATTATCAAAGGTTCAACTCTGAATTACCCAGGAGTATAAAATAACCCTAAAGATTAAATCACTACAAGAAAAAGGTCTATCAGCGACCAATTATATCAGCGACCACATATCAGGTCGCTGATTATCTTAATAGTGACCGATATCAAATGACCGCCTTTATTATAGTTAAGAAGTTATATAAATGAATCGATCTGCGGTTCTTCGATCGGTCATAGAATTAATTTCCCACCCAAAATTTGGCAGGAAATGTTGGCGCGTAGTTTTTTTGTGACCACTTAAATTCAGCGACTGCATGCGGTCACTGATAAGTCCATGTCATTAAAATTCAGCGACCGCATGCAGTCGCTGATGGCGGTCACTGATCAAACTAAATGAAATCAGTAACAAGTTCACTCGACACAGATCACGGAAGGGAAAAAAAGAGAGGGAGGTCACCGAAATAGAGAGAAGAGGGAGAAAGGGGGGAGAAGAGAAGAAAGAGAAGCAGTTTGCGTTCATTCTTCTTCAAATTAGAGACTAATTTTAGAGGTAAGAGCTACTTTTTAAGTTCTTCTTCATAAATTTTTTTGGTTGTTTGTTATGTTCGTTTGTTCTTCTCCAAATCAGTATGTTTGCTACGAATTTATGTTTTAAGAGTTAATTTATTGCAAAGAGTTTAATGAATGAATATGGCTAGCATGCTTAAATCATATTTTGGGTAATATAATTATGATTTTATTAGTATTTGAAGTCGATTTGGGTAATATAATTATGTTTGGTTTATAAGTTTTGATTAGAGTAAAATTTATTTGGGTAATACGCAGTACTTTGGGTAATTTGATTTTGTTAGTTTATGTCAGTTTGGGTAACTTGATTAGTGATAGGATGGAGTTAGTATAAAATTTATATTTTGGGTAACTTGATTTGTGTAATAGGATGAATGTATTAGATTGTAGTTAGTATAAAATTTATATTTTGGGATTCTTTTTGTGCAATATAGGTAGTAACAGTTTGGTTATTATAGGAAGTCATGCACATGATATAGACTCATGAATCCCCTATTTATGTTTGTAGTTTAACCAACTTTATTGGTCAGTGTGAAAAAATCATTTGTAGACTGAGAACTTGACATTGACATCTTAATGTGAATCTAAACGTGAATAATTGCTCCCACGGAAAATGATAATATAATATGAACACATTTACACAGTAAAAATGGTATCTCATTTGAGATGAACACATTTATCATTTTGAAGCCTATGGTCAAAATAAAAATAAAAATTCCATCCAATTCCTATGGTATCTCATATGGACTGTTTATGAAATTATAGTCAAATCTATGCCTATATGAGAACTATACTTATGCAAGATCGTCTATGGGTAATAGTTAGGCTTTTCTTCACATTATTTATACTTATGCAAGATCGTCTATATGTGGACTCTTGGTTTATGTCTTGGGTTCCTAGAAATGACCTTATATACATGCCATCGTGCATGTGGCTAGTCCATATTACAGGGGAGACTCTGGCAAAAAAAATTTATTGGTTGGGTAGTTGCGAACATTTATACTATTAACGAGCCTATTGGTGATCCACTAGAGCCTATTAAGGGGATGTTGGAGCTGATGGGCTGGGCTTAGGGCCGCGAGGCCACACGAAGCCACGCCAAGCTTAGCCAAGCCTCATGGGGCCAAGCCAAGCTTGGTTGTTAAGGGGCTGTTAAGCCAAAATAGACAGTGCTAGGGAACTGTTAGTGCAACAGAGAAGGTAACTAAACACACTTGGTCAATAATTAAATAGACTATTTTGGCTATAAAGTTGTATAAATGAGTTAGCAAACTCTGATATAAAGCTAACATGAATGAAATATCTTACGTATTCACTTACGATAAACAATAAAAACAAATTTAAAACAAATTAAAATAAAACATTTAGTTAACATCATTCCTTAACATCAAGTATGCTTAAATATTAATCATATGCTTACAAGTATACTCAAGTCATATGATTACAAGTATATATGCTCTCAAGTCATTTACTTACAAGTATGCTTAAATGATACTCATATGCTTACAAGTATGCTCAAGTCATATAGTTACAAGTATGCTCAAGTCATATGCTTACAAGTATACTTAAATGTTAATCATTTGCATGCTTACAAGTATGCTCAAGTCATATGGTTACAAGTATGCTCAAGTCATATGATTAATAAACTCATGTTGTCTGTAGTAGGTACTAGTGGAATCATGGACCTCTATTAGAACCAAGTAGTTGGATGACACGACGAAAGTCAAGTGCCCGAATAGTGCTTATATATTTGAATTTAGAGTTGGTTGCCAAGTGTTTTTGGAGTATGCGTATAGTCACCCGGAATGTATGAATGGTAAGTCGCAGATACGATGTCCATGTTTGAAGTGTAAGAATGTAAATTATATGGACATAGACATGGTAAACTATCATTTACTTTTTTCTGGGTTTATAAAAAATTACGAAGAATGCTGGTGGGCACATGGGCAGAGAAGAGATGATGGCATCACACAAGTACACAATTCGGGCAGTAGTACTCATCGTATGAATGAAATGGTTCAGGATATTGCAGGGCCAGATTTTGATTTGGATTAAGGCAGAGAGCAACCTATGAATTCTGATGCCAAAGACTTCTTTAAGTTGTTAGACGAGGGTAGGGAGCCATTATGGAATGGTTGCACCAAACACACTACATTGTCTGCAGTGGCGACATTACTTAACATCAAGGCTGATCACAACATGAGCCATGAGTGTTTTGAGTCGCTCTTAAAGGCTATTAAGAGTATGTTGCCTGACGGTGAGAAATTACCTGGTAATTATTACTTTTGTAAGAAAATGGTGAAGAAGTTGGGTCTTGGATACCAAAAGATCGATGCATGTCCCAACGATTGCATCTTCGCTTTTATAAGGAAAATGAGCAGAGATGACAAGGTGCACGTTTTGCAGTCATGATCAGTTTAGGCCTAATAAAGAGGGTGTGACTACAAAAAAATCAAGCATACCATTTAAGATTCTAAGGTATTTTCCAATAACACATCGGCTAAAAAGATTGTACATGTCTTCAAGAACAGCTGAACATATGAGTTGGCATGCGAAATCTCCGGCTAAAGATGGAGAACTAAATCTACTCGTAGATGGGCAGGCTTGGAAAGATTTCAACTTAGCACATCCTAGATTTGCATTGGAACCTAGAAATGTGAGGCTTGGATTGTCCACCGATGGTTTCAATCCGTTTGGCCACTCAGTTGTTCTGTACTCATGTTGGCCTGTGATTGTTACTCCATACAACTTGCCTCCTTGGATGTGTATGAAACAACCATACTTGTTTCTTTCACTCGTGGTTCATGGTCCTAAGAGTCCTGGAAAGAACTTAGATGTTTACTTGAGACCTCTTATAGACGAGTTGAAGGTATTATGGGAGGATGGAGTACAGACTTGAGATGTTGCAATGAAAATAAATTTTAACCTTAGGGCAGCGGTTATGTGGACTATAAGTGACTTCCCAGCTTATGGTATGTTAGCTGGATGGAGTACACATGGAAAATTGGCTTGTCCGTATTGTATGGAGCATATAAAGTCGTTTAATCTATCAAAAGGTCGAAAGCCTTGTTGGTTTGACTGTCATTGTCAGTTCTTACCGGTAGATCACCCGTTTTGAAGAAATAGAGAACACTTCAGGAAAAGGAAAGTAGACAATGATATGCCTGCACCGTGATTGTCGGGAACGGAGATGCGAGATCGTGTGATGAGATTGCCGGTTATCCCATTTGGTAAGGTTGATGCCACAAACATAATCAATGAGTTTGGCGAATCTCATAACTGGGTTCGGAGAAGCATCTTTTTGGGAAGCGCCTTATTGGTCTACAAATTTGATTAAATGTCATAATCTAGATGTGATGCATATTGAGAAGAATGTGTTTAACAATGTGTTTAACACTGTGATGAATGTTACGGGGAAGACAAAAGATAACAATAAGGCACGTTTGGACATGAAAGATATTTGTAAGCGTCCCGTATTAGAACTTTATGAATCTCATAATGGTAAGATTGTCAAACCGCATGCAAGGTACACATTGTCCAAAAAGGAAGTTGAAGATGTGTGCACATGGGTTAAGTCTCTAAAACTACCAGATGGATATGAGTCAAACATTGCAAGGTATGTTACAAGTGGGAAATTACAAGGGATGAAGAGTCATGACTGTCATGTGTTCATGGAGAGACTCATGCCTATGTACTTAGTCATTTCTTCAAAGACTTATGTTCAAAATCATTAAATGAGAAGGACATGTCTGTACTTGAGAAGAACATTATAGAGATCACGTGTAAACTGGAAAAAATATTCCCACCTGGTTTTTTTGACTCCATGGAGCATTTGAAAATCCATCTTCCCTATAAAGCTCGTGTTGGGGGTCCAGTTCAATATAGATGGATGTACCCTTTCAAAAGGGTGATGGGAAACCTTAAGTGGAAGGTGAAGAATAGAGGTTATGTTGAGGGGTCGATTTGCGAGGCATATAGTTTCAATGAGATATCTACGTTTGTCTCAGACTATTTTCTGGACGAAGTCTTGACAAAGGCCAATCGAGAATCGAGACATGATGATGGGGGAAATGTTGAACTAAATGGTTGGCTCTCTGTATTTGGCCTATCGGGCCACGCTTATGGAAAAGAGAAGCGCATATTCCTCTCTGAGCAAGAATTACATCTTTGCATATACTTACATTATTCTCAATTATGAGGAGATTGATTTAATTTGTGAGTACACATGTAAACTTGATAATTTATCTTTTAAGTTGAAAATTTATTCCAATATGTTAATGTTTATAACATGGTATAGATTATAAGATGACGAGTTAAAAGTGAAGCATCCCGGCATAAGCGATAAAGATATTCAAATCAATCGGGATAAAAAACTTTGCACTTTGGCTAAAGGACAAAGTAAGTTCAATTTTAAGACGTATATATATATATATATATATATATATATATATATATATATATATATATATATATATATATATATATATATATACTCCATGTTAACTATGACTTCATTTAATAAGATGGAGTTTTTGTAGGCTTTGAATGAGGGATCAACGATTCCGGCTAATGTACAAGTCCTAGCTATGGGACCATACAGGGACCAAGTTAGCCGCAATGGTTAAAAAATAAATGGTTGTGAATTTCACACAAAGGCATATAGGCGTGGTAAAAGAACAACGAACTTTGGAATGTGTGTCCAAGGAGATTGTTACAATGAGCTTGGTCGTGCCTTTTATGGGGAGTTGGAGGAAATCGTAGAGTTGTAAATGCGAAACACGTCGGGGTCATATTCACTTGTTCAAGTGTCGTTGGTTTAATTCAGAAAAAGGGATACGTGTTAACAGATATGTAATCGTCGATATTGACCTCCATAGGTCTGCATACTCCAATGAACCGTTTATTTTACCAACTCAAATAGTACAAGTATACTATACTCCTAGTCCTGTTAGGAAAACGGATAGACCGCTTACAGATTGGCAAGTTGTAATTTATACTCCCGCACGTAGTCGTGTAGAATTAGTTAATGGGGAGATTTACCAAGAGTAGATGCTTCATAGTAAAACTATAATTAATGTGGAGGATGACAATGAAGTAATCCAGTTAGATGGTGGAGATGAACCACATGAATTAGATCCAGAGTCAATACTTGTGTCAGATGACATTGATACTCAGGAGGAAGAGTTATTGGTAGAATCGACTTTGAATCAATCAAGCGGATGATGGTTATGAATCATGCAAACACGTATCTGAAGATGATTCTGAATCAGACATTGACACTTGAACAAATGAAATGTATGTTTAACATTACATGTTTTTTATATTCATATATATACATGTTTATATCACTGCCATGCATGTTTATGTACTAAACTATTTAAATGCAACTTTTGTTTATTGTCATTTTATATTCATATATATACATGTTTATATCACTGTCATGTTTATTGTCATATATACATGTAATCAAACATGACTCATAATAACATCTTGAAATTTGTAATATATAGATGGCTTCTAAAGCAGCATAGAAAAAGCGCGGCTTGGGTAGGGGGCCTAATCATGTGCCCAAGGCCCCTAGTAATCTGGATGATCAGATTCTTATTCAGATTCGCCCTCCTCCGAATAGCACGTACGTCCCACATATATCATTTATATATAAGCATTTAAGATTCCATTTATTGTATATTGGTAATGTTTTGATTGATATTATATTGGTAATGTATATGAGTCTGAATTTTTTACTACTTTAATTTGAATTCAATCGTTATTGTTTTGGTCTTATTGTATTGAAAATTTGTATATTTCTCTTGGTTTGTGTATTGGGTGCCTAGAAATGTGTATATATATGCAAATCATGCATGTGGCTAGTCTATATTGTAGGGGAGACTCTGGCGAATTTTTTTTAAGTATTATAAGTATAAGTTTGAAAAATGTTCATAAGTATTATAACTTAGATATAAATTGCTTTAATATATGTTAATTGATGTTGTGAGACCCCAGATTTTTTGAATAAATATTTAATTTTCTCGAAATAATTTTTTGAATATTATGGTGTGGATTTGATATAATGTTATAGTTGTGAGTAGTATTTATAAATTTTGCAAAGTATACAAGTTGTTATATAATATTCGATTGGTCGGGGAATATTCGTTTTAACAGGTAATATTCGTACGATGACATAATCATTGGTGGACCCCACAACAGAATTATTGCCGGATTGAGAAAACGATAAAAATATATTTATGAAAATAACGGCGGAAGTTTTACAGTTAAAAGCTGTTGAACTACTCAGTAGTAAAAAATGCTGATATGAATACGCATGGTTACATAGTAGCACACGGTATTGATTATTGATGCTTCGTGAGAAGTCACTCAGTTATACTCAATTCCTGTTATAGTAATTGCTCCATCATATCTCTCATATTATTGATTCGATTATTGTCACAGTATCATATGCATAATATGTTATTTTATTAAATCAATAATTGAGACGATAAAGTTATTCATATTATTAAATTGCAATATTTACAATGTCAGAAGTTACATCGAGGAGAGCTTTGGTCACCTAATTCATGGCGCTTGATAGGAGAAATCCTTATTAGAAAGCCCCCTCTTTCCTGGGAACGATTTGGTTGATAAATATTATGAGTTATAATATTAATGATGAATGTTATTAAAATTGAAATTGTGCTCGGAGTTGAATTTGGATACGCGGACGTGATATTTGAGTCCGGAACGATGAAATTAGTAAAAATATACTATAAACACAAAATTTTCCGGGTTTTACTATTTGGTTAAAAAGTCAATAGTTGACTTTTTCGGGAAAAGTCAAACTTTGAAATTTCAAAATTTATATTTTTGATAAAAATAGTTTCATTATGTTGAAATTATTTGTGTTAGTGAAAATCGACATTTATTTCGATAATAATTGATGTGTGGAGGTTATATTGACCAATTGGGTATTTAACCGGATAAATGAGCAATTGATTGCTATTATTTCACATGATTATAACTATTGTTCACATGTGCATACTATTGGTTCACATTATTTACTATTAGGGGAGGTGGTGCAAGTTTGATAATACTTGCATGACTAAATTAAAAATTAAAGAAAAGTTGGAGGTATTGTACTGTAATATTTTGAGCCCCAAAATGTGCAATTATCGAAACTATATTTTTCTATAAATAGAAGCTCATTCATCCTCCATTTCTCACCAATTCACAAAAGCTATAGAGCCATTATTATAGAGAGAAAATCTGTAGAGGAAGAGAAGCCTGCTACCTCACTACTCCTATTTCCAGTTTCTTTCAAAGGTAAGGGGTATTATTTCTTTCTTTCGTCTTCTTGAAGAGAACTTTTGTTATTCCATTCTTTATTATTATGTTGGAATAACCTATTTATACGAAGTACCGCATACATGGTGAAATTCTTCTATTATTCCATTCTTTATTATTACATTTGGAATATCATGTATGCATGCTTTTTTTGGGACCTAGTTACATCTTTATTATTCAGGTTGGAATATCATATACGTGAGTTTTACCTTTGGACTGGTTTCGTCTTTATGATTACATTGGAATATCACGTTCATGCATTTTCTGGGGGACTGGTTCCGTCTTTATTATTCTGTTGGAATATCCAGCCGATTGCATTTTACATGGGACCTAGTTCCGTCTTTATTATTACATTGGAATAACATGTAAATGCGGTCTATCGCATGCCTGGTGATTTCTTTTGTTATTCCATTCTTTATTATACTAAGTTGGTTAAAGTTTTGACTTCTATACTCGTCATGAAATATCATTTTATTTGGTATTTTACATTATGAGTTACTATTCACGAGTTACTATTCACCCGATTACTATTCACTCTAGTATTATTCACTTTCGGGTATTGGGGCACTTTTTCATGTAGGAATACTATTCACGAGTTACTATTCACCAAAATTACTATTCACCCAAATATTATTCACTCGGATATTTGGATTACTTTTCATATTCGAGTACTTATTCACGAGGTCTTATTCATGAAGTACTATTCACGAAGTCTTATTCACGACGAAAAATTGATTCTTTTACATCCAAAATATTTTTGTGCATGAATATTATTCTTGAATTTTACTCTACAAAGAAGTATCATGTTGACAATTTGGATGATATTAGTTCCTGGATAATTTAATTCTTGAACTTGTTTTATTGAATTCTTATATCATTGTCATCATCCTCATGTTTATATGATTTTGAAAGTCATATGTGGCCTGTAGTGCATAGATGGACTTGGTATGATTATGACCAGGGATTATTTGGTATAATCATGACCGTAATGTTACAAATGATGTGATAAAAGTCCTCATTGGCCCGTAGTGCATTGATGGACAGTTGTTGGCATGATCATGACCATTGATGAATACACGAATGTCTTTGGCCTCGTAGTGTATGGAATTTGTGGTCGTGATACTAAAGAATATCCTTGGCCGTAGTGCAGGGGTGATTCGATGATGTGGATTATTTATTAAGCTGAGTCTCAGCGATAAAAGTGATGAAAAACCTTTTAAATCATAAAAGATAGTATATTTTATTCTCTACTTGATTTTTTTAATGGATTGTTTGTCCCGCTATAGTTAAACTTGATGTCTATTGTATTTTATCAGTTTAACATTGTTGAAGCCTAATGATAATTTAACCTGCATTATCTTAGTCATAATATTTCTTACTGGGCTAGTTGAGCTCACCCTTTCTTTCACTGTTCTCTTTGAAATGAGAGAACGTATGGGGACAAGTCGAGGAGCAGAGTGATGGTCCGGATGATAGTATTAGCTAGTAGTCCTCACTATTTTGTTAAATAGTGTGACAATAAATGTAATGAGGACTTATTCTGAGAGTGGATATTATCTAGAAGACCGTATTTGTATTAAAACTCACAGCTCTCTTGTTGTATAATAAAGATTGTATTTGTATTCTGTACCATATATTTGGCGACTCAGAATAGGTGATGTAAACCTGTTTTGGGGGTGTCACATATGTTGTATATTATAGTGATTTTTCAGATAATAAGATCGTCAAGTGCATATCACAGCTGTGTTTACAGAATTGGCCTACACCTGTGATTACATGGGCGAGCACACCTATCGCCCACAAGGATGCTGTTTGGGCAGAATTTCAGGTATGTTTTTTTAATTATGACAAATGATAATTATTTAGTAATGTTTTTATGTTGTTTTATTTGTAGAAACAGTATAGATGGGAGGACGCACAGGCTTCAGTGATACAGACATTATTCTGGTAGAAATGCTCGGTCCGCACCAACGATAATTTGAATAAAGAAAGACAAAAAGCCCTTCACAATGCCGAGATCGACCATCTAGGCCAGGGAGAAGATTACATGCATGAGCATAGTCCCTGGTGGTGCACCCAGGCCATATGAGCTGAGATGTGTGCCCAATGGAGGGCTGAGAGCTGGGTGAAAAGATGAAAGACTGCCGCCAGCAACAGATCCTCAAGTGTACCCAATGGCGAAAAGGCTAAAGGGACATACAAGGGCGGTAGTATTTCACAGTTACAGCATATCACTGCCAGGGTACGTATTTAATTACAAGTTTTAATATGTTTACAATCATGAATTGTAGAAAATATATCATATTTTTACTTAGTAATATTATGCTTTTTTTTGTATATGAGTCTCAATCTCAAGGTCAGCCTATCCATTGGTCGGATGTATGCGTACACCCGTGATGAGTGCACTTTAAGGCTATCCAGATAGCGGTAATAAATTTTAACAACTTGATCTTGTTTATCAATGCTTACAGAATTAACTATAATTAACTATTTAATTGTTAACATGATGACAGGACACTTATAAGCGTTTATTGAATGAACGCTATCCTGAAGGCACTCCACGTCCGCCTATTGATCAAGAGTTGTGGGAGAGGGCGTCTGTTGTGAAGAAGAACTACATTAAAGGTCAAGGACAACGATGACGCCCATCCTTCAGTGGCTCAGGTTTCTCTTCTACCTAGTCTACACAGTCATTGAGCCATCCAGCTGTTCATACTCCGGCTGACTATGTGAGAGCTATATGTCGAGATCGAAATCTTCTGACGATACTGGGCGGGCATCTGGGGGCTCTGGATCCTGAGGAGTTAGCTAAAGCAATGGCGGCAGCAGCAACATCACAACATGGGGATGGCGATGAGGTATAAAATCAATTTGTTGTATATATTGTCATAATATACCAATATTAATATAGTTAGTATATGTATATATTTGTAACTTGTTTTATTATTTTGTTAATTATAAGGTGATCAAGGAGGCGACGATGCTTGACGTACCTGCTTTATATCACTTTTGTAGTTATAGTATAAGCTTGTACTTGTATATTCATTCTTTGGATGTATGTATGTTACTTAAACAAGTTTTCAAATGTTATTATTGCATGTGTATGTTCATAACTTATATATTCAGTTATGTTACTTACACTAGTTTTGAAACTAGTTTGGTGTATGTGTTGGTGGACAAGGGATGTTTATATTATTGTGTATGTTGTTTATCTTGTTGTGTATGTGTGTTGGGATAAAACAGGTACAGGTTTTTGGGAATTCTGCAAAATAGCAAAAATCTATTTTTTTTTCATATCAGCGACCGCATGTGGTCGCTGACTCTTATTAGCGACGACTAAATTTTTGAGCATATCTGCGACCGTTTGTGGTCGTTGATATCGATCATTTATACGTGGACCATGTCGACTTTGGCCTGGACCATGTCGATTTCGACTTAATGACCGGATTTGTCATTTGATTACGCTTCATATCGTCGCTAAAAGTGGTCACTAATGTGCATCCCAATGACAGATTTTGTATTAACGATTATCGTGATCGCATCGCGACGATCATTGATATATCTATGACCGATTTGAGGTCGCTGATGGGCGGTCGTTGATAAACCTTTTTCTTGTAGTGAATCATACAGCTCTGTAAGTACATAAAGTGATCAGCTTCATTGTACCCAATATTATGCATAATACTCAAAATCATGCATGGCCGGATATTCAAACACAAAGTCCCCTTTATATAAGGCTTGTTCATCTCAGTCTTACATCAAGAGTTCGTATCGCAATAATACAGTTTAGATTTAAAGAAATTCTATGATTTTAACATACAATATCTATCTCGATCTAGCTGAAATATTTGGCATTGATCTTTCAATAACAATTGAGTTCAAATAATAGAACGTATCAAGTTTCAACAAATATTCGTCTCTCCAATACAATTAGCGGAGACATAGTTCAAAAATTATTCTATAATAGATAGAAATCAACTGAACTATTTATAATCAACAATAATATTGTGAATAACCAACAATAGTTATTCCCTAGTCATACTTTAACAATTCATTTTAAGTTAATAAACATGCACTAACTGGGAATAATCAATAATAAATCTCAGATGTGGAATAATAAGCAATAATTACCCACTATTATGTTTGAAAAGTAATAACTCAAGATTGAGTTAAGGAAACTTGCCTTGGTCGTTGTCTACTGCTACACAATATAATTTACTACGTTTGAAAGACCTATAATAAACAATATCAGTCTCGCAATTAGCATAACACATCACAACATATATTACTGTTATTTACAGTCACTATATCACTTAGACACGTAATCATGTAGTCACAACAATGTTTAGAACTTAAACTAACACTTATTAGGTCAAACTATGTCAGTCTGATTAGACTTTGGTATTGATTATATGTCTTGATTGCCATGTCAAATAATAAACGAGTTTATTTTCAATAAAACTCAACTCCAAAGCTTCAATATTATTTTAGATGATTAAAATATCATTTATAATATTTTAGGAAGCTTATAATAATTTTCAAATAATTATTAAATTTATAATAATTTTTCAAATACTGGTATCATTTTTAAATGATTTATATCTTTGGATAATACCATTATCATTAATATTTAAATAATATTAAAATATTAATGAAATATTTGTCAAAATATTATAGTTATTTATAATAACTCAAAATATTTTTAAAACACTAATATTACCCTAAAATGATTTTTAAAACATTTAAAATCATTTTAAATAATTACAATTAATATTCAAATATTAATGTATTTTTTATCAAAATATTAAAAGTCATTTATTATAACTTCAAATATTTTAAAATCATTTATATCATTTTAAAATAATTTTTAAATCATAAATACCATTTTTAAACCATATATTTAATATAATTATTAAATAAATCTATTATCATTAATATTAAATTATTAATGAAATTATCTTAAAATATTAAAAGTTATATTTTTAACTTAAAATATTTTTAACACTTTATTATCATTTAAAATGATTTTTGAAATATTAAATTCATTTTAACTAATTTATTTAATACAATTATTAAATAAATTAAATATCATTAATATTTAAATAAATAAAAATATTAATGAAAATTATGTCAAATTATCAAAAGTTAATTTTTATAACTTAAAACAATTTTTAAAACTCATTTTAGAATTTTTAGGAATTAATTTATATTTTTATCTATTTATTGAAAATTAATATAATTAATTTTAATAAAATTGTCGCTAAAGGCTTTACCGACATAAACTGTCACTATTTGTGTTCTTGAGCCTCAAGAACATTTAAAGTCAGCTCCTTGGTGCCTAGTTTAACCAGCTCTAATTCATTGCTCATGATGTTTCTAGGTATGTAAGTGTACTGATCGTGTAATATTGATGTAATACTACATGTGCCAACAATAATCAGGGTTAAACTACAACTCAAATGCAATATCTAAGCCTCCAAAATAGCTGTCAGGTCTGTTCTGGGTTTTCTGGGTTACCCAAAATCCTAGACAGTTCCTGGTAGCTACTTTACAGTCTCAATATCATGAATTCCATGAAAGGTTTGGGTGTTTAAATGTTACCACATTGTAGTCCTCATGTCAAAGAACAAATATACTACACTTGGGTAGTTTAACTACATCAAAATCTTAAGATTTGAGTCGGTCAAACCTTGTCAGAAACCATGTTCATACGTTTTCTAGAATTTTCAGAAAACCCAAGTCAACCTACTTTGATTGCTCACTACATTGATTTTGTTTGTTGTTTAAGTGATCTAAGGCCATGATTCTATATTCCATATAACAGAGTATAACATTGATACATTAACACAAGCTAAACACATAACATCTGACAAATCTAAGCTCATGAACATCTTGTCAGACCTACTTGGGGATTTTCTGGGTTACCCAGAAAATGAAAACCATGACTGGTTAACCCACATTGACCATTAATATCATGGAATCTGGACATGATATGACCATGATTCCACTTCCAGATCACTCCCCTCATAGCATACTACAAGTCTATTACATTAAACAAGCCTAATCATTAACAGGTATGAATCTATGGCCTCTGACATATGACTGTCAGGCCATATTTTAGGGTTCTTGACAGTTTTTCAAAACTTCATTTTTAAGCACTTTGATGTTATGGATCTATTATATAACATCACGGATCACTAAATAACATCTAATAACATATTAATAAACACAAAAATAACAAATCTATCTTAGCATACAAGATTAAACTTAAGTTAAGGTTTATACCTATCTTTAAACAAGCTTTGATCTTTGCTTCCTAAGCTGTTCTTGAAGTGTTAGGGACTTTACTAGGGACTGAATTACTAATGGATTTCGTGGCTTAAGAGTAAGAAAAGTTTGGCTAAGTGTTTGAGCACAAATGAGGCTTGGATTTGGTTTTTCTCTCTCTTTAATCCCTTATCTTTGATTCAATGAATCTCAAGGTTGCAAGGTGGCACTTATGATCAAATTTGCTTTAGATTTTTGAGCACATGTTGTTATCCACAATGGTGAGTCACTAGATTTAGCTTATCACTTAACTTAAAAGTTAAGCAAAGGGTATTTTAGTAATTTTGCATCCAAAAGGGTATTTTGGTAATTTCCCACATGATTTTAATTGTATATTAGTCAATTTACACGCTTCCTTTAATCTTAACCCTTAGGGTTTGATAATCATAATTAGGGTTTGATAACTAGGGTTTAAGGTTCCCGAATCAGAAATTAGGGTTCCCGGAAATGCAATTAGGGTTCCTAACTGATCGTTAGGGTTTCTAACTGTAGATTAGGGTTTCTAATCCACCATTAGGTTGTACTAAGGTTATACCTTATCTGATCAACCTTTGAGCATTAATCCCATACTGTACAAACACATACTCACAGATACTACTGTATTAACTATCGAATCCTTATCCGTAATTAGGGTTAGGGTTTTCCTAAGCTATTTTACATAACTTCACTCATAATACTTAATCAATGAATAGTTTGACCATCTTGTTCTGTTTATATCACAGATTCTCAACATAATATTGATAATCAATACCAATATTATATATAAAAAAAATTAATCGTAAAAATTAGAATTTTTTAAAATTCTGGATCCTCACATAAACGTCTAGATGTTTGGGCAGAATACATGGTACGAAGGGCTGATCACCCTAAATACCGGGAGTCCCTACAGTCTTATGACTATTTAGATTTTAGTTTAAAGATTACTTATAACCTTGGACTTAGTTCATGGTCTTGTGACCCTCAGATATATTTCAAATTATGTTTTCAGTTCTTGAGTATCTTTGATAAGGAATATTATTCAGTTCTATTGAGTCTATTCATTGGCAGTTGTTATGATGTTATGATTCATAGTCATTTCAAGTGAGCATTTGTTTTTCTCACTCGTGCATATATAATCATTGCAGCTAAAGTTGAGAAGGTTGATGAACCTACCACTAGCAAATGGAAAGGAAAAATAAACAAATGTTGAAGACTTGTAATTTATTGAATTATATGTTGTCAGACTTTATATTAACTTTTGTGATGTAATTATTTACTTTTTCGCTTTTAATGAATGTTTAAAGGTTAGATAACCTGGGGAATTGATTGATTAAGTTATGTAACCCTTTAATGGGAAGATTTATTATTTAATTTTATCATGTTTGGGTAGTTAGAAATGAATGAATGGGAAGTGAGCACTAAGTCTTGTGGGAATGAAGTACCCAGATTTGGGGGTATCAAAAGTTAGTATCAAAGCTTTAGGTTATAAACCTTAGGTTAGGGAATTTGGGTTCCTGCAGTACCGGATATTAAAGACGAAGGACTACTAAGGTTTAAAGGAAGAATTTGGGTTCCAGCAGTACCTGATATTAAAGACGAAATCTTGATTGAAGCTTATAACTCAATATATTCAATTCACCTGGGGAGTACGAAGTTGTATCAAGATTTGCGTTGACATTTTTGGTGGCCAAATATGAAAAGAGATGTTGTAGAATGTGTCGTAAAATGCTTGACGTGTCAAAGAGTCAAGGCCGAGCATCAGAGACCAAGAGAATTACTTCAACCTTTGGAAATACCGGAATGGAAGTGGGAGCATATCACAATGGATTTTGTGGTAGGTCTTCCAACTACTAAGAAAGGATATGATGCGATTTGGGTAATAGTGGACAGGCTGACAAAATCAGCACATTTTTTGCCAATAAAAATTAGATTCAATATTGATCAGTTAGCAAAGTTGTACGTTAAAGAGATCATTTTGAGACATGGAGTGAAAGTAGTATGCACACAAGTCAATCATGTTTGATGATAAAGCATATACTTTGTAACAATCTTATTCATTTATTAATAAAAAGTATTAATTTATTAAAGGTTTTTAATTATCTACATGATGCTGCTTTATAGTATGTGATAAACCCATTGTTTTAAGCAATGATTTTAGAAGAATGATGATGATCATTCTAATGAGATCTAAATTCTTAGAAAGCTTAAAACTAAAATAGTTCCCAATCGTTGGATTACTAAATAGGGGATTAGTGAATCCGGATAGATTGGTACATACGTTGCTTGCTCATTGAATGAGGATGATTGATTTCATGATCATTTGTGTGGAGACACTAAAGCAAGTATGTAGGTGCTTATTAGAGAATAAGTTCACTGAACGTTGCTCGCTAAGGAATACCTAATGGAGTTTTACTTGCCTACTAATAGGAATTCATGTAGTGATAGTAGTAAAAGTGATCCTTGAACTTGAGATCATCATAGTATCTTGTTTATGATGAGCTATACTTTGACTTATTCCTTTAGACCCTTAGGGTATATCAAAGGGTATGCTTGGGTATAATAAGTTGTACATGGAGATAATGTATGATCAATAAAGAATCTACCACTTCTAGTAAAAGAAGAGAAATGTCCTATGTGATTGGATAAATGACAACCCAGTAGTCTTTAGCCAAGGCAGAATAAAATTAAAAATGAGTTTCTAATTTGCATTATTTGGAGTTGTGCATTTAAGGATCGAAATACTAATAATTAAATAAATAAGACTTGACAGTAATTCCATGTCTTATATTTAATTTGGACATTGTATGGTGGAAGGATTGAATTGTACGGTAACTATTTACTCAAATGTTCTTTTATGATTAATATTGAAATCTATATTATCTAGAAAGTCGTTAATTGCTACGGAGGCTTATCCCTATTGTAGAATAAATATTATTTATTTAAATAAATTAATTATTTAATTTATTTATTTAAATAAGATTAGAATTGTTCTAATTAATTTATTCACAACCGATTTAATATGGAGAACCTAAAGGGTCACACCATAAAAGGAAGAATAATTATTTAAGAAGAAAATAGCATAATCGTAATAATAAGTTAAGTATAAATTAATTTAATCTATGTTGATAGAATAAATTAATTAAATAACTTAATATTTATTATTTAATATTTTGGAAATATTAAATATAAATTAATAAGAGAAGTCATATTAGTATTATTATTATTACTATTATTATTATTTAATTCTTAAAGGAGTTTGAGAATTAATTAATAAAAGTACTCTCATATATCCTAATAAGATTAAGAGACTAATTAATTAAAAGAATTTAATTAATTATTCCTAATAAGATTAGGGAGCTTAATTAATTAAAGGATTTTAATTAATTAAAATAAAACTCAATTATTTAATTGTTAAGGAGGGTTGTCCACATCTATAAATAAGAGGAGTCTTATTATGGGTGATGGGGTTGTTGATTTTTTCACAACATACGTGATTCCAATTGTTGGAGAGTACGCTCTTTTTCTATAGAGATAGAAAAATTAGGGTTTAGCCAACCACCCATCTTCTTGAATCTTTCTTCTTCCTTGGTAGATCACCTCTAGAGGCCAAACACTTGGGTGGCTAACATTGATCAAAGGAAGGAACCAAACCCGGTGGATTCAAGTTGAACGCGAAAAGGATTGGAGGTGAACTTGTACCTGAAGAAGCTCGAATCTTCAAGG
The DNA here is from genome assembly GCA_020205615.1 of Panax quinquefolius. Lineage (NCBI taxonomy): Eukaryota > Viridiplantae > Streptophyta > Magnoliopsida > Apiales > Araliaceae > Panax > Panax quinquefolius. The sequence goes on along the minus strand of CM035158.1, from coordinate 41,149,867 downwards.
GTATGATTCTTATTCTTTATCTTTTCATTTAATTAATAATTGTGCATAAAGGATGATCCGGGTATATAGTTTGTAAAATTTTAAAACTCTGATTTTCCACGTTTTTGCTTATTTTGTGCAATTTAATTGCGTTCATGAATATTACAAACCTAGCAGTGGTATCAGAGCCAAACCTTTATGCGAATTATTAATTATTTTGATTTGATATATTTTTAGAACAATTTAATTGAGCATAATTTTGTTGTATAAAATTTATTTTTTTTAAAAAAAAAACATGCAAATTCGCAAATTCGCTGTGTCTTAAATCTTTATCATGTGGCCAAGGGTTCTGATTATATATATATGTAAGAATATGATTCAGGAACCTTACCAAAGATGTATCTTATATATATATATATATATATATATATATATATATATATATATATATATATATATATATATATATTATAAGCAGTTAGTATGATTACTTTTAATATATATAAATTATATATATAATATATTATCATAATATATATATATAATATTTTAATAATTTTATAATTAAAATAAAAAGTTTATTTTAATTTTAAAATTAAATTTCATGCTAACTAATTAGAGTTGTAATTGGATTCCATGATAACTAATTGGAGTTGAAATTAGATTCCATATTTCCTTAAATAAAGGAGTTTATTTAGATATGAAATAAGATTTCATATTATTCAAAATAAAAGAGTTTAATTGTGAATGGAAAGAGAATCCTAATTTCTTTAAATAAAGGAGTTTATTTAGATATGGAATAAGATTTTATATTATTCAAAATAAAAGAGTTTATTTGTGAATAGGAAAAAGAATAGTGTTTCTTTTAGTAAAGGAGTTTATTTTATTTTATTTTTACTTAGAATTGGATTCCATAATTAATTAAAATAAATGAGTTATTTTGATTAAAGATTTTGATTAAAATAAATAGTTTATTTTATTCAAAATTAGATAAATTAAAATAAAAGAGGTTTATTTTGATTTAAATTTGGATTAAAATAAAGGAGTTTATTTTGATTCAAAATTAGATTTTATGCTAACTAAATTTGGCCATTAAATGATATCAATATATATATTGAATGTTTATTATTCATGAGATGAATGTTATTTATTGATGCATATGGTGATGTGTATGATAATAAATGGGATTGATTATGGACTATTGACTAATGTGATTGGATTTTATTTTAGTTAGATGCATGAATGTATGAGTTTTATTAAATGGGGTCTGCGTACCTCGTCTTCTCTAATTTTTTCTTAATGTAAATTCTAACTCCCTCCTATGTACTTCTTCTTGATTGATGATCAAGGTTTCTATTTATTTTAAATAGTTTTGTAATAGGAATAGTTAGAATTATTTTTTGAAGAATTGGAGATCAATGAGCAAGGAGCTTTGAAGACCCGTTTGTAATGGAGCCTGGGTTTAAATGTAAAAAGTTATATTTAAATATTAATTCTTGCACCCCTAGGGTTTGACCTTTTAGTTCACTTGGTGGCTCTAGTGAACCAAACTAGAATAAAGTCCATAATCAATCCGGGTAGAATATAGTATTCTATATGTGCATGCTTATAATATATATATATATATGTATATATGTGCATGCATTACAAAAAAATGAGTCTTTAGCAACGATTTTTCGGGCAACGACTTTATAAGTCTTTACTAAAAGTATATGTTTAGCAACGAAATTTGACCTTCGTTGCAGATTGTGTCAGGCTTTCACTTTTTGCAATGAAATTTATAAGTCGTTGCAAAATTTTGTTGTTAATTCATTGGCGGGAAAAAATTTCGTTAGAAATTCGTTGCAGAATTTTTGGCCACTTGCTTTCTCGTCATCGTGGACAACAAAAGTTTTTTTGTTGCTAAAAATGGGGCTTTAGCAACGATTTTTCAGGCAACGACTTTATAAGTCGTTGCTAAAAGTGTATGTTTAGAAACGAAACTTGTCATTCATTGCAGATTGTGTCAGGCTTTCACTTTTTGCAATGAAATTTATAAGTAGTTGCAAAATTTGGAAACAAAATTCGTTAGAAATTCGTTGCAAAATTTCTAACCACTTGATTTCTCCTTATTACATTTATTATCACACTATTTCATAGAATAATGAGGACTACTAATACTATCATCTGGACCGTCACTCCGTTCCCCGACTAGTCCCTGCTACGTTCTCATTTCCTAAAGAGAACAATGAAAGCAAAAAGGGTGAGCTAAACCAGCCCAGTAAGAAATATTATGACTAAGATAATGAAGAATAAATTATCGTTAGCCTTCAACAATGTTAAACTGATATAATATAACAAACATCAAGTTTAACGGCAGCGGAACAAGCAATCCATTAGAAAAGTCAAGTAGAGAATAAAATCTACTATCTTCTATGATTTAAAAGGTTTTTCATCACTTTTATCGTTGAAACTCAGCTTAATAAATAATCCACATCATCAAATCATCCCTGCACTACAGGCTAAGGATATTCTTTAGTATCACGACCATGAATTATCCATGCACTACGGGCTAAAGATAATCATATTTTCATCAACGGTCCTGATCATGCCATAAAAAAATTCATCTTTGCACCCTTGGCCGAAGAGAATTCATAGCCATAATCATACCAAAAACTGTCCATCAATGCACTACGGGCCAATGAGGACTTTTTCCACATCATTTGTAATATTACGGTCATGATTATACCGAACAATCCCTAGTCATAATCATACCAAGTCCATCTATGCACTACAGGCCACATATGACTTTCAACATAATATAAAAATGAGGATGATGACAATGACATAATAATTCAATAAAACAAGTTCAAGAATTAATTTATCCAGGAACCAATAACCTCCAAATTGTCAATATGATACTTCTTTGTAGAGTAAAATTCAAGAATGCTCAGAAGAATATTTCCATGAAAATATAATGGATGAAGCGCAAATATGAAGGATATTCCACTAATTTCATGGAGTATAGAAGTCAAAACTTTAACCAACTGAGTATAATAAAGAATGGAATAAAAAAAGAAATCACCAGGCATGCGATAGACCGCACAGACATGATATTCCAACAGAATAATAAATAATGGAATCAGTCGTGCCAGTAAACCTTACGTACATGTGATATTCCAATGAATAATAAATAATGGAACCGGTCAGAACGCACGCATGCAGACGAGGATATTTCGATAGAATAATAAGAACGGAATAATAGAAGAATTTCACCATGTATGCAAAGATTTTTGCATAAAGCAAAGTTATTCAACATAATAATAAGGAATGGAATAACAGAAGAATTTCACCATGTATGAGGTACTTCACATAGACAGGTTATTCCAACATAATAATAAGGAATGGAATAACAGAAGAGTTTCACCATGTATGCGGTACTTCACATAGACAGGTTATTCCAACATAATAATAAGGAATGGATTAACAGAAAAATTTTACCAAGTATAGGGTAGCCCGCGTATACAGGTTATCCCAACAGAATAATAAAGAATGGAATAACAAAAGTTCTCTTCATGAATACAAAAGAATTAATACCCCTTACCTTAGAATGAACTGGATATAGGAGTAGTGTAGTAGTAGAATACATTTCTTCTTTCTCTCTATAGTTTATCTCTCTAGAGTTTCAGTGAATTCGTAAGAAATAATGAAGGAATGAGCTTCTATTTATAGGAGAATGGACTGAATAGTAACTATTCATGAACGGTCCAGATTGATTTACTTTTAAACGGACGGTCCATATTGATTTACTGTGCAGAACACTATGCAAACACTATGCAACACTATGCATAATAAAATATAATATATTCTAATTATTGTCTAATAAAACAAATAACTTTATAAAAGTATTCTGTTTTATATAAAAAGATTTTACTATGGAAAATACTATGCAGACATTATACAACACTATGCATAATAAAATATAATATATTCTAATTATTGTCTAATAAAACAAATAACTTTATAAAAGTATTACGCTTTATATAAAAAGTTTTTACATTTTATTACATTAATAATAGTAATAAAACAAAATTTATATATATATATATATATATATATATATATATATAAACTTCTGTGACTTCATAAAAAGACACCTCAATATATCTAACAACATTTATTATCATTATTATAATTCACAATATTAATCGACTAGGTCGTTCTCAGGAAAGAGGGGGCTTTCCAATAAGGATTTCTCCTTATTGGCGCGCAATTAGGTGACCAAACCTCTCCTTGGCAGAACTTCTAGACATCATTAATATTACAAATAATAATATTAATAACTTCGTCGTCTCAATTATTGATTTAATAATATATAAAATATCGACAATAATTGAATCAAATAACGTGAGATACTATGCAATAATTATTGCAGCAATAATTGAACAAAACTGAGTGACTTCTCATGTAAGCATCAATAATCAATACCATGTGCTACTATGCAACCACGCGTATTAATGTACTTTTTCTACCAAGTAGTTCAACAGTTTTAACGGTAAAACTTCCGCCGTTATTTTCATAAAAATATTTTTGTCGTTTTCTCATTTTGACAACAATTCCGTTGTGGGGTCTACCAATGATTGTACCGTCGTACGGATATTCCCCAACAAAAAGAATATTCTCCGACCAATCGAATATTATACAACAACTTGCATACTTTTCAAAATTTATAAATATTACCCACAACTATAACATTATCTCAAATCCACACCATAATTTTAAAAAAAAATCGAGAAAATTAAATCTTTATTCGTAAAATTTGGGATTTTACAGCTAGAGCACCTTTAATGCTCCTAGATACATGAACCGGAAGATCATAAGTAACATATCCACGGGAATACACAACCACATCCTCTAGAGGGGAGAGAAAACCACGATTTCTATGTTTGATTCAATATCTTTATGGTAGATTCTAAGGGACATTTGTCAAATATATTTGCAGTTGGATGTGTTTCGGAGATTTGTTGTCATATGTAATCCACATGCAGTGATTTCAACTTAGACTATGCTCTATTGAATAGAGTAGGGATCTTAGACCATGCTTTATTGAATAGAGTTGTGCTTGATGAGGCCACAATATATTTGAAAACGGGCCTATTCATGATTTGATTTAGTGAACTAGATTTTCAAGGGTGAACAGGCTGTGAGAATCTGTAAGATTCGTATGGTTGATCATGTAATAACCCGATATTTTCTATATAAATAAATAAGAAATTTTGCATATAATTTTTATTATTATTTATTTTAATGATGAGAATATGTGTCAAGTAATGTGAACGAGAAATGCAAATATATTTATTACCTGAAAAAAAATTGTAGATAATTTTAGAATTTTTAATTATTACAAATTATATTCTTATAGTAATTAATTTTTTTACGCATTTAATGTTTTATTAATTATTTTCCATGAAAGCATTATTTTTATTATTTAAATAATATATGAAATGACTATTAGAATTATGATAATAAATATTTTATTATATAAATGTGTTCAGAATATTTAAGTTAATTATTTTAACTTAATTATTGATGTTGTATTTGGAAGATAAATCAGATAAGGAATCCAAACCCTAAATTGGGGTTTTGATCAAGAGACGAGAATAATAATATAGTATAATTTATATTTTGATTTTTAAGTGCTATAAATATGTACTATATATCTGTAGACTGATAATGGTGGGCCAAATATGGTAAATTAAGTCATAACCCTCAAATCGTGTTATTAGACCATAATTGCTAAACTCGGTTATGAGTTCGAGACTGTGTAGTAATTGTGTTATATTAATTTTACTGTGTATTATATAATTTCTGTAATTAGGAGAAACCCTAATTATTATTTAAATCCTAATTATTATTTTTGTAAATTAGAAACCCTAATTTGCTAATTGAAAACCCTAATTTGCTAAAAATTAGAAACTCTAATTACTGTTTTAGTAAATTATAATGATAATTAGGAAACCCTAATTGTTAATTTGGGAACCCTAATAATATTAAGGAACCCTAATTTAAAAACCCTAATTTTAAATTAGTGTGTTTAATTGAAATTTTATTACACTTTAATTTTAATTTTTCAAACCCTATAAATTATTTAGGAAATTTTTAGATTTAAAATCTAGTGAATAAACCCTAGATTTAAGCACCTTGGACAAGAATACCCTTGAGATTATAAGCAAAATTACCAAAATACCCTTTTTGTCCCATTTGTGCATTATTAGCTAACAAATCATTGCAAATCTACAGCCACCCTACCCTATCAACCTAGCAGCTAGATTAACAGCACATCAGCCATTACAAATTCATTGTATCAATTCATTACATAATTTAAGAGAGAGATAAAGTGCACTTAAAGGCCTAAATTATTCACAAGCACTTAACCATACTATCTCAAGACCAAACCCACGAAATTATTGTGTTAGATCAGTCCCAAATCAAGCCCCACGAACACTAACACCAAATTAGAAGCATAGAAATCAGAATTTGATCATAAAGAGGTAAACCCTAATTTAGAAATTTGACTTTTGATCTTAAGTTAGATGTAATGTTTGTTGTGTTAAATATGTTGTATATGGTGTATAATGATGATCTGGGTTGCTAGATGTTAGATCCACAACATCTAGAGGCTCGGATTTGTCATTTTTCAAAATCTGGAAAAAAATCAAACTGTGGCCTGACAACGAATGTCAGTGGCCACAGCTCCTTGGTCGTTTACAATTTTTGTTGTTTTTAAGTTGTTATGTGTAGCTGGTAATGTGGTCTTTAATCTACAAAAAGAATCAGATTCAGTTGATGTATATATTGGTAGTTATTAACGGTCAAAGATCGTTGACCGACATTGACCAGACCATTTCTGGGTACCCACAGAAGGTCATTTCGAGCCTCTGACAAGTTATTTAAGGCTCTGGATCTGTCAGTATTTTTGATGTTTTGAGTTTTTATTGAAACCATATTATATTATGTTAGTTTAACTCTCGATCCATGCTTTTGGTGCCTCTAGATATCAAGTGTACAAGATTTGGTGGCTTGTCGAAGGAGGCCGGACGTCCATGAAATCAGTTTTCTGGGTAACCCAAAAAACTAATGAACATGACGACTGACAGCCTTTGACTGGATTATATGTCTTTGATTTGTTGTTATTTTGGTAATGTTTTGTGATAGATCTACTTAGTTACATGTGGGATAGAGACTGAAGTTGATATCTCACAAAAATATTACACTATTAGCATGTAGTGGAGGCTAGAAAGTGGCACCTTAGACTGTTCTTCATTTCTGAGTAACCCAGAAATGAAAAACATGTCTGACAAGGTTTTGAGTGATCATATCTTACTATTGTTGCATGTTATAGCTATAATCTTTGTTTGTGGTTGTAGTGCTACATCTGTACTACAACTCTAACATCATTTCAAGCTCAGAAATCGATTGGATCACATAATTAAATATGGTCAAACCTGGTCACTCGTTCATTAACATAGTGTTCTGGGTTTGGTGAAGAACACCATTAGCGACAGTTTTGTCGCCTAATGTACCTTTAGCGACAGTTTATTTTCTAAATTAATTATTTTAATTAAATACATAGAAAAAATTAGTTTTAATTATTAAAAATACAAAATAAATTATTAAAAATTATTTTAAAGTCTGAAAATTAGTTTTTAATTATTTTAAGTATATTTCATAAATATTTAATATTTTTAGAATATAAAAAGTATTTAATTTATTAAAGTATAATATTAAATAAATTATTCAAATATGATTTTAATACATGAAAAATCATTTAAAAATATGTTATGATATAAAAAGATATTTTAAGTTATTTTCTATAACTTTTAATATTTTGTGATGAATTTCATTAATAATTAAATATTAATGATGATTAAGTTATTTAATAAAGATATTAAATAAATGATGAAAAATAGAATTAATGATTTAAAATTTATATAAAATGATTTAGAGATTATAAAAATATTTTAAGTTATAAAATATAACTTTGGATATTTTTCATGAAAAATAGTAGTATTTTAATGTTAAGGATATTAGATTTATTTAATAATTATATTAAATAAAGTAATGTAAAAATGATTTTAATATTAGAAAAATCATTTTAAATGAAAATAATATGTTAAAAGGAATCTTAAGTTATAAAACATAACTTTTAATATTTAAAGGATAATTTTATTAATAAATCAATATTACTAATAATAATGTAATATTAAGGATATTAAATTTATTTAATAATTATATTAAATAAATAGTTTTAAAATTATTTTAATAATTTAAAATCATTGAAAAAGGATATAAATGAATTAAAATATTTTAAGTTATAATTAATGACTTTTAATATTTGGATAAATAGTATATTAGTACTTAAATATTAATGGTAATTATTTAAAATGATTTTAAATGTTTTAAGAATCATTTAAGGGTAATATTAATACTTTAAAAATATTTTAAGTTATTATAAATAACTTTAATATTTTGGTAATGGTTTCATTAATAGTTTAATATGAAATTAATTGTTAATGATAGTAGAATTGTTTAATATTTAAATCATTTAATTTTGATTAGGTGTTTGAAAATTATGATAAATTATAATAAGTGTTTAAAAATTATTTTAAGTCATTTAGAAATAATATATGACCGATAATTACAGTTATTGAACTAATCGGATAGAGTCTTAGACTCGATTATTACCGAGATAAAACCGTTTGCGATAACAAACATGTTTGTAAATTGATATGGACTTAGATATTTTGACTGTATTAATGATTATTTGTGATTAAATATAATGACTGTGGGATATGTGTGACAAGGTGATTAGGTTATGTGCTGACTGCAATAGGCAGTATAATGTGTTGTGATATGTTATTCTAATCAGTAAAATGATCTTATTACTGATAGGTGATTACATAAAAGATAAATCTAAGTTGCGAATTGTAAGCAGCGTACCAGGCAAGTATCTTACCTTTGCATTTCCTTTATGCAATGGATATGAGTAAGAAAGTTTCAGAATTATATTATTATTATGCTAGATTATTAACCCTATTGTGATATATTATATATCTGATCATTGTTTATCAACATGTTAGTATATGATAATTCAGATATATATTCTGTTCGTTAATTTTTAAACATGGTTATGCAAGTGTCCCCACTTGAATAATTATTGTATTTAATCACATGTTGATATATATATATATATATATATATATATATATATATATACCTCTAAGCTATTTGATCAGCTAGACACAGATTTAGAAATATCGTTGAATATGATAAAACCTTTTTGTATCCAATCAAATTATTTTGGTTCGGATTCCAGACTAAGTATAAACATCCCGATCAAGGGAAAACTTTTATGCACCCAAGGTAGACAGAGTGAACGATAATATCATTTTTGTATGTAGTATTGATCAATACAGGGTACAACGGGCTGATCACCCCCCATGCCCGTAAGTTATGACGGTTTGCGGATGAAGTTCTGCTAAACCTATTGGAAAATTAAAAATAATGTTCATAGTATGTCACCTTAACCCTACATATAATCAATACGTAGTTTTAAAAATTTGATAGAGAATTGTTATGTTATTATTATCGGTTCAGATTAATTCATAACTATTGAATTGTTGTAGAAGGGTAGTACAAAGAAAACATTTAACCCTTTTCAGTTAATATTTATAATTGTTATTACTTGCTGGGCACTCAAATGCTCACTCTTGCTTAAATTAAATGTTTTCAGTTACGTATGATCAACCCGAAGGCTCAGGCAAGAACAAGGGGAAAAGAAAGTTGTTCGAATGAGATTTCTAATATGTTGTGTAATAGTTATAGTTTATTAAGACAATGTTACTTATTATATATGATGTAATGAATGTTTAAAGGTCTCGTACCTGGGAGTAAACTTTGATGCTTATGTAAATTAAGTTTGAATTTTATATTATTGTTATTATTAGTAGTATTATTCAGCTTATAGAAATGGTATCGTGAAGCACCGAGTTTGAGTTTCAAGTACCCGGATTTGGGGGCGTCACAGGTTGGTATCAAAGATTTAGGGTTAGAAACCTTAGGTGGGATCGACCTTAGGCTATAAACTTAGAACCGGGGGAAACGTTGAAAATACAAATAACTCATATAGAGTTTAAAAGGAGATGAATTGAATAAATTCATCGTTAAACAAAATAAAAGATAACTTTTATAAAACTATTGTTTGTTTTGTGTATATACTATATGCTAATCAGGATAATTTATGTGTGTAGATGTCTGGTGGAAAAGGCTTGTTATATGCTTATAGCAGGAAGGAGGATCAAATCCATACACCCGAGCTAATATCAAAGTCAATAGCTAAAATAAAGGCTCACAATGAAACCAACTCTGAGGAGGTGGTTATTATAGAAAATGTAGTACCAGATCCGGAGATGTTGGAGCTGGCAGATAGTGATTTGGACACTAAAGTTGAAGCTGATCAAGCATCAACGGAGGTGCAGGATCTGAGGAACAAGGTTTCTTCTCTGGAAAAGCTGTGAGAAATAGAAAAGCGGCTAAATAGTCAATTGCGTCAGGCTTTAATAGAAACAATGGAAGAACAAGATAAGCTTAAAATCCAAATTGATCAGATGGGAGCTTCAAGCAACACATCGTGTGCAGCTCCGAGCAATAAGGGAAAAAGAAAGATAGAAGATCGTGACTTAGGAAAACCTGATAAGAAGAAAGGGAAAAGAATATGTTACCTTTGCGGCTATGAGGGACATACCACTCTATATTGTCCCGACTATAAACTAGGAGCATGTTTTATCTGTGGGATAGAAGGTCATCAGGCGAAAGATTATCCAAGAAAAAGGCATAGTAAATAGGTATTATAGGTTCTATTGTGTAGGTCTGTTTAAAGTAATATGTATGATAATTATGTCTGTGTAATGTAATATTCTCAAATTTTGTGTTGATCAAGGCTGTAAATCCCGACTTTTGTATTCACAAAGGGATAGCTAATGTTTAAAGCAGTATGTGCTATGCTATGTAAAATATTCGATGAATGAATATGAATCCAAGTTTGAGAAATGAAACTAGTTTAATATATTAAACTTATGCAATAAGGTTTAGAATGTAAGTTAAGAAAGTATAATTTATGGTTTTACTTAACCAGATAATGCCGCCAAGACGTCAAACTCGAAACCAAAGGGCAGAAGAATCTGTCAACAACGCTGGGGGACAACAACAAGACCCGATGCAAAACTTTGCAAACATGGTAGCTCAAGCTATGCGGCAAGGAATACCAGCCGCAGGGAACCAGCCAGAAAATCGCTTGGTAAAATTTAAAGACTTCATGGCAGTCGGACCACCAGAATTCAAGGGATCAGCTCACTCTATAGAAGCCCAGACATGGGTTAACGAGATAGAGAAAACGTTCATAATTGCTAGGGTAGATGAGGGGAAAAAGACCGCTTTTGCGACTTATATGATGAAAGTGGAGGCTAACTTTTGGTGGGAGGCAAATCAAACTAGGGCAGGAGAAGGAGTAGTGACTTGGGCTAGGTTTAAAACTTTGTTTTTCGAAAACTATCTCTCAGCTAGTATGTAGGCTAGGACGGAGGTAAAATTTCTGAAGTTAAAGCAGGATAACATGACTGTTGCGGAGTATGCCGCAAAGTTTAATGAGTTGGCTAGGTTTGCTCCGCATCAAGTTGATACGGAGGCTAGGAAGGCAAGGAGGTTTGAGCTAGGCTTAAAACCCTAGCTCTACAACAAGGTGGCGGTGTTGCAAATTAATACTTTTGCAGCACTCATGGAGAAGGCTATCATAGCTGAGGAGGGGAGTGAGGCCATGAGCCTCTACAACAAGGAGGAGAAGAACAAAGGCAAGGCAGGAGGAGCTGTGAAGGTGGAAGGTAACAGTGGAAATAGGGGTGAGAAAAGAAAGGGGTATTTTGCTGGGAATGTTCAAGTGAAACAGGAAGGTGTGAAGAAGCAGGTAGTTCAGTGTAAGAATTGCGGGAAGAATTACTCTGGTGAGTGTCTGAAGGGTAAGTTTGTATGTTACAAATGCAGGCAGGAGGGCCATATCTCTCTCAACTGCCCCAACCCAAAGATGAACAATGGGTGTTTTATATGTGGATTGACTGAACATAGAGTGAAGGATTGTCCAAAGAGGAGAATGGAGGCAGGGAGTGTAACCACGGGGAAAGGCAGCGGGACTCTGGCGATCACAGGACCGACCTCAACCAACAACCCAACAAAAGCAACCGCGAGAGTCTTTAAAATGACGGTCCAGGATACCGTGGCATTTGGTAATGGAACTCCAGGTATTATTCGAATAACTTTAATTTTCATATATATATGATTTTCCTGTATATAGCAAATTATTTTATAAATAAAATTTTGAAAGAGGAATTTGAGTTCTTTTAGAAATTAAATTTTTGTTTAATCAGATAAACAAGCTTTATGTTCAATAGTTAAAGATCAGTTCGATCAAATATGATCGAGATCTACTTGCAATGATAGTATGTGCTAGGTACCCTTGTATGTATGAGTTTTAAAACGGTGATTCCGGGGACAGAATCCTTATAAGGGAGGGTGAATGTACTAACCCGATATTTTCTATACAAAAAAATAAGAAATTTTGCGTATAATTTTTTTTATTATTATTTATTTTAATGATGAGAATATTTTGCAAGTAATGTGAACGAGAAATGCAAATATATTTATTACCTGAAAAAAAAATTATAAATAATTTTAGAATTTTTAATTATTACAAATTATATTCTTATAGTAATTAATTTTTGTAAGTAGGAATATTTTATTAATTATTTTCCATGAAAGCATGATTTTTATTATTTAAATAATATACGACATGACTATTAGAATTATGATAATAAATATTTTATTATATAAATGTGTTCAGAATATTTAAGTTAATTATTTTAACTTAATTATTGATGTTGTATTTGGAAGATAAATCAAATATGAAATCCAAACCCTAAATTGAGGTTTTGATCAAGAGATGAGAATAATAATATAATATAATATATATTTTGATTTTTCAAAGGCAATAAATAGGTCTTTGTATATCATCAGAGATCGATAATGGTGGGCCAAATAGGGTAAATTATGTCATAACCCTCATATCGTGTTATTAAACCCTAATTGTTAAACTCGGTTATGAGTTTGAGACTGTGTAGTAATTGTGTTATATGAATTTTACTGTGTATTATATAATTTCAGTAATTAGGAGAAACCCTAATTATTATTTAAACCCTAATGATTATTTTTGTAAATTAGAAACCCTAATTTGCTAATTGAAAACCCTAATTTGCTAAAAATTAGAAACCCTAATTACTATTTTAGTAATTATAATGATAATTAGCAAACCCTAATTGTTAATTTGGGAACCCTAATAATATTAAGGAATCCTAATTTAAAAACCCTAATTTTCTATTAAAAACCCTAATTTTAAATTAGTGTGTTTAATTGAAATTTTATTACACTATAATTTTAATTTTTCAAACCCTATAAATTATTTGGGAAATTTTTAGATTTAAAATATAGTGAATAAACCCTAGATTTAAGCACTTTGGCCAAGAATACCCTTGAGATTATAAGCAAAATTACCAAAATACCCTTTTTGTCCCATTTGTGCATTATTGGCTAACAAATCATTGCAAATCTGCAGCCACCCTACCCTATTAACCTAGCAGCTAGATTAATAGCATATCAGCCATTACAAATTCATTGTATCAATTCATTACATAATTTAAGAGAGAGATAAAGTGCACTTAATGGCTTAAATTATTCACAAGCATTAACAATACTCTCTCAAGACCAAACCCACGAAATTATTGTGTTAGATCAGTCCCAAATCAAGCCCCGCGAACACTAACATCAAATCAGAAGCATAGAAATCAGAATTTGATCATAAAGAGGTAAACCTTAATTTAGAAATTTGACTTTTGATCTTAAGTTAGATGTAATGTTTGTTGTGTTAAATATGTTGTATATGGTGTATAATGATGACCTGGGTTGCTAGATGTTAGATCCATAACATCTAGAGGCTCGGATTTGTCATTTTTCAAAATCTGGAAAAAAATCAAACTGTGGCCTGACAACGAATGTCAATGGCCACAGATCCTTGGTCGTTTACAATTTTTGTTGTTTTTAAGTTGTTATGTGTAGCTGGTAATGTGGTCTTTAATCTGCAAAAAGAATCAGATTCAGTTGATGTATATATTGGTAGTTATTAACGGTCAAAGGTCGTTGACCGACATTGACCAGACCATTTCTGGGTAACCACAGAAGGTCATTTTGAGCATCTGACAAATTATTTAAGGCTCTGGATATGTCAATATTTTTGATGTTTTGAGTTTTTATTGAAACCATATTATATTATGTTAGTTTAACTCTCGATCCATGCTTTTGGTGCCTCTAGATATCAAGTGTACAAGATTTGGTGGCTGGTCAAAGGAGGCCGGATGTCCATGAAATCAGTTTTCTGGGTAACCCAGAAAACTGATGAACATGACGACTGACAGCCTTTGACCGGATTATATCTTTTTGATTTGTTGTTATTTTGGTAATGTTTTGTGATAGATCTACTTAGTTACATGTGGGATAGAGACTGAAGTTGATATCTCATAAAAATATTACACTATTAGCATGTAGTGGAGGCTAGAAAGTGGCACCTTAGACTGTTCTTCATTTCTAGGTAACCAAGAAATGAAGGACATGTCTGACAAGGTTTTTGAGTGATCATATCTTACTGTTGTTGCATGTTATAGCTATAATCTTTGTTTGTGGTTGTAGTGCTACATCTGTACTACACACTCTAACATCATTTCAACCCCAGAAATCGATTGGATCATAAAATTAAGTATGGTCAAACCTGGTCACTCGTTCACTGACATGGTGTTCTAGGTTTGGTGAAGAACACCATTAGCGACAGTTTTGTCGTCTAATGTACCTTTAGTGACAGTTTATTTTCTAAATTAATTATTTTAATTAAATAAATAGAAAAAATTAGTTTTTATTATTAAAAATACAAAATAAATTATTAAATTTTTTTTTAAGTCTGAAAATTAGTTTTTAATTATTTTAAGTATATTTCATAAATATTTAATATTTTGGAATATAAAAACTATTTAATTAATTTAAGTATAATATTAAATAAATTATTTAAAAATGATTTTAATACATGAAAATCATTTAAAAATATGTTATGATATAAAAGATATTTTAAGATATTTTCTATAACTTTTAATATTTTCTAATGAATTTCATTAATAATTAAATATTAATGATGATTAAGTTATTTAATAAAGATATTAAATAAATGATGAAAAATAGAATTAATGATTTAAAATTTATATAAAAATGATTTAGAGATTATAAAAATATTTTAAGTTATAAAATATAACTTTTGATATTTTTCATGAAAAATAGTAATATTTTAATGTTAAGGATATTAGATTTATTTAATAATTATATTAAATAAAGTAATGTAAAAATTATTTTAATATTAGAAAAATCATTTTAAATGAAAATAATATGTTAAAAGGAATCTTAAGTTATAAAACATAACTTTTAATATTTAAAGGATAATTTCATTAATAAATCAATATTACTGATAATAATGTAATATTAAGGATATTAAATTTATTTAATAATTATATTAAATAAATAGTTTTAAAATAGTTTTAATAATTTAAAAATCATTTAAAAGGGATATTAATGAATTAAAAATATTTTAAGTTATAATTAATGACTTTTAATATTTGGATAAATAGTATATTAATACTTAAATATTAATGGTAATTATTTAAAATGATTTTAAATGTTTTAAGAATCATTTAAGGGTAATATTAATACTTTAAAATATATTAAGTTATTATAAATAACTTTAATATTTTGGTAATGGTTTCATTAATAGTTTAATATGAAATTAAATGTTAATGATAGTAGAATTGTTTAATATTTAAATCATTTAATTATGATACCGGTGTTTGAAAATTATGATAAATTATAATAAGTGTTTAAAAATTATTTTAAGTCATTTAGAAATAATATGACTGATAATTACAGTTATTGAACTAACTAGATAGAGTCTTAGACTCGATTATTACCCGATAAAACTGTCGGTACACCGACATGTTTCAGAAATTGATATGGACTTAGATATTTTGATTGTATTAATGATTGTTTGTGATTCAATGACTGTGGGATATGTGTGATAAGGTGATTAGGTTATTTGCTGACTGCAATAGGCAATATAATGTGTTGTGATATGTTATTCTAATCAGTAAAATAATCTTATTATTGATAGGTGATTACATAAAAGATAAATCTAAGTTGCGAATTGTAAGCAGCGTGCCAGGCAAGTATCTTACCTTTGCATTTCCTTTATAGAATGGATATGAGTAAGAAAGTTTCAAAATTATAATATTATTATGCTAGATTATGAGACCCCGAATTTTATGAAATAAAAGTATTCGATTTTTCTATTTTGGTAAATAGTTAAATTGATAAAAGTTTAAAGTTAAGGATAATATGTGAAAATTTTTGCAAAATAAGCAAGTTGATATAAAATATTCTTTTTATCGAGGAATATCCGTACGACGGTACAATCATTGGTGGACCCCACAACGGAATTACTATCGGATTGAGAAAATGACAAAAATGTTTTTATGAAAATAACGGCGGAAGTTTTACTGTTAAAACTATTGAACTACTCGGTAGTAAAAGTACAGTAATACGCGTGGTTGCATAGTAGCACATGATATTAATTATTAATGCTTACGTGATAAGTCACTCAATTTTGTTTTATTAGTATTATTAATGTAATAAAACAGAAAAGCTTTTAATATAAAACAAAATACTTTTATAAAGTTATTCTATTTATATATTCTATTATGCATAGCGTTTTGCATAGTAAAATCTTTTTATATAAAACAGAATACTTTTATAAAGTTATTCTATAAATAGAATATATTATATTTTATTATGCATAGTATTGCATAGTGTCTGTGATAGTGTTGCGTATAGTGTTCAGATAGTGTTTTGCATAGTAAAATCTTTTTATATAAAAAGAGAATACTTTTATAAAGTTATTCGTTTTATTAGATTATAAATAGAATATATTATATTTTATTTAAAAGATTTTTCTTTAAATATGGACCGTCCGATTAAAAGTAAATCAACTGGACCGCTTCATGAATTAGTTACTTATACGATCCATTCTTCTATAAATAGAAGCTCATTCCTTCATTATTTCTTTTAATTTCATTTGAAACTAGAGAGAGAAACTATAGAGAGAGTTCTTTTTCTATAATATTGAGTGTATTTCTTTAGAGTTTAAGAAAGCTTTGAGTATAGTACAAGTTTTCTTCGAGTATATCCTCGCCCTACTAGTTGGAATACTCTTCTCTCAAAGGTAAGGGATATTATTTGTTGTAGTCGTAAGGGGTATTATTTCTTTTGTATTCATAAAGAGAACTTCTGTTATTCAATTCTTTATTATTCTGTTGGAATAACCTGTATACGTGGATTACATCAGTATACCGGTGAATTTCGTTGTTATTCCATTATTAATATTTTGTTGGAATAACTCAGATATATGCTGATTATTCAGTATACACCGTGAATTCGTTGTTATTCCATTCTTTATTATTTGTTGGAATAACTTTGTATACGTGGATTACTTAGTATACCGGTGACTTCGTTGTTATTCCATTCTTTATTATTCTCGTCAAAATATCCGCTTGATTGCGTAGTACGCTTTGACACGGTTCCATTATTTATTATTCTGTTGGAATAACTTATCTGTGTGGTCTATCGCATGCATGGTGATTTCTGTTGTTATTCCATTCTTTATTATTCTGTTGGAATACCATGTATGCAATGCAAATTTCACGACTTGGTTCCGCTCTTTACTATTCTCTTTGGAATATCCACATGCATGCATTTTACGCCGGACCGGTTTCCATCTTTATTATTACATTGGGAATAACACATGCATGCGGTCTCTATCGCATGCATGGTGAATCCTTCTGTTATTTTATTCTTTATTATTCGGTTGGAATAACATATCTATGTGGATTACCACATGCATGGTGAATGATCCTTTATATTTCATTCCTTGTTAAATTGTGGAAATGATCCGTTTACGTGAATTATGATGAAAGTCGTAATAAAAGCATTGGACTAATGAAAATCATGGATATATGTGGTATTAGTAAGTGTTATGATAAGTTATGTTGGTTATTATGTAAAAACATGAAAGTTTCTTAGAAATCACAAAGGGTTGAAAAATCAGATTTTGGTAAAAATGGAATATGAAATTCAATTGACCATATCTCCTATTATATTTTGAATTTTTGAGTGTGGTCAAGTTCTAGAGTTAGATCTATGAGTTTCCTAATTTATCCAAGTGGAATCACTTTAAAAGGTGTTATAGATTTTCGTGTGGACTGATTTTTGCAAAGGAGTCAAAAGCTGCAAAAACCAAAAATAGCTACTGTCCAGATTTTAATAGGGCTGTTTCGGCTACTTAATTTGTGAGAAAAATTCCAGCCTTTTGGGACATGAAATTATATGGTATAAAGTACCTCCTATCCAAAAATGAGCACATTCCGACTTAAAATGAGCAAGTTATGACCATTTAAATATTTAGGTTTTTCTGACGAAAAACGCTATAAGCGGAGTTCTATAACTCCGATGACCATAAAATTTAAACTGGAATCTCAGGTTAACCTGTGTAAGATCCTGACAAGATTTGGGAATTTTTGGAGTTAACCTTGAGGTAGCTAATTTATTAAGGAATTAATTAAAAATTGATTTTTGAAAAATAGTAAATGAATTTTAAAAATTTCGAGAAAAATATATGTTCAATATGGGACTATATTATGCAAAATTTTAGAAAAGAATAATTTTTGGGACTGATTTGGTATTTTTTATGAAAGTGGTTTAGTTACGAACATATGAATTAAATATGTTATGTGAAGTTGAAAAATTGGTAAATAGGATTTTATGGCTTGAAATTCCTATATAAGGTATGTGTAGATTTTTGATAAGTGATTTGATCATTGGTGATGAAATATTATGAGTATGACATTTTGAATGATTAAATACATTATTTGGTAAAGTGTAAATAATTGAAATAAATTATTTATAAGTTTAAGAAGTAATTAAAATATTGTTATAATATTAACAATATTAGATCATGAGTTTATTAAATGAGGGATAATATTTGGATAAATTTATAGTCTTTAATATTTATCCTTGATTTCGTTTGATTAATGCTTATAATATTGTCATCATCCTCGTGTTTATATTATGTTGAAAGTTATATGTGGCCTGTAGTGCATAGATGGACTTGGTATGATTATAACCAGGAATTATTCGGTATAATCATGACCGTAATGTTACAAATGATGTGGTAAAAGTCATCTTTGGCCTGTAGTGCATAGATGGACTTGGCGTGATTATGACCAGGGATTATTCGTTATAATCATGACCGTAATATAACGAATGATGTGGTAAAAATCCTCATTTGTCGTAATGCATTGATGGACAGTTTTTGGTATGATTATGACTATGGATTCTCTTCGGCCAAGGGTGCAAAGATGAATTATTTTATGGCATGATCAGGACCGTTGATGAAAACACGATTATCTTTGGTCGTAGTGCATGGATAATTCGTGGTCGTGATACTAAAGAATATCCTTGGCCTGTAGTGCAAGGATGATTCGATGATGTGGATTAATTATTGAGATGAGTCTCAACAATGAAATATTAATTCATGGATGTGATAATAATGAATATCTTTGGCAGTAGTGCAAAGATGAATTAATTAGTATGATTATGAACAGAAATTATGATTTGGTATAACCATGATTTTTGATGTTTCAGGTGAAGATAGGTGATGAAAATTATCTTCGTCCTGGGTGCGAAAAGGAATTCAGAATCATAATTATGATTATGAGTTATTCGTATGATTATGGACAAGAATTGTTGATTGATGTTACAGGGATAAAACATTATTGGTGGACTTTTAACATGGAGAAGATAATAGATCTGATGGTCTATTTGACTGTTTTAATGGATTGCTCATTCCACCACAAATATGGTTGAAAAGTTTTATCATCTACCATATGTTCTAAATCTCTGATTTATTATTGATGAAAGCTATTGATAATGTAGTTATCTTTAGTCATGATATTCTTTACTGGGCTAGTTGTGCTCACCCTTTTGCTGCACAATTCCTTTCAGGTAATAAGAATGTAGCTGGGTCTAGCGGGGATAACAGGGAAATAGTGTGAGGGTCCGAGACTGTCAAAGTTTCTCAATACGTTATAAAACGGCATAACATACAATATATAATTGTATTGAGGACCTAAGATGTGGGTGTTGTATTATATACGTCATTTAATAATTGATTTTGGTGAACAACAATAGGGTGATGAGAACCCAACTTTGAAAGCGTCAAAAGTGCACCTCATTAGAATGAATATGATAGTAATCTTCTTGTTCTTCTTTGGGGTCTTGAAATATTTGCTGCTGTATTTTATACGGCATTGTAATAATTTGAGTTTAGATATTGTCTATGAGACAATATTGTATTAAAACTCACAGTTAACTGTGGTTGTATTCTATACGACAGTTCAACAGTTGTATAAATAAAGTTTGTATTTAATTTTTATAATGTGATATCCGGCGACTCAGAATGGGTCGTGTAGACCTATTTTGGGGGCGTCACAATTGGTATCAGAGTTTAGGGATATGGTCGTTGGCGGAGATAAGAGTCTAGAACTAGGAGGGGAGAGATGAGTTATATACTTCGCTAGTGTGTGACTTGCCTAAGCTAAAATTGTTTACTTGATAAGTTGACAAATTATGATATGTCAATTAACCTTTGTTTTGAAGCTATATTCTAGAATGATATTTGAAATACAGGAGATGAGCAATGGAAAAATTATGATACAGAGGATATAAACGGGAAGGTGCAATCTGAAAAGAAAGCATGGTATTCTCATCTCTTCAAATATCAAGTACGTACGTAAATTTCGAGGGCGAAATTTTATAAGGAGGGGAAATTTCAAGTTCCGTCTTTATTATTCTGTTGGGAATAACCTGTCTGTGCGGTCTCTATCGCATGCATGGTGAATCCTTCTGTTATTTCATTCTTTATTATTCTGTTGGAATAACCTGTCTATGTGGATTACCACGTGCATGGTGAATGATCCTTTGTATTTCATTCCTTGTTAAATTGTGGAAATGATCTGTTTACGTGGATTATGATGAAAGTCATAATAAAAGCATTGGACAAATGAAAATCATGGGTATATGTGGTATTAGTAAGTGTTATGATAAGTTATGTTGGTTATTATGTAAAAACATGAAAGTTTCTTAGAAATCACAAATGGTTGAAAAATCAGATTTTGGTAAAAATGGAACATGAAATTCAATTGACCATATCTCCTATTATATTTCAAATTTTTGAGTGTGGTCAAGTTCTAGAGTTAGATCTATGAGTTTCCTAAATTATACAAGTGGAATCACTGTAAAAGGTGTTGTAGATTTTCGTGTGGACTGATTTTAACAAAGAGTCAAAAGTTGCAAAAACCAAAAATAGCTACTGTCTAGATTTTAAAAGGGTTGTTTCGGCCACTCAATTTGTGAGAAAAATTCCAGCCTTTCGGGACATGAAAGCATAAGGTATAAAGTACCTCATGTTCAAAAATGAGCTCATTCCGACATAAAATGAGCAAGTTATGACCATTTCAATATTTAAGTTTTTTCGACGAAAAATGTTATAACCGGAGTTCTATAACTCCGATGACCATGAAATTTAAAATGAAAGCTCACGTTAAAATGTGTAAGATCCTGCCAAGATTTGGGAATTTCTGGAGTTAACCTTGAGGTAGCTAATTTCTTAAGGAATTAATTAGAAATTAATTTTTGAAAAATAGTAAATGAATTTTAAAAATTCCTAGAAAAATATATGTTCAATATGGGACTATATTATGCTAAATTTTAGAAAAGAATAATTTTTGGGACTGATTTGGTATTTTTCATGAAAATAGTTTAGTTACGAACATATGAATTAAATATGTTATGTGAAGTTGAAAAATTGGTAAATAGGATTTTATGGCTTGAAATTCCTATATAAGGTATGTGTAGATTTTTGATAAGTGATTTGATCATTGGTGATGAAATCTTATGAGTATGACATTTTTGAATGATTAAATGCATTATTTGGTAAAGTGTAAACAATTGAAATAAATTATTTATAAGTTTAAGAAGTAATTAAAATATTGTTATAATATTAACAATATTAGATCATGAGTTTATTAAATGATGGATAATATTTGGATAAATTTAAAGTTTTTAATATTTATCCTTGATTTCGTTTGATTAATGCTTATAATATTGTCATCATTCTCATGTTTATATTATGTTGAAAGTCATCTGTGGCCTGTAGTGCATAGATGGACTTAGTATGATTATGACCAGGGATTATTCGGTATAATCATGACTGTAATGTTACAAATGATATAATAAAAGTCATCTTTGGCCCGTAGTGCATAGATGGACTTGGCGTGATTATGACCAAGGATTATTGGTATAATCATGACCGTAATATAACGAATGTTGTGTTAAAAATCCTCATTTGCCGGAGTGCATTGATGGACAGTTTTTGGTATGATTATGGCTATGGATTCTCTTCGGCCAAGGGTGCAAAGATGAATTGTTTTATGGCATGTTCAGGATCGTTGATGAAAACACGATTATCTTTGGCCGTAGTGCATGGATAATTCGTGGTCGTGATACTAAAGAATATCCTTGGCTTGTAGTGCAGGGATGATTTGATGATGTGGATTAATTATCGAAATGAGTCTCAAAGAATGAAATATTAATTCATGGATGTGATAATAATGAATATCTTTGGTAGTAGTGCAAAGATGAATTAATTAGTATGATTATGAAAGCGTAAATTGTGATTTGGTATAACCATGATTTTTGATGTTTGGTGAAGATAGGTGATGAAAATTATCTTCGTCACCGGTGCGAAAAGGAATTCAGAATCACAATTATGATTATGAGTTATTCATATGATTATGGACAAGAATTGTTGATTGATGTTACAGGGATAAAACATTATTGGTGGACTTTTAACATGGAAAATATAATAGATCTGATGGTCTATTCGACACTTTTAATGGATCGATTGCTCAACAGAAACTATGGTTGAAAAGTTTTATCATCTACCATATGTTCTAAATCTCTGATTTATTATTGATGAAAGCTATTGATAATGTAGTTATCTTTAGTCATGATATTCTTTACTGGGCTAGTTGTGCTCACCCTTTTGCTTCACAATTCCTTTCAGGTAATAAGAGTGTAGCTAGGTCGAGCGGGGATAACAGGGAAATAGTGTGATGGTCCGAGACTGTCGAAGTTTCTCAATACATTATAAAATAGCATGACATACAATATATAATTGTATTGAGGACCTAGGAGTGGGTGTCGTATTTTATACGTCATTTAATAATTGATTTTGTTGAACAACAATAGGGTGATGAGAACCCGACTTTGAAAGCGTCAAAAGTGCACCTCATTAGAATGAATATGATAGTAATCTTCTTGTTCTTCTTTGGGGTCTTGAAATATTTGTTGCTGTATTTTATATGGCATTGAAATAATTTAAGTTTGGATACTGTCTATGAGACAATATTGTATTAAAACTCACAGTTAACTGTGGTCGTACTCTATATGACAGTTCAACAGTTGTATAAATGAAGTTTGTATTTAATTTTTATAATGTGATATCTGGCGACTCAGAATGGGTCGTGTGGACCTATTTTGGTGGCGTCACATAGATTATTAACCCTATTGTGATATATTCTATATCCGATCATTGTTTATCAACATGTTAGTATATGGTAATTCAGATATATATTCTGTTCGTTAATTTTTAAACATGGTTATACAAGTGTCCCCACTTGAATAATCATTGTATTTAATCACATGTTGATATATATATATATATATATATATATTTATATATATACCTCTAAGCTATTTGATCAGCTAGACACAGATTTAGAAATATCGTTGAATATGATAAAACCTTTTTGTATCCAATCAAATTGTTTTGGTTCGGATTCCAGACTAAGTATGAACATCCCGATCAAGGGAAAACTTTTATGCACCCAAGGTGGACAGAGTGAACGATAATATCGTTCTTGTATGTAGTATTGATCAATACAGGGTACAACGGGCTGATCACCCCCCGTGCCCGTAAGTTATGATGGTTTACGGATGAAGTTCTGCTAAACCTATTCGAAAATTAAAAACAATGTTCATAGTATGTCACCTTAACCCTACATATAATCAATACATAGTTTCAAAAATTTGATAGAGAATTGTTATGTTATTATTATCGATTCAGATTACTTCACAACTATTGACTTGTTGTAGAAGGGTAGTACAAAGAAAACATTTAACCCTTTTTAGTTAATATTTATAATTCTTATTACTTGCTGGGCACTCAAATGATCACTCTTGCTTAAATTAAATGTTTTCAGTTAAGTATGATCAACCCGAAGGCTCAGGCAAGAACAAGGGGAAAGGAAAGCCGTTCGGATGAGATTTCTAATATGTTGTGTAATAGTTATAGTTTATTAAGACAATGTTACTTATTATATATGATGTAATAAATGTTTAAAGGCCTCGTATCTGGGAGTAAACTTTGATGCATATGTAAATTAAGTTTGAATTTTATATTATTGTTATTATTAGTAGTATTATTCAGCTTATAGAAATGCTATCGTGAAGCACCGAGTTCGGGTTTCAAGTACCCGAATTTGGGGGCATCACAGATCATGTTTTTGGAGTGAAAGAGAATGGCAAAGATTTTTCTGATTATTCATGTTTAAGTACATAGTAATGTAAAGGCTTCTAATTATCATGTCAAATGGTCTCATATCTTTCTGAATTGAAGAACAAAAACCATTTAGAAGCGCTATTAATGATCATTAAGTTTCCTCTGATTTATTTCTCTCCATTTTGGTAGTCATGCATTCTTATTTCTTTGGATAGTTTTTGTTTATTATGGTAGTCATGCATTCTTGATTGTTTGATAGTAATTAAAAAAAGTTAAAAAGAAAAAAGAAGAGAAAAAGTGGTATTGGCTTAGGATCTGAGAGAGAAAGGCAGAGACACCTTTAAGCTTGGTAAATTGATGTCCATGCGAGACTTTGATCATTTCTTTGTCTATGTGTGTAGGACAAAAAAAGGAACCAAGTAAATTATATGTTCACTTTCTCTTATAGACTTATCTTGTTGGATTTGTTTGCTATAATTGTCCTTTATTTTCATTTTGCCTAATCTAATCCTATCTTGTGTAATATTAATGGAACACTTATTTTTCTATTAGTAAATCCAACGAGTTTACATTTGTCTGTTTGCAGTACTCAGTTTTTGGTTCAATGTTGACTCTTGGAAGCATGTTGGGTGCAATTGTAAGTGGAAAACTAGCAGATCTCATTGGCAGGAAACGCGTAAGTGCAAACCTTCTATCATCTCAGGGCATGTGTAAATTCTTTATTTAAAGATTACGTCAACTACTCAACTCTATCTGCGCTTAATCTGGGGTATATCTATATACTTGTGTTTCAGACAATGTGGTTCCTTGAAATATTCTTCCTCATAGGGTGGCTCGCAATCATTTTTGCAAAGGTGTCTTTCCTATCCAAGTTTGCTTCATTTATTAGGAACTGCTCTTTCCACTAAATAATTTTGTGTTTCTCTTGATTATCAGAGGGCAAGAACTAATCATGCTTTAAATATATCTATATCAAATATGTTTATCAAAAGAATTGGGACACAGAGTGACCAGGTTGCAACTTCATATAAGGGAATGTACATTAATCCCATTGGAAGAAATATAACTCGTTAAATTCATATATTGGTTAATTTTTTGAACAAACATTTAATGGTTTATCGTTCACCAAGTTTAATTTTTAACATGGCTTATGCTAAATAGATTTGATTATCATAGTAGCATTTGGTGTTTCTTTAGAGAGGCTTCTGAAAGATACACGACTGCAATGAGCTAAAATTCCTTAGAGCCAAAATAGAAAATAGGAAAATATAAAATGGAGAAGCGAAAGAATGAAAGTCACTGTCAAATCAAGTTAATGGATTTATTGAGTGTTTTATCCTTGTTGAAAGGGTGCTTGTTGGCTTCACCTCGGAAGATTGTCAATGGGATTCGCAACTGGGATTCAAACTTACGTGGTAACAGTAGAAATTTTTCATCGTTTAATTTACTTATCCATCTAATTGTAATTGAACTTACATTAATTTGCATTGCCACACAGTCACCAGTATATGTTGCTGAAATCACACCCAAGGCTATCCAGGGAGGATTTATTTCCGCAATTCAGGTACACAAAACGTTAAAAGTTTTTATTGAACAAGAAATTGTTCTCTTAAATGTTTATATACTATAAATTCTAGTTAATTGGTAAAGCAAGAATTTTATTTTGTGTAGAAGTATCAAATCTTTGTTACATACCCTCATTGTGTCTACAGTTGATGGTATGTGGTGGTGTGTCATTGATGTTTTTCATTGGTGGATTATTATGCTCCTCTTTTCTTTTTTGAGATTTCCTCGGTACAACCTGGAGAGTTCTGTCGAAAGGTCAATCTCTGTGAACAAGTGGTTTTAATTTATTAGAATCTTAGGAAGGATAGCAAGTGAGTTTTGTCTTTTCAATGTCTGCGGCAACATGTTGAATTCTTGGTAAATAAATCTATGATGTCTGTGATTATAGCTAGCATCTTTGGGGCATATACTGTATGGAAATTTGTCTCAAGAAAAGTTTTTCCACATTGACTAATAGCCTCAACTTTTCCATAAATGTTGTCCTTTCTATATAGAAATCTAAACACTGTTATTTAAGATTGTGTGATGGTATTTAAGATTGTGTGATGCTTGTGGTTGTTGAATGTGACTGAATTCTGACTTGAGGTCAACATATAATAATAATCTACAAGTCTTGTAACAAAAAATATGTTTACCACTAAGCTTACTGAAATTAATTCATGAAATGGCCGATTAAGATTCCAATTTTTTCTTGTAACAAAGCAATCATATAGTCGCACTGAAGGTTCTTTTTCTATTTGGATTTGTAGCAAATGATATTGTGATTGCCTATTTGTCTTTTTCTACTTATGAGCAATACGGTATACATTAGTACCACGTAGCAACTCTATTATCTTTGTGTATTAATTTTGGCACTAAGTGCCTCTAGTGACCTATTTGCTTCATTTTCCTGACTTTGCTATTATTTTTAAATATGTGCAGGAAGACTGCTTCTACGACCTGCCTTATAATATTGGGTATCAAATTTTCATGCTATGTTTACGGAAGACAAGGGATGAAATTATGAAGTGTACTCTCTCTATATATGTAGATATATACTTTGATTGAAGAACTGTGGTAGCTTTAAATGGTTAATTAAAAAGATAATGAATGATTATATGTAATGGATGATTTTATTAAGTTAATAATATTTTAGTTTTTTGTATTTTTGTCATTATTTGCTATGGGGACATTGAGCCAACCAGGTACACAAAAAGAATGTCAAATTTTGATTTGACAACAATAAAATTCGTTACCAAAGCATTGAACAAGTTTTAATATAGCAACAATTTTTTATACATTTAGCAACAAATTTCCGTTGCTAATGGCATTAAAAATATAATATTTGGCAACAAAAAATTAATCTAATAACAACAGAGAGAATATTGTTGTTAATACTAATATAAAAGGAAACATTTTTTATCGTTGCAAATCATATCAACTTTTGCTGCACATATAAAGAAACGACAACATATAATGTCGTTGCTAATTGAATGACTTTTCATTGCTATTGAAAAATAACCAAAGAACAAACATTTTCGCTTCTTTGATTCAAAGATAATGTCATTGCCCGAATAATATAATCAAAGAACAAAAATCGTTGCTAAAAAGTTTACATTCCGTAACAAAAGCAAGCTTAGGCAACAATTTTCATAATTTACTACAACGAAAAATGTCATTGCAAAATATAGTGTCAATTGCAACGAAAATGCATGGTTGTTGCAAAAAAAGAGTTCATTTCGTTGCCAATTAGCGAGTGCTTTTTTGCAGCGAAATGGGGTTTTTAGCAACGAAATTTTAATTATTCGCAACAATATATTTTGTTGCTAAAGGATCGATGTCTCTCAGACGAAAGCCAAATTTCGTTGCAAAATGTATTACTTTTGGCAACGAAAAAAACGTCGTCATTCTTGAAACAATTAGCAACGCTTCATTCTTGCTGACAAAAGATAAGAACGACAAGAAAGTCGTTGCCAAAACCCTTTTGCAACAAAATTTGGCACCTTTAGCAACGAAAATCGATTGTTGCTGAAGCCCCATTTTTTTTATAGTGATGCGCGCTAAATAGGATGAGACAAGTTAATAACAAACCCCTCAAATTTTTTATATTAAGTCCTAAGCGTTCAAATATATTTAGAATATCGAACGTCGCCTTCTAGCATGATAAAAATAATAGAGTATCAATTAATTATTATAAGTTTGTTGTGTCACCACAAAGCTTATCTTAATTCTTTGAGATGTTAATTTTATCATATTTGATGCTTATAAAGAAAATTGAACAATGTTATTTTGTTGTGTCACCACAAGGACAATATTTTTCTTTTTTGAATATATGGAGTGCTAGGTTGGAATTAACTTGGATAATTTTGATTTGGATGTGCCACCACTTGATTAAAATAATCTAAGAGGCAAAATACAAGGAGTTGCATAGTTGATGTAATTGACAAGAGTTGTCTACCTATTTATTTATATATATATAGTTTGTTGTGTCACCACAAGGCTATATACATTTGAAATGGGATCCTTATTCTCACTAGCAAATCTTTAATTAGATTTTACCGAACTATATAAGTGAAGGTAATATAGTTTGAAGAAAATAATGGGAGATACCAATTTAAAACAAGACCTAAATTATTTTGGTAATTAATAAAAGAATATATGTTAAAATGTTGTTAAGAACAAATTCATTTACAAAATTTTACAATGTCTAAAATTAATATCACTGCGTAGCATATTAGATGCTAAATTAACCGGACCGAATTAAACGGATTGGTTAAGAAAATTGAGAATAGTTCTCACGACTGAAAAGCTATCTTATATCCTTAATACGTCTATCCCTGCAATGGTTAAAGACAATGCCTCTGAGGAAGAGATTGCTACTTTTAAAAAGTGACAAGATGATGCACAGTTGGCTCAATGCATCATTCTCGCATCCATGAGTAACTTGCTTCAATGTCACCATGAAACTATGGATGCTCTTACTATATTTCTGCACATCAAGTAGTTGATGGTGAGGAAAGTAGGATTGATAGATATCAGATATCTAAGGAGCTCTTCCGATCTAGAATTACCGATGACACTATAGTACAGATAAAAGTCCTTAACATTATCAATTTGATTGATCAATTAGGACAACATGTTTTGTCATGGATCGAGAGTTGAGCCAAGATTTGATCTTGCACTCACTCCCGGACTCCTTTCACAATTATTGTGAATTTTTTCATATAAACAAGCTAGATATCAACCTCAATGATTTGCTTAACATGTTGAAAAATGTTGAAAGTCACTTTCCAACCAAGAAAGACCAAGTCTTACTGGTAGGGGTCAAAGGATCTTCTAAAAAGAAGAACGATTCAAAGAAGGTAAATAGAAAGGCAAAAATAAAGGATAATAAGAACAAAACTGATACAGATAGCAAAGGAGTTTGCTTCCACTACAATAAGCCTGGACACTGGAAAAGAAACTGTGAGAAGTATCTTGTAGAGGATAACCAGAAAAAGCTTAATGAAGTTTCGGTTATAAATATAATTTTTGTTTATGATTAAAATAAATTTTTCTTTAAGTCAAGATTCTACTTGGGTATTGGATACCGGCTTTGGTTATCATAAATATAGATTTATGAAGGGACCAAACAGAAGTAGAAAGCTAAACAAAGATAAGTAATGCTATGTGTGGGAAATGAAGCAAAGGTCGCTGCATTAGCCATAGAAACTTATAGTTTAGCATTGCCTACAGGAAAATCTATTAAGTCAATAAGTTGTTATTGTATTCCAATACTTGTTAGAAACATTTTTTCCATTTTTTTGTTAGACAATAAAATCTTTGGTATTATATTTAAGAACAATTGTTGTTCTATTTATAATAATAATGTTTTTCACAGAGCTGGAATATTACTTAATGGATTTTGTGTACTTAACTTACAAAAAAATTATTTTGCAAATTGAATAAACTAGTATAAGAAAAAGGAGATGATTATTCAAAAGGTTGAATGTGTGTATCTACTGAAATACAAGTGTGAATTATTTGAAAGGTTCAAAGATTTCAAAAGTGAAACAAATTGTCTAAGTATTAGGATTCTTTGATTTAATCAAGGAATAAATACTTGTGCAATAAGTTTCTAGATCATCTCAAATGGTTTTCTCATAATGGACACCTCCCTGATACACAATAATTGATTGATGTATCGAAAAGGAAAAATCGTACCTTGTTGGACATGGTACGGTCCATAATAATTTTACCGACATTCTAGTATCCTTCTGGGATAATGTCCTTGAAATGGCTGCATATCTACAAAAGGGTAACCTCAAAATCCGGCCCCAAGACTCCATAAAAGTTATGGACAAGGAGGATTCCTAATATTAAGTATGTTAAGATAAGGGGTTGTCCAACTTATGTGAAAAAGGTTTCAAAGGATAAGCTCAGGACAAAATTTGACAAGTACATATTTGTGGGATATCCTAAAGTAAGTTTAGGGTATATATGTTCTATAATACTAATTAGCAAAAGGTGTTTGTTGTGAAACACGCTACCTTCTAAGATAAAGGTGTTTATCATTGAAGGGGCTAGTGGGAGGATAATAGAATCTTGAAGAGTTCAAGAATCACAAAATACTATAAGTTAAATAAGAGGAACCTGTAGATAGACCTATTGTACCACAACTAAATCGTAAATCTAGAATAGTACCGAAGATACCTAAGAGGTATGGATTCATCATAGATGATGATGATGATGATGAGGTACACATCATTGAAGATGATGAACCAGTTACATACGATAAGGTAAGAGTTAAAGACACTCAGAGAAATGGATTGAAGCAGGCTTCTCAAAAATGGAACATTCGTTTTAATGAAACAAATCTAAAGAGTTTGATTTTATCACAAATAAGAATGAACCTAGTATGAAAATATTACCATCATACATCTCTGAAAAGTCGCCGATGCGTTACACAGTCCAAATAACATCCTCCTGAAGTCAAAGGTGCCATATGGGCATGTGAACGTCATTTTATCTTGATCTTCCGGTGCAATCACAATCTGATTGTACCCTGAATACCCATCCAATAAACAATAGTACTCATGTCAAGCCAATCTGTCCAACATCTGATCAATGAAGGGTAAATGAAAGTGATCCTTTCGGGTTACCTTATTGAGCTTCTTGTAATCCATGCATACCCTCCAACCGGTCACTATCCCAGTCGGTATCAATTCATTATCTTCATTGGTCACGACTATCATCCCACCTTTCTTTGGGACACACTACACTGGGCTCACCCATGAACTGTCTGAGATATGGTAGATTATCCCATCATCCAGCCATTTTAGAATTTCTTTCTTCATAACCTCTTTTATAATCAGGTTGAGCATTCTTTGCTGTTCCACTGTTGGTTTTTCCTCCTCTTTCAAGAGTATCTTGTGCATACAGAATGAATGTCTTATTCCCTTAATATCAGCAATTGTCCATCCTATCGCAAATTTGTACTCTCGGAGAACCCTCAACAACTTACTTTCCTTCAATTTGTTAAGTGTAGATGTAATAATAACAGGTAAAGTATCTTAATTAGCCAAAAATGTATAGATGAGGTGTTTAGGAAGAGGCCTTAGTTCAAGAGTGGGTGGTTCCTCAAGTGAGGATTTCATCTCTGCCGATGCTTTTTCTTCATTATGTAATGGCTCAAATAGCGTCTTGAATCTACTCACTGAAGGTAATGCATCCAACATATATAAATAGTCAATAAACTCTGGATCGTCCAAGTCAACATCTCCCAGTAGTGTGTGTTCCAATGGATCTCTGTCCATACCTTGAATCAAATCTTCACTAACCATTTTTCGATTACATCCATCTTGAAACTCTCTTCATCATCCGTAGGGAATTTTATAGCTTTGAAAACATTGAACTTAACCTCTTGGTCTTGCACTCTCATCATTAACTCTCCTTTTTGCACATCAATAAGAGTCCTCCCAGTTTCCAAGAATGGCCTTCCTAAAATAATTGGGATGTTCTTGTCCTTTTCATAATCTAGGATGATGAAATCTGCTGGAAATATAAAATTATCCACCTTGACCAATATATCTTCAACAATTACCCTCGGATAAGTAAATGATCTATCCGCCAGCTGTAGTGAGATGTTTATTGGTTTTGGTGCCGGCAAACCCAACTGAGTGTACACAGATAATGGCATGAGATTCACACTCGCACCCAAATTACACAAACATTTTTTGAAGGCAATGTTTCCAATTGTGCAAGGAATGGTGAAACTACCCCGATCCTTCAACTTCGGAGGTAACTTCCTTTGCAACACCGCACTACACTCCTTCGTCAATGCAACTGTCTCATAATCTTCCAACTTCTTCTTTCTTAACAAAATACCCTTCACAAACTTTGCATAACTCAACATCTATTCTAGAGCTTCTACAAACAGAATATTTATCTGTAGCTTTTTGAAGATTTCCAAAAACTTAGAGAACTGTTTGTCTAGCTTTTGCTTTTGAACCCTTTGTTGAAACGATGGTGGACGATAGACAATTGGTATAACATTAGCCTGTTCCTTAGCCACTTGTCTATCTTCACCCTTGTTCTCTTCAACCACTCTTTCTTCTTTTTCCTTAACATCTTTCTTGGCGAATTTTTTGCACTTTGCCCCTCTAGATGTTTTCCACTCTGTAATGTGATAGCTTGACACTGCTCTTGATTTCCCCTTAGATTCTTCTCAGTGACACTCGGTAAAGACCCTTGAGGTCTATTATTCAAGGCCATCGCCAGCTATCTCATCTGATTTTCCAGATTTTTAATTATCACCGCTTGCGTTTTCATTGCCGCTTCATTACCAGATAAATACTTCAACAGCAGCTCCTCCAAATCTGACTTCTTTTCATGTTGCGGAGCTGACTGTTGTTGCTGATTCTGAAATCTGGGGGGTTATGATGGTCGTGAAGCTTGCTACTGATTTTGATTGTTGGTCCATGAGAATTTTGGATGGATCCTTTCCCCCAGATCGTAGGTATTCTGATATAGATTAGGAGGTCTATTATAGCTACCTACAAACTGAACTAGTGTCAGATTTATAGCATAATGCTCTGTTGGATATTCCCCCGCAAACAATTCACACACATAAGCTACCTGCTGAACCTGTACTCCTATAAGGGCATCCATTTTCTTCGATAGAACTGAAATCCGAGATGCCAAGGCCGTAACTCCATCCACCTCTAACACTCTAGTTGCCTTTGGTTGAGTCGTCCTTGCAGTTGGCCACTAGTAGTTGTTAGCTGCTATAGTATCAATCAAATCATAAGCTTCACTTAGCCATAAAATCTCCTCTCGACGCTGCATCTATACTAGTCTGAAGATTACTATTATGCCCATTATAGAAGGTTTTCATCTACAACCACTTGGGTAATCCGTGATGCAGACACTTCCTTAATAACTTTTTATATCTTTCCCAAGCTTCGTACAGTGACTCTCCATGCTGCTGTTCAAATGTTGTAATCTCATTCCTCATCTTTGCAGTCTTTGCCGTTGGGAAGAACTTTGCTTTGAACTTTTGAGCTAGGTCATCCCAAGTAGTGATTGATATTGGTGGTAGTGAATGTAACCATCACTTTGCCTTATCTCGCAGTGTGAATGGGAACAAACAAAGCCTCACTACATTATCAGATACCCCATTATATTTGAAGGTATCACATATCTCCAAAAAGGTCACCAGATGCTTGTTTAGATCATCATTAGCCATTCCCCCAAACTTTACTGAATTCTGAATCATCAGAATTGTGCCAGGATTTATCTCAAAAATTTTCTCAGTAATTCCAGACTTGGTAAGCTCAACTAAATCTCAGTAACCCTGGGTGTGGTATAGTTCGTAAGTGCTTTCTGATCTTCTGCAGCCATTTTTTTTATTTCTCAAAGTTCTCCCTAGTCTCTTTAATCCACTTACTCAATCTCTGAAGCTTTCTTTCGATATTGTCCTCGTAAGGAAGTAAGTCTGGCTTCTTTGACCGAGTTTGTATGCACTAATCAAGAGAACCTAAAACAAGAAATAACACAAAAAGAAAAAGAAAAATGTTTAACTAAAACTGATATAATTAAACTGATATTGAAAGTAATAAAATCAATTATCTATACCCAACAACAGCGCCAAAAACTTGTTGGGTGTAATCTAATTATGCACGACACACAAGTATGCGTGATCAACAAGTAATATAATGATAAGTAAATTATCATTCCCACAGAGAAAAATATTGAATTTTATTCTAACAATTACCAACTTTGTATTATCCCAATTTTATTAAACTAATGATATAATGACGAAATTAATGAAAAACTACTAAATAAAATAAAATCAACTAATTACCACAAATCTTAATCAGATAATGAAGAATTAAGCCTACAATTTCACTTTATGCTTCACTCAGATTATCACACTTCTTTTTAATTCAAATTAACTATTCAAATTTATTACTTAAGAACACGAAAGTAGATATAACCATCTCCCGATGCACTATACCCATATCAACTTAAATCTACAGATGATAGAATTAAGCAAAATACCCTAATTAACTAATTCACTATATCTCTATGTGAATTACAATTAAAGAAGGTTTAATCCCAAGTTCTCATAAGATTACATGCGATGCTTAGTTTTATCTCTATCCTAAATATAAATTCTGAATCCCATCAAAAAGTAGAAATCACAATCACATGCTATCATGATTAAGTCTAAACCTATATTTCATCTCTCGAGTTCATATAGGTTCACAAAGAATTGGTGATCAAGCAACTCATAGATTACACACAAATCATAATAGATGAACTAAAAATAACATCATTGAATTAAACTTGAAGCATGATAATCCTCATTACACATAAAGATCCATCGTAGGCTTTATTAGTAAAATTAGTTCATAACTAATGAATTAAACATCCCGATTACAAAACTAAAATCGAAGAATGAAAATAGTAAATAGAACCACCCTTTTCTTCAATTCAATTTGAAATCTTCGTGTTCCTAGCTCCTTATTTCTATTCCTCCAAAAAATGAAAATAGTAAATAGAACCACCCTTTTCTTCAATTAAATCTGAAATCTTTGTGTTCATAGGTCCTTGCTTCTGTTTCTCCAAAATCTCCAAAAATCTAGGGTTTGTCAATTATTGATGATGAATGATTGATAGATTTGATGAAGTCCCCTTTTTTTTGTCACTGAATGTGTCCCAATCGCGTCCAAAATCCAAAAGCTCCACAATACCAGAAGTAGAATCACATCAAAATAATTTCTTCTCTGCCACGCACCCCTGCCCCAACGAGGTATTTTAACCTAAGAATGCCCGCCCTGGCGGGGTATGACTCTTAACTTTACATATTTTTCTACTTTGCCTGCACTTTCCTGCTACCTTGTCACCAACCCTTTCCTTAGCCAATACAAACAAAACCTGCACACAAACACAACACAACCACATAAAATAATACTAAAATAGATGGATTAGCCATCGTTTAAGTCTGAAAGGCATCCAATTCGTAGGTATGAAACCCACTCATCATTTCCCAATGTAGGATTCACCATACTGTACTTCCTCTTCAATTTCTGAACAAAGTGGTTCACCATTGAACCACTTTTTCAAGAATTTAAGAGGAAGTACAATATACATGGGGAACCACTTATTGGGAACTATTGAATTTCCTGTAACTCTCTATTTGTATCTCATATTTCGTAATAAGTCTGATTTTACAAGAAATTCAAAAGTTATTTGTTGATTTATTAGCTGATCAATGATACCTAGGGTAAAATCTCTACTGCACATTTAATATATGCAGACTTTGAGTAAGATAAAGCTATGAGTAAAAAATATTTTCAGTTAGCAACCCTTCACTCTATGGCAATTAATTTTGAAAAACAGGAGCACCAACTGAAAGACCTAGGGCTTTAAAACCAAGGATGTTGTAATACCCAATAATTTTATAAATAATAGTAATAATGAAAATAAAGGTAGTTGTAATTATTTGAGTGCATGTATATTTATTTATATGTGTCTTGAAGCTTGATAATTCAATATGAATTGAATTAAGTATGTGGTAATTAAGTTTGAGCTAATAGTGATGTTGATAATATGCTTGATTATAATTAATTAAGCTAATGTGTTAAGCCTTGTGTGGCATAATATTATTAATTACTTAATGGGATTAATTAAGAGATGAGTTAATAAGGTATTAGACTAAGGGTTATATCCAAGCCTAATATTAATAATGTGACATAATTGCATAAGTTAGGAGGTGGCCCAAACAATTGGATTACTAGATTAATATTTGAGCCCAATGTGTAAAGGTATTGGGGACTAGCCCAATGTGTATGTATTTATATAAGGAGCAAATGAGCTAGCATGGTGTACAAAAGAGCATAATAAAAATGCAACATGAGTGGGTAGCACCCCCGCATTCCCGCCCAAGCCCCCCCTCCCCTTGCAAAGTGTTACTTTTTTTAGCTAATTGAGCTCACAAGCAAGGCAATGTGGGAATAATGATGATCTAGACCTTATGGCTAGTTGTCCTTTAGGTGAATAGTGTTGAAATTTCCACCAACTTACCTTTTACCCTTGGATAATAACCTAATTATTGGGCAATGTTTCTTCTATAAATAGGGCCCTCCTAATTCATTTCTTCATTTATTAAAATCCCACGTGTTGGCAAATATAGAGAGAACTAGAGAGAATAGAGAAAAAGGGAAAACCTAGGAGAACTCTTGCATTTTGGTGGAGCACAAGGAGGAAGAATCAAGGTGGAGACCTATTGGAAGTTCATAGCCAAGAGGAAGAAAGAAACAAAGAGGTAGGTTCATTATCTAATTTTATTTTTGTCAAGATAGGTTAGTATATATAAATCTAAGTAGAGATGCATGCTTGGTTGTGGATGATTTTTTTTTGTTATGGGATCATAATGGATCTGAAGGTATAAGGATGAGTATTGGAAGGAGATTATATAATATATGTGTCTTGTATGTGATTTAGAACCAAATGAACAAGAGATAAGCATATGAGCATGAAACCTAGCTTAGTATACTTGAAAGTATCATATTTGTGATTAATATCGTAAAATGTGTAAGCTATGCGTATAATCCTAAAATGTTCTATTGAACATATACAAAATATGAACATAACCCAAGTGGAATCATCAGATTCGGGCTTTAAACAAACTCGTAGCAAAACGTGTAGTGAAACATGTCCAAGTATGAACCCTAGCTTGGAAAATTAATAAATTTGATTAACTAAATAATTTGGAAAGTGATTTAATAAATCAAATATTGAAGATATGTAATTTTACAAGATTATGGAAGTGGTTTGAACTTATTTGGATGTATAAATCAAAAGTTATGAAGAATCAAAGTGTTGAAAACCTCTTCAAGAAATTCTGTCAGCTTGCACGCCCCGTGCCACCTGTGAATAAAATTCGGTGTTCCCCGCACCAGGACCAAATTAGAAACTCTGTTAAGGTAGCGCGCCCCACACCGCCCGAGAACAAAACCTGGTGTGCCTAACGTCAAGGTCGGATCTAGAATTCTATAGGGGTAAGACGACCACTACGCCCATAGACTAAAAACCAGTGTGCCTGATCGGGCCCCTTTCTGATTGACCGGATCTAGGTCAAAAACCGTCATGGTGAACCGGGTCCCGGTAAAGATCGAGGCAAGTGTCAAAACATAAAATTTTTATAAGATAAATAATAATTAAAAGATTACTAATTAATTAAAATAATACTTATTATAAGCTTTGTGAATAATAATGTTGTTTAATAAATAATAAATTACAATAGTAGTAAAGACTATTTCTAATTGTGAAATCAATGATGCATAAACAATTAAGATGACATTAAGTAACATTTTAATTATGGAAAATTAAAGTGATATTAAAAGTAATACTTACTTTAACTATGGAATGATAAGGGTAAACAATTAAATGCTTGGAAGATTATTTAAATGTGGTTAAGTGAGAAATAAATAATTTGAATGATATAAAGAGATATCCCTAACCCCAAGTAATAACAGATTAATTAAAATATGAAGTGTAATTAAGAAAATTACTTAAAGAATAATAAGCGAAGTAAGATTATTTTATGAATGTAATAAGGTATGAAACATTAAGTGAAAAATTAAGATAATAAAATATTTCCTTATGAGATAAATACGAAGACAAAGAGATAAGACAACAATTAATAAGATGAATTGTTTGTGGAGTCTTAGTTATCTAAGGCTAGTAAATTAGATCGATTAAGATTTATATTATGGGTTGATAGAGATTAACCGTTATGATAACAATAGTTTATTCAAAGGATAAGACGTCAAGGTTGGAAATAGTTAACGACTCAGGCAAGTACCTAAACTTGTACTCTTATTGATCGCACGAGTAAATAATTGCTAGAATGATTCTCATATTATAAATTTATGAAAATTATTATTCATACTTTGAAGCTTGATTTAAATCACAATTATATTCTTTGAAACATGTTACAAATATTGGAATTATAAATTGTTCTTAAAAACATTGAGAAAGGTGTCTAAGCCATTTGTTTTGGCTAGGCCAATGTCTATGATTTAGAAAGCTATCCAAACTAATTGTCTTGGTGAAGACTCTTATAATCTGCTGAGATGAACAACCCTTAAAAAAGGGGATATATATGTTGGGAAACCAACACACGTGTGAACAACATGTTTAAATGTTATGCATAGCGTAGGGTACTATGATCTGATCACCTATTATACTTATTTTTATTGGATTATCAGTGAAATACTATTAATTCTAGCAGGAGTTCTTGGTCCATGGTGACTGCTCAGTATTAAAATCTTATCTATTGGAAAATGTTGAAACCTTTGAATTCCTTTGATAATATTTCGATCTATAATGAATCATTATTTAAAATTTAAAGGACATATTTGGAACTATTAATACTTCTTTGTTTACAACATTATTCTTTGAATTCCTTAGCTATCCTTTATCATTATACCTTTTAGATTATTAGATTTATATAATTATGTATGTTAACACTTGTTGGGTAAATTTGTTCCTCATTTTTGTTCTCCTTAAACATTCCAGTTAAGGCAGAACAAGGTGAAACGTCAGGCAAGGACAAGAGAAAAGGCAAGGCTATGACGTAGCTTTGTTCTTCTATGTATAGAAGCTTTATTATTTTGTTGTATTAAGACCTAATAAATGTTATGTATTAAGTATGTTATGAATTAAGTTGTGAAGTGTAAAAGTATTAGTTGCGAGATTGGGATGAGAATATTTATGTTTTACTAATGTAAATTATTCTATTATTCCGCTGTTTGAGATATTACTATGTTAAAATGTGAGGCACTAGATTCGAGGTAC
Organism: Panax quinquefolius; assembly: GCA_020205615.1. NCBI lineage: Eukaryota > Viridiplantae > Streptophyta > Magnoliopsida > Apiales > Araliaceae > Panax > Panax quinquefolius. Next base: position 41,110,095 of record CM035158.1, on the reverse strand, counting down.
ATGTATCTGAATTTGGTTGCGTCACAGGTTGGTATCAAAGTTTTAGGTTATAAACCATAGGAGCAAGAATCCTTAGACTATAACCTTAGAAAGAATTTAGGAGAATAGAAGGAGATAAAACTCATGTAGAGTTTTCTTAGTAGAGTTAGTAGCATTGTGAAATATATTTTCATTGTATATAATGAATTTATATTGTGACGTACTAATGAAGTTGTTGTTTGTTTGTTTTTTGTTTGTGGCTGTAGGATGCCTGAGCTAGGATAACCTATTAAGACTGTAGAGGAGGAGCCACGTGACATACATGTGGTGTATGAAGCCCTCTAACAGCTGAACCCATCTTAGCAGTGGCCCTTGTCGAAGATGTGGAGGACAAAGAAATAGAGTTTGACCCTGAAGAAGAGCCGATGAAGGATGAAACCATGGAAGATTTCAATGGGGTACCACACGATGGGACCACATTTGAGGATCAGATATTGGTAGAGTACGAGGAACAAACCCTAGAATTAGGAAACTTAGTCGAGGAGCTATAGATCGAGACCTAGGAGAGGCAGATTAAGATGCATAAACTGAGGACTGAGGCCCAAGATAGACAGGCCAAAATGCAAGAGATGGAGGTAGAGAATGCAGATCACAAGGAAGCGAGTATACAGCTAGGAATTCTTATGCACCAGTTATTGTCCAAAAATGTGGAGTTGATTTGTAGGCTTCAACATTTCGAATAGAGGGAGCTGAGCGAGTAAACTGAGAAGGAGGCCCTTTGTACCCAATTAGAATTAGAAGTTATAGATAAGATCGACTTCGAGGAAAAGTGGGAAGAAGCTCGTGATAGAGCTGAAGATTTAGAGGATGAGGTAAGGTGAAAAAGAGGAAGATGAACATGATGGGTTATGCATTTCGCATAGCGATGGACCGATGGATTGATAGAGTATACCACTATCTAGCGAAGTAGGGACATGCCCGTTATACCTTGAGCAGATATTTGATAGCCCACATGGGGCAGATAGAGTACAAGAGCGTAGTAGAGCGTGAGATGTTAAGCTAGGATCTATGTATATGAGTCTAGTAGTAGTAGTTATATTTATGTATTGTTTTGTAAATCCCATCTTTTGTGTAAGATGTGAGATAGTTGATGTAAACCCCATGTTTTGTTACATGGGTAATATGTTAGTATTCCCTGCCTTTTGATATAGTAGGGGATAGATGTTAGCATTTGTGACACCCCCAAATCCGGGTACTTCATTTCTACCAGATTTGGTGTTCACTTGATAAAAACATGCATAACTAACTACCCAAATATAATAAAGTTTAACAATAAACCTTCCCATTAAAGGGTTACATCAACAAATTCAATAAAATCTCCCAGGTTATCTAACCTTTAATTACAAACATCATATGCGGAAAATTAAATAAATACATCATCAGATTAAAATAAAGTTCAACAATATAATAGTCAACAGTTTTACAAGTCTTTAAAAGTTGCTTATCTTTTTTTTCCCTCTACTGGTTGTAGGTTAATCAACCTTCTCAACTTTAACTGTAATGTTTATATAAGCAAGAGTGAGAAAACAAAGCTCACTTAAAATGATAATGAATAAATATCATATCAATTTCCAAATGAATAGGCTCAATAGAAAATGAATAAGGTATTTCATCAATAATAATAATCAGGAACAAAATTTGAAATATATAACTGAGGGTCAAAAGACCACGAACTATGTCCAAAGTTATAAGAATTCTTTCAACTTATACTTTAACAGTCGTAAGACTATAAGGACTCCACGTACTTAGGGGGAACAACCCTTCGTACAATGTATTGTGCAGAAACATTTTAATGTTATGCGTAAGTTATCCCCTATAATAGGGTTGTTCATCTCAGCATTTAGAATACGAGTCCACACCAAAGTAAGTTTGGTTTGGATAAGTTTCAAGGTAATTTAGAGTTTAGGAACATCAACTAAGGATTAGTTGAATAAAACTGTAATAAAATTATGCTATGGAATAAGTCATAAGTGAATCAACATTGTATGATAAGGTCATGCTTTAGGAATAATCTAAGAGCATAAAGATTGAATAACATAACATACCTTGCTTGAACAATATTAAGCTAAGCTTATTTAGATTTGAGTATTGAGCATGCATAGCAAATAGTAAATTGAACGACAAAACTTGTTCAATATCAGTATATCAAAATTTAAAAACTTGCATGCTAAACAACAAGTTAAATATTAGAAAGACTGGCTCAATATCAAAAGGTAAGATTTAGGAACTTGTACAATATAAATAGAATTACGAAACTGGCACAAAGAAGTTTAGTGTAAGACCCCAACTTTTATGAATAAAGATGAATTTTCTATAATTATCATTTTTGAATATTATGGAATGAATTTGATATAATCTTATAGTTGTGGGTAATATTTATAAATTTTGCAAAGTACGTAAGTTGATATATAATATTCGATTGGTCGGGGAATATTCGTTTTAGCAGGGAATATTTGTATGACGACACAATCATTGGTGGACCCCACAACGGAATTATTGTCGGATTGAGAAAACGACAAAAATATTTTATGAAAATAATGGCGGAAGTTTTACCGTTAACTCGTTGAAACACCCAAAGTGTTAAAGTAATGAAGAATACTGGCGTGGTTGCATAGTAGCACACTGTGATTGATTATTAATGCTTACGTGAGAAGTCACTCAGCTTTTGTTCAATTATTGCTACAAGAATTCTTTGATAGTATCTCACGTTATTTGATTCAATTATTGTCGATATTTTTATATTATTAATCAATAATTGAGATGACAGAGTTATTAATATTATTATTTGCAATATTAATGATGTCTAGAAGTTCTGCCAAAGAGAGGTTTGGTCACCTAATTGTGCGCCAATAGGGAGAAATCCTTATTGGAAAGCCCCCTCTTTCCTGGGAACGACCTGGTCGATTAATAGTGTGAATTATAATAATGATGATAAATGTTGTTAAAAAAATTGAGAGAATTTTTATGAAGTATTTGATGCTATTATATGGACCTCCATTTACCCATTTTTCAACATAATTGACAGAAAATTATTTAATATATTAAAGGTGGAGCCCACATGTGGGGGCCACATGTGGGGGCCACGTGTGGAAGAAATGGTTGAAATGAAAATGGGGTGAGGGGGAGGAAACATTTTTGGGAGGGAATTGCTATTATTATATATATAAATATATTATATTTTAGTTTTTGTTTTTTTTCTTAATTTGCTTGAAATTTTAGTTGCTTGCAAAATTGGTAAGCATCTGTGAATGAAATAATGCATCAGTCAAGCATCCGTGAATGAAATAAATGTTGCGTCCATGATTTTTTCTTACACAGTGCCCCTTCCATTCTCCTATAAATAGGATGCTTAGTTAGAATTGAAATCACACCAGAAATTTCAGAGAATTCTCTTCTATAATCTTGAGCGTATTTCTTTAGAGTTTTAAGAAGTTTTGAGCATAGTGCAAGTTTTCTTCAAGAATATCCTCGCCCTACCAGTCGAAATACTCTTCTTTTACGGTAAGGGGTATTATTTCTTTTGTATTCATGAAGAGAACTTTTGTTATTCCATTCTATATTATTCTGTTAGAATAACCTGTATACGCGGACTTCCCTATACATGGTGAAATTATTCTGTTGTTCCATTCTTTATTATTATATTGGAATAACCTATCTATGCGAAGTATCGTATACATGGTGAAATTCTTCTGTTATTCCATTCTTTATTATTCTGTTGGAACATCCTTTCGGTGCGAATTTCTCCTTACCTGGTTCCGTTATTTATTATTCTGTTGGAACATCCTGTCTGTGTGTTTACGCATGACCTGGTTCTGTTATTTATTATTCTGTTGGAATATCCTTTGGGTGCGTATTACTCGATTCGGTTCCATTAATTATTATTCTGTTGGAATAATCTGTCTGTGCGGTCGATCGCATGCATGGTGATTTCTTTTGTTATTCCATTCTTTATTATACTCAGTTGGTTAAACTTTTTACTTCTATACTCCATGAAATTAGTGGAATATCCTTTATATTTGTGCTTCATCCAGTATCTTTTCATGGAAACATTCTTCTGAGCATTCTTGAATTTTACTCTACAAAGAAGTATCATGTTGACAATTTGGACGTTATTAGTTCCTGGATAAATTAATTCTTGAACTTGTTTTATTGAATTCTTATATCATTGTCATCATCCTCATATTTATATTATGTTGAAAGTCATCTGTAGCCTGTAGTACATAGATGGACTTGGTATGATTATGACCAGGGATTAATCGGTATAATCATCACCGTAATGTTACAAATGATGTGGTAAAAGTCCTCATTGGCCATAGTGCATTGATGGACAGTTGTTGGCATGATCATGACTATTGATGAATACACGAATATCCTTTGTGACACTCCCAAACCTAGGTACTTCAATCCCATAGGATTTGGTGTTCACTTAATCAAACATTCATATCTAACTACCTAATCACAATAAAACTGGATAAATAAAACCTTGTGACATCCCCAAACCCAAGTACTTCATTCCCACATGATTGGGTGTTCACTTAATCAAACATTCATATCTAACTACCCAAACACAATAAAACTAGATAAATAAAACCTTTCCCATTAAAGGGTTACATAATAAAAAAAATCTCCCAGGTTGTCTAACCTTTAAATACAATCATTCAAATGCGAAAAATAAATAAACTTTATTACAACCATTCAATTAAAACTGATAATAAATATCATATTACAAGTCTTCAATACTTGTTCATCTTTCCTTTTCCCTTACTGGTGCTAGGTACATCAACCTTCTCATCTTTAACTGTAATAGTTATATAAGCAAGAGTGAGCAAACAATGCTCACTTAAAACAATAAGGAATCAACAGGAGTATAATAATAATAACTGCCCATGATAGGCTTATCAAGACTGAAAGGTACTCTAACAATGATAAACAGGAACTGAAATCCAAAATGTGGAATAAATATAATTGAGGGTCATAAGACCATGAACTATGTCCACAGTTGTAAGTAATCTTTCAACTCCAACTTTAACAGTCATAAGACTATAAGGACTCCTCGTACTTAGGGGGATCAGCCCTTCGTACCATGTATTGTGCATAAACATTTAACGATACGCGTAAGTGGTCCCCTAATAATAATAGGGTTGTTCATCTCAATATTTGGAGTACAAGTCCGAACCAAAGTGAGTTTGGTTTGGATACATTTCAGGGTAATTTGGAATTCAACGAACATCAACTAAGGATTAGTTGAATAAAACCAATAACATCATACTATAGAATAATCGTAATTGAATCAACATGGTAAATTAAAGTCATGCTTTAGGAATAATCTAATAGCATACAACTTGAATAACTATAACACACCTTGTTTGAACAATGTTAAGCCAAGGTTATTTAAAATTGAATACTAAGCATATATTGCAATTTGAACGATAAAACTGTTCAACATTAGTATGTATAATTGTGCATACTAAACAACAAGTTAAATACAAGAATAACTTGTTCAAAAAAAATCAAAGTTTAGAAAGCTTGCATCATTTATAAGGTAATCGATTTAGAAACAATAATTGGTTCAACAAGATAATAGATTAGGGAACATTCCTTGCTCGTAGGCTAAACCGAATCAATTCGAATCACAATATCCTATAAATATATGTCATCATGACATAGTTAGCCATTACCACTTTACAAATATAACAAAGTACGTTCATCATTTAAAGAAAGAAAAATTTGATTTTTAATCACATAATTAAGTTACAAAACAATTTAATTGTTAATAACATGTTCATTCTAGGTATAGAAACATAAAAATCAACATTTTACAGTCCTACTATTATCACATCACAATTTCCTTCAAATTTTGAGTACAAAAAGTACATCGCTGCACCTATTACGCTTAACTCATATTTGCGGCCACGATTTATATCAGAAAGTGTGTAGTCACATGGATGAGGATCATGTCAATGATGCGACAATAATACTACCAGGCTACTCTGCGGCGTGGATCCTAAGGTCAAGCCTTGAAATTATCTATCGCTAAGTCGTGGTTTGACGCAAATCATAGTCTTCGACCGACGACTTCTAACAACAAGATGAACAAAGCAATTTTGGCCTACAAGCTCCATTCTAACAGTCTAATTAACATGTAATTCATATAGAGACTTCACATAAACATAGTTCAAAGATTGTAAACATCTTTCTACTCATAAAACAATATAAACAACGAATTTAACATATACAATTTCACTGTTTTTGATAAAAACTCACTTTTTGATGTTTTTGATGAAAGTTAAACACTGTGATTTTGTTTTTCAACCAAAACAGTTAATTCAAAGCAAAGTTTATACATAGTCTACCACATTCAATAATCAATTTATCAACTAAACAACAAATAAACCCTTAATTTCTACCTTAAACCAAACAATATACATATACATAAAAACTCTCTGTAAAAATAGTTTTTCCTCACAACCATATACATAATATAAATTCATGGACTATTCTCAAATATAGCTTAATAAAATAGTTTAACAACACTAGATTATTATATAAAATCACATACATAACAAATAATTTATCCTTACACAAGTATTTTACAGAGAATTAGGGAAGAGAAAAACTAAACCTTCAAAAATTAAAAGAGTAGGATAATACCTTGAAGAATATGATGATACTATCTCTTTGATTGTTAAGCTTTTTTCCTCTTCACTCCCAATTCTCTAGGATTCTCTCACTTTTCTTTTTCTCTTCTTCTTCTTCCTCTGAGTTTTTCTTTTCTTCTCTCTTACCTCTCTCCTCTATTCTTACATCTTAGAATATAACGCATATAAGATATAATATATATTAATTATATAATATAATACTAACTTAACTGACATCAGTTATTTTTATTTTGAAAACCAAAAGCCATAAGGCTTGTTTGGCTAACCAAAAAAAATAATCAATTAACCCTTATGCCTTGTTTGGTAAAACACAATTAGATTAAAGACTTAATAGGCATTAGGCCTTATTTGGCAAAACTGAATTAAAACTCCTTTAAGTTATTTTATTAACTACTTTATAAAAGGTTATTTGTCACACTTTATAATAATTTATTAAATTACTACATCACATAAACCAATACTACAAAATTATAATTTTCTATATAATTATAACTTTATTTAATCAACTAACACATCTTTTAATTACAATTTCAAATAAAAAGAATAATAATTCAATTAATCAAAACTCTCTAACCTAATAATTAAATTAAATTAGCATAAAATAATTAATTTCTTAATTATTTATTTAACAAATAGTTAATCAAATTGAATCAAATTTGAACAATTATTTATTTAACAATAAACACATCCATTAAATACTTAAATAATTCTATAAATATTTAATATAATAATTAAAAATTCTGAAATGTTACATTATTCCCTCCTTACAAGAATTTTGTCCCTAGAATCACAATTCAAACAATTCATTCGTCACATTCTCCCTTACTTACAAAGATTCTGTCCTCAGAATCGAAGACACAGATTAAACAAATAACTCAGGGTAATTTTTCATTATTTCAGCTTTGAGTTCCCACGTAGCCTCTTCGACATTGTGGTTCCTCTAAATTACCTTCACAGAAGGTATCACTTTATTTCTGAGCACTTGTTCTTTACTGTCGACTATCTGGATAGGAACCTCTTCATAGGACAAGTCTTTTTCAAACTGTAATGGTTCGTACTCGATCACGTGCTTGTAATCATATTTATATGGTCGTAACACCGAAACGTGAAAAACATTATGAATGTTTTGCAATTCTTGAGGTAGAGCTACCTTGTAAGCCACCTCTCCAACTTTTCGCAATACTTCGAAGGGTCCGATAAATCTCGGGCTTAGTTTCTCCTTTTTAGCAAATTGATTTTTTCCCTTCCAAGGAGAAACTTTTAGGAAAACATAATTTTCTACATCGAATGCACGATCTTGTCTGTGTTGATCAGCATATTTCTTTTGTCTGTCTTGAGCAGCTATCAATCTTGTCCTGATGAGTTTGACAACCTTAGCAGTTTGTTGTATCAATTCTGGTCCTAACAGTTGACGTTCACTGACTTCATCCTAGCACAGTGGAGTTCTGCACTTTCTGTCGTATAATGCTTCATAAGGTGGCTTGCCGATGCTTGCATGGTAACTGTTATTGTAGGCAAATTCTACCAACGGTAATTGTTCATCCCAGCTTCCTTTGAAATCTATGAGACATGCTCTCAGCATATCTTCCAATATCTGAATTGTTCGTTCGCTTTGGCCATCTGTTTGCCGATGATATGTCGTACTCATTTGTAACTATGTTCCCATACATTCTTGTAATCTCTTCCAGAAGTTTGATGTGAACCTCGGATCTCTATCTGACACAATTGACACTGGAACTCCATGTATCGTCACGATCTCTTTAACATATAACTTTTCCAGCTGATCAAGATTGAATCTAATCTTTATTGGCAAAAAGTGTGCAGATTTTGTCAATCTGTCCACTATCACCCAAATCGCATCGTATCCTTTCTGAGTCGGTGGGAGACCTACCACAAAATCCATTGTGATATGTTCCCATTTCCATTCCGGTATCTCCAACGGTTGAAGTAATATGCTTGGCCTTTGATGCTCGGCCTTGACTCTTTGACATGTTAAGCACTTTGCAACGCATCTTGCAATGTCTCTTTTCATATTTGGCCACCAAAAATGTCGTCGCAAGTCTTGATACATCTTCGTACTTCCCGGATGGATCGAATATCTAAAAGTTATGAGCTTCTGTCAAGGTGTCCTCTTTTATATCTGGTACTGCTGGAACCCAGATTCGTCCCTCGAATCTCAGTATTCCACCGGTATTAACCTTATATTTCCCTTCTTTTCCCTCGACCACGCTTTCTCTTATTTTTTTTTGCATTCCTCATCCTGCAGTTGAGCGTTCTTCACTTTGTCCAGTAAAGTTGGACTGGCTTCCATCTGGTATAATTTTTCATCGGATTCTTTTGGAAATTTGATTTCCAACTCTAACCTTGACATTGCTTTAATAAGCTCCTCCTTATCAGTTAACAGCATCAACTTTTCTCTGCCTTTTCTACTCAAGGCATCTGCAACCACGTTTGCTTTGCCTGGATGATAAAAGATCTCACAATCATAATCCTTTATCAATTCCATCCATCTCCTTTGACGCATGTTCAGGTCTTTCTGAGTGAAATGTACTTTAGACTCTTATGGTTTGTGTAAATCTCACATTTCTCTCCATAGAGATAGTGTCTCCATATTTTTAAAGTAAATACAACCGCCGCCAACTCTAAATCATGAGTCGGATACCCTTTTTCGTAGTCCTTCAATTGCCTTGATGCATACGCGATGACTTTTCCGTTTTGAATAAGGACACATCCTAATCCTTTGTGTGAAGCATCACTGTACACCACAAAATTTCCTGTATTATCTGGTAATGACAACACAGGTGCCATACTTAGTTTCTTTTTCAATTCCTGAAAACTTCCTTCACATTTCTCCGTCCAAACAAATTTTACAGATTTCCTCGTCAAATTTGTCAACGGAGTGGCAATCTTGGAGAAATGCTGGATAAAACGTCTGTAATACCCTGCCAATCCCAAGAAACTTCTTACTTATGATGGAGTTCTTGTTTGTTCTCAATTTATCACAGCTTCGACCTTTGATGGATCCACTGAAATTCCATCCTTGTCAATTACGTGCCCAAGAAATTGTACACGTTCTAACCAGAATTTACATTTAGAGAATTTCGTGTACAACTTTTCCTTTCTTAGCGTCTCCAGCATTAGACGTAAGTGTTCCACATGTTCTTCTTGAGTTCTAGAGTACACCAGAATATCGTCGATAAACACCACCACAAACTTGTCTAAAAATGGTTTAAACACCCTGTTCATCAAATCCATGAACGTTGTAGGGGCGTTTGTCAAACCAAAAGACATCACCAAAATTCAGTAATGTCCATACCGAATTCTAATGCCGTCTTTGAGACATCCTCCTTCCTTACTTTCGGTTGGTGATACCCACTTCTCAAATCTATTTTGAGAAATATCTAGCACCCTTTAATTGATCAAACAAGTCATCTATTCTCAAGAATGGATATCTATTCTTAATAATGACTTTGTTTAACTCCCTATAATCAATGCAAAGACGATTGACCCATCCTTCTTCTTTCTGAATAACACCGGTGCTCCCCCACGGTACACACACCATTGAATGTATTTCTTGTCCAATGACTCCCGCAATTGCACAATCACTTCCTTCATCTCTACCGGAGCCATTCTGTACGGGGATTTCGATATCAGAGCGGTTCCTGGCACTAAGTCGATCACGAACTCGATTTCTCTGTCAGGCGGAAGTCCTAGCAAATCCTCCGGAAACACGTCCACAAATTCCCTAACCACTAGTATTTCTTCCAGTTTTGCACCCTTTTTCTGAGTATCGACTATGTAAGCTAAATAACCCACACAGCCTTGACTCAATAACTTCTTGGCCTGAATAATCGTCAGACATCTCATTTGTCTAGGCAATTTGCTACCATTGAAAACTACATTTCTTTTTTGAGTCATAAGGTTTACACATTTCTTTTGGCAGTCAATTATCGCTCCACAATTGAACAACCAATCCATTCCCAAAATAACATCAAACTCTCCAAGCCTAATCGGAATTAAATCTACCATCAAAATATTTCCCTTAATATTCACCCTACAGTTCTTGTATACGAACCGAATAGGAATTACTTCCTTATTTGCAATTTCTATGTTTAAAGGGAAATTCAATTCTTCACTAGGTAATCCTAATCTCATAGAAAATCATCAGATATAAATGAGCAAGTAGCACCCGAATCAAATAATACATAAGCATCAATATCATTGATTGGAATAATACCTGACACCACATCTTTTGATTGCACAACATCTTGCACAGTCATGTTGAAGGTTCTTGCTGTGGGCTTATTGGTTGATGTTGGCCTAGTAATAGGCAGCGCACCTCAACTAGCACTTCCCTTGTTTCCATTTGCCTCACCAGATCTCTTCTTAGGGCATTCACGAGCAAAGTGATCCTTGGACCCGCAAGTGAAGCAAACGTTCTTCTTGGGTTGATTGCAATTTCGGGCGATGTGACCCTCCTGGCCACAGTTAAAGCATACACGTTTCCCCATTAAGCATACACCCTTGTGAAACTTCTCGCATGTAGCACATGCTTCAAACTTCTTATTTTGTTGGTTACCTTGCTGATTCCCTGTGACGCCCCCAAATCCGGGTATCTTCTAACCCGACAGATGGTGCTACACGGTACTCATAACTGTACATTCATTCTATTGAAACGACATCAAAATGTGTGAATCAACGACATTCTTATTACATTAATAATATTACATCCCATTCCCAGGTTCTAAAACCATTACATTCTTTGTTCATCATTCTATAATATATACAACTTACTAGTTTATTACAAGGTAAACTAATCATTCAAAACCGTCTTGCCTCAATCCTTGTCGATGATCCTCTGGCCTCGCTTCATCCTAGTTTCATTCATATGGTTCAAGCAAGAGTGAGCATAACAAGCTCAGCAAGTACAACAATTTTCTTTTAAACAACATGTTTGAAACATAGGAATCGTATATCTTCAATAACTGAATAATAGTTATGAAGTACTACTAATAATTCAAAATAGCATTTCTTTTACTTCAAAATATTTTACAAGAATAATATTCAGTAAAACATCAATTATGGCTCAAGACCATGAGCATTTTATAATTTCTTTGAAAAGGACAACCCGGCACTAAGTCCGTAAGTCCGGCATAGCTTACGAGCACTTCTGGGTGATCAGTGAAAGTAGTATGCACACAAGCCAATCATGTTTGATGATAAAGCATATACTTTGTAACAATCTTATTTATTTATTAATAAAAAGTATTAATTTATTAAAGGCTTTTAATTATCTACATGATACTGTTTTATAATATGTGATAAACCCATAGTTTTAAGCAATGCTTTTAGAATAATGATGATGATTATTCTAATGAGATCTAAATTCTTTGAAAGCTTAAAACTAAAATAGTTCCCAATCGTTGGATTACTAAATTGGGGATTAGTGAATCCGGATAGATTGGTACATACGTTGCTTACTCATTGGATGAGGATGATTGATCTCATGATCATTTGTGTGGAGACACTAAAGCAAGTATGTAGGTGCTTATTAGAGAATAAGTTCACTGAACGTGGCTCGCTAAGGAATACCTAATGGAGTTTTATTTGCCTGTCAATAGGAATTCCTGTAGTGATAGTAGTACAAGTAATCCTTGGACTTGAGATCATCATAGTATCTTGTGTATGATGAGTTATACTTTGACTTATTCCTTAAGACCCTTAGGGTATATCAAAGGGTATGCTTGGGTATAATAAGTTGTACATGGAGATAATGTATGATCAATAAAGAATCTACCACTTCTAATAAAAGAAGAGAAATATCCTATGTGATTCGATAAATGACAACCCAAAGAGTCCTTGGCGGCAGAATGAAATTAGAAAGGAGTTTCTAATTTGCATTATTTGAGTTGTGCATTTAAGGATCGAAATACATATAATTAAATAAAATAAGACTTGATGATAATTCCATGTCTTATATTTAATTGGGACATCAGTATGGTGGAAGGATTGAATTATGCAGTAACTATTTACTCAAAGGTTCTTTAATGATTAATGTTGAAATCTATATTATCCGGAAAGTCGTTGATCATTGGGGAGGCTTATCCTTATTGTAGAATAAATATTATTTAAATAAATTAATTATTTAATTTATTTATTTAAATAAGATTAGAATTGTTCTAATTGATTTATTCACAACTAGGTTTAATATGGAGAACCTAAAGGGTCACACCATAAAAGGAAGAATAATTATTTAAAAAGTTAATGGCATAATCGTAATAATATAGTTAAGTATATTTAATTTAATCTATGGTGATAGAATAAATTAAATAGCTTAATATTTATTATTTAATATTTTAGAAATATTAAATATAAATTAATAAGAGGAGTCTTATTAATATTATTACAATTATTATTATTTTAATTTCTAAAAGAGTTTAGGAATTAATTTAATATAAGTACTCTCATTTATTCCTAATTGGATTAGGAAGGAAAATTAGTTAAAGGAGTTTAATTAATTATCCCTAATTAGATTAGGGAGCTTAATTAATTAAAATAATTTAATTAATTAAATAAAACCCAATTCTTTAATTGTTAAGATGGGTTGCCCACATCAATAAATAAGAGGAGTCTTATTATGGGTGGTATGGGTTGTTAACTTTTAACAACTACGTAATAATTCCAATTGTTGGGAGAGTATGTCTTTTCTATAGAGATAGAAAACTAGGGTTAGCCATAACACCCATCTTCTTGAATTTTATTCTTCCTTGGTGGATCACCTCTAGAGGCCAAACATTTGGGTGGCTAACGTTGATCAAAGGAAGGAACCAAACCCTATGGATTCAAGATTGAACGCGAAAAGGATTTGGAGGTGAACTTGTACCTGAGGAAGCTCGATCTTCAAGGGTATAATTTATTCTTTATCTTTTCGTTTAATTAATAATTATGCATAAAGGATGATCCAGGTATATGGTTTGTAATTTTTTAAACTCTGATTTTACCACGCTTCCGCACTTTTATGCAATTTGATTGCGCACATGAATATTACAAACCTAACAGTGGTATCAAAGCCAAACCTTTATGCGAATTATTAATTGTTCAGATTTAATTTGTATATTGATATGTGTTTAGAACAATTTAGTTGGGCATAATTTTATTGTATAAAATTTAAATAAAAAAAAAAAAAGGGACGAATTTTTTTTTTTTTGGTAAAGTCACCCACGTGTTTCACCTGCAAAAGGGGCACGGTTTCATGAAAATTGGAAAAGCAGCAGGTGTATGCTCATTTGTTAAAACAGAAGGAGAATAGTTAATATATATTATATAATACGGATGCTATATATATATATATATATATATATATATATATATATATATATAACGTAAGCATATTTTAAATCAAAAAAAAAAAAAACAAAACCTAAGAATGACAACAATTTTAAGTAAGGTGTCAACGTTACTTACTAAGTCACGATCATGCAATCCGGTTAATACCTTTAACTGTTGCACGGAAATATTAAATATATATATAATATTATTAATATATATATATATATATATATATATATTCTTAATTATTATATATAATTAAAATAAAAGGTTTATTTTAATTTTAAAATAAAAGGTTTATTTTAATATTAAAATATAAAGTTTTATTTTAATCTTAATAATTTTATAATTAAAATTAAAAGTTTATTTTAATTATAAAATAAAGGTTTATTTTAATATTAAAATAAAAGAGTTTATTTTAATTTTAAAATTAGAATTTCATGCTAACTAATTAGAGTTGGAATTTGATTCCATGATAACTAATTGGAGTTGAAATTGTATTTCATCTTTCCTTAAATAAAGGAGTTTATTTAGATATGAAATAAGATTTCATATTATTCAAAATAAAAGAGTTTATTTGTGAATAGGAAAGAGAATCCTAATTTCCTTAAATAAAAGAGTTTATTTAGATATGAAATAGATTTCATATTATTCAAAATAAAGGAGTTTATTTGTGAATAGGAAAGAATATCAAGTGTTTCCTTTAATATTTTTTTTTCCATGGAATTGGATTCCATAATTAATTAAAATAAAAGAGTTTATTTTAATTAAAGAATTTTTTTTTTTATTACATGGAATTGGATTCCATAATTAATTAAAATAAAGGAGTTTATTTTGATTAAAATTTTGATTAAAATAAAATAGTTTATTTTATTCAAAATTGAATAAATTAAAATAAAATAGTTTTATTTTAATTTAAATTTGGATTTAAATAAAGGAGTTTATTTTTATTCAAAAATAGATTTTATACTAACTAAATTTGCCCATTAAATGATATCAATATATATATTAAATGTTTATTATTCATGAGATGAATGTTATTTATTGATGCATATGGTGATGTGTATGATAATAAATGGGATTGATTATGGACTATTGACCAATGTGATTGGATTTTATTTTAGTTGGATGCATGAATGTATGGGTTTTATTAAATGGGGTCTGCGTACCTCGTCTTCTCTAATTTTTCTTAATGTAAATTCTATCTCCTCCTATGTACTTTCCCTCGATCACGATCAAGGTTTCTATTTATTTTAAATAGTTTTGTAATAGGAATAGTTAGAATTAATTTTGAAAAATTGGAGATCAAAGGAGCAAGGAGCGCTTGAAGACCCCGTTTGTAATGGAGCCGGGTTTAAATGTAATAGTTATATTTAAATATTATTTCTTGCACCCCCTATGGTTTGACCTTTTGGTTCACTTGGTGGCTCTAGTGAACCAAACTAGAATAAAAGTCCATAATCAATCAGGGTAGAATATAGTATTCTATATGTGCATGCTTATACTATATATATTATATATTATGCAAACATGCTTCGCATGTTCATTAATACGACGCGTATTTTATATATATATATATAAATGCGCTAAACAAGATGAGACAAATTAATAACAAACCCCTCAATTTTTTTTATATTAAGTCCTAAGCGTTCAAAGATATTTGGAATATCGAGCGTCGCCTTTCTAGCATGATAAAATTAATAGAGTATTAAATATTTAATATGAGTTTGTTGTGTCACCACAAGGCAAGTATTAAGTATTTAAGATGTTAATTTATCACATTTGATGCTTATAAAGAAAATTGAACAATATTGTTTTGTTGTGTCACCACAAGGATGATATTTTTCTTTTTGAATATATGGAGTGCTAGGTCGGACTTAACTTGGATAATTTTGATTCGGATGTGCCACCACTTGATCAAAATAATCTAAGCAAAAATACAAGGAGTTGCATAGTTGATGTAATTGACAAAAGTTGTCTACCTATTTATTTATATATAGTTTGTTGTGTCACCACAAGGCTATATACATTTGAAATGGGATCCTTATTCTCACTAGCAAATCTTTAATTAGATTTTGCTTGAACTATATAAGTGAGGTAATATAGTTTGAAGAAAATAGTGGGAGATACCAATTTAAAATAAGACCTAATTTATTTTGGTAATTAATAATAGAATGTATGTTAAAATGTTGTTAATTACAAATTCATTTCTGTAATTTTACAATGTCTAAAATTACTATCATCTGCGAAGCATATTAGATGCTAAATTAATCGTAATCAATTAAAGCGGATTGGTTAAGGAATTTGAGAATAGTTCTCATAGTGAAAAGCTATCTTATGTCCTTAATACGCCTATCCCGCAATGGTTGCGAATAATGCCTCCGAGGAAGAGATTGCTACTTTTAGAAAGTGGCAAGATGATGCACTGATTGGCTCGACGCATCATGCTCGCATCCATGAGTAACGAGCTTCAGCTTGGCGTCGATATTAAACTATGGATGCTCCTACTATATTCCCGCACATCAAGTAGTTGATGGTGAGGAAAGTAGGACCGATAGATATCGAGATATCTAAGGAGCTCTTCCGATCTAGAATGGCCAATGGCACTATAGTATGCAGATAAAAAGTTCTTAACATAATCAATTTGATTGATCAATTAGGACAATTTGGTTTTGTCATGGATGAAGAGTTGAGCCAAGATTTAATCTTGCACTCACTCCGGACTCCTTTCACAATTGTTGTGAATTTTTCATATGAACAAGCTAGATATCGACTTTCGTTGATTTGCTTAACATGTTGAAAAATGATGAGAGTCACTTTCAACCAAGAAAGATCAAGTCTTACTTGGTAAGGGCCAAAGGATCTTACAAAAGAAGAACGATTCAAAGAAGGTAAATAGAAAGGCAAAAACAAAGGATAATAAGAACAAAACTGATACGGATAACAAAGGAGTTTGCTTCCACTGCAATAAGCCCGGACACTGGAAAGAAACTGCGAGAAGCATCTTGCAGAGGCTAACCAAAGAAGCTTAGTGAAGTTTCAATTACAATACAGTTTTTGTTCATGATTGAAATAAATTTTTCTTTAAGTCAAGGTTCTACTTGGGTATTGGATACCGACTTTGGTTATCATAAATATAGATTTATGAAGGGACCAAGCAGAAGTAGAAAGCTAAACAAATATAAGAAATCCTATGTGCGGGAAATGTAGCAAAGGTTGCCATATTAGCCATAGGAACTTATAGTTTAGCAATGCCTACGGGCAAGTCTATTAAGTCAATAAGTTGTTATTGTATTTCATTTCTCGTTGGAAACATTATTTCCATTTTATTGTTGGACAATAAAATTTTTGGTATTATAATTAAGAACAATTGTTGTTCTATTTATAATAATAATGTTTTGTATAGAACTGGAATATTACTTAATGGATTTTGTATACTTGACTTACGTGAAAAATATATTTTGCAAATTGAACAAACTAGTATAAGAAAAGGAGATGATCATTCAAAGAGTTGAATGTGTGTATTTCTTTGAAATACAAGTGTGAATTATTTGAAAGGTTCAAAGAATTCAAAAGTGAAACAAATTGGCAAAGTATTAAGATTCTTTGATTAGATCAAGGAATAAATACTTGTGCAATAAGTTTCTAGATCATCTCAAATGGTTTTCTCATAATGGACGCCTCTCGATACTGTAATAATTGATTGATGTATACGAATGAAAAATCATACCTTGTTGGACATAGTGCGGTCCATAATGATTTTACCGACATTCCAAAGTATCCCTACAGGATCATGTCCTAGAAATGGTACGCATATCTACGAAATGGTAACCTCAAAATCCATTCGCCCCAAGACTCCATAAAAGTTATGGATAGGGAGGATTCCTAATCTTAAGTATGTTAAGATAAGGGTTGTCCAACTTATGTGAAAAGGTTTCAAAGGATAAGCTTGGGACAAGATTTGACAAGTCTGATTTGTGGGACATCCTAAAGTAAGTTTAGGGTAAATGTTCTATAATCCTACTTAGCAAAAGGTGTTTTTTACGAAACACGCTTCCTTATAAGATAAAGGTATTTATCATTAAAAGGGGCTAGTGGGAGGATAATAGATCTTGAAAAGTTCAAGAACCACAAAACACTATAAGTCAATTAAGAGGAACCTGTAGACCTATTGTACCACAACCGAATCGTAAATCTGGAATAGTACCGAAGATACCTAGGAGGTATGGATTCATCATAGATGATAATGATGAGGTACGCATCATAGAAGATGATGATCCAGAGTTACATACGATGAGGTAAGTGTTGTAGACACTCAGAGAAATGGATTGAAGCAAGTTTCTCAAATATAGAACATTCGTTTTGATGAGGCAATCAAAAGAGTTTGATTTTATCAAAAATAAGAATGAACCTAGTGTGTACAAAAGGGTCAGTGGGAGCATCGTGACATTCCTAGTACTATATGTTGATATACTACGGATAAGGAATGACATACCAATGCTACAATCAGTAATGATAAAGTTGTCTAAACATTCCTCCATGAATGGTTTGGGACGAGTATCTTAATTGGGGATAAAATCTATATAGATAGATTTAAAAGGATGCTCGACTTAACCCAAGGAACGTATATTCATTTGATGTTAAAGTCGTTTAGCATGGCAAACTGCAAGAGATGTCTCATGTCGATGAGCTATGGAGTGAATCTCTCTTAATAGTCCCCACAGACTCCTGAAAAGAGAGGTCGCATGAGTGACAATCATGTATGCAATGAAATGTACGAGACCTGATGTTGATCAGTCATATTATGGAGAAGTTCACTATGAGTCAGTGAAAAATATCTTAAAGTTCTTAACCGGCACTAAGGATGTGAGCATACATGGTGGGTCTGAATTAAAACTAGAGGGCTTTAAAGACTCAAGTTTTTCAGACAGACCAAGACGACAGAAAAATCCACTTTAAGGTAAAGGGTTACCTTGAACAGTGGTGCAGTGAATTGGAAAGGTTCCAAACAAAGAAAGAGTTCTTTGGTTTAGTGATAAAGACAAAGTATATAGCTATAAATGAAGTCTGCAAGTTGATTGTTTGGATTAAAAGTTCATTCTGAGAACTAGGAATAGTTCCTAAGTCTCATCTTGGATCTAAACATGTGTTGTGGCACTTTCATTTGATTATAAGAATCATTGAAAGATGGGAAATCACTATAGAGATAGTGGACTCTCATAAACAACATTACATATCCATTAACTAAAGCTTATCCCACAACAGGATAATCGTCACTTAGAGAAGAAGAGTATGAGTTACCATGACGATTGGCTTTAGTGCAAGTGGGAGATTGAAAGTAGTATGCACACAAGCCAATCATGTTTGATGATAAAGCATATACTTTGTAACAATCTTATTCATTTATTAATAAAAGTATTAATTTATTAAAGGCTTTTAATTATCTACATGATCTTTGTTTTATAATATGTGATAAACCCATAGTTTTAAGCAATGCTTTTAGAATAATGATGATGATCATTCTAATGAGATCTAAATTCTTTGAAAGCTTAAAACTAAAATAGTTCCCAATCGTTGGATTACTAAATTGGGGATTAGTGAATCCAGGATAGATTGGTACATCGTTGCTTGCTCATTGGATGAGGATGATTGATCTCACGATCATTTGTGTGGAGACACTAAAGCAAGTATGTAGGTGCTTATTAGAGAATAAGTTCATTTGAGCGTGGCTCGCTAAGGAATACCTAATGGAGTTTTATTTGCTGTCAATAGGAATTCTGTAGTGATAGTAGTACAAGTAATCCTTGGACTTGAGATCATCATAGTATCTTGTGTATGATGAGTTATACTTTGACTTATTCCTTAAGACCCTTAGGGTATATCAAAGGTATGCTTGGGTATAATAAGTTTACATGGAGATAATGTATGATCAATAAAGAATCTACCACTTCTAATAAAGAAGAGAAATGTCCTATGTGATTCGATAAATGACAACCCAAGTAGTCCTTGGCGAAGGAGAATGAAATTAGAAAGGAGTTTCTAATTTGCATTATTTGAGTTGTGCATTTAAGGATCGAAATACATATAATTAAATAAAATAAGACTTGTGAAGAATTCCATGTCTTATATTTAATTGGGACATTGTATGGTGGAAGGATTGAATTATACGGTAACTATTTACTCAAAGGTTCTTTAATGATTAATGTTGAAATCTATATTATCTCGGAAAGTCGTTGATCGTTAGGGAGGCTTATCCCTATTGTAGAATAAATATTATTTAAATAAATTAATTATTTAATTTATTTATTTAAATAAGATTAGAATTGTTCTAATTGATTTATTCACAATAGGTTTAATATGGAGAACCTAAAGGGTCACACCATAAAAGGAAGAATAATTATTTAAGAAGTTAATGGCATAATCGTAATAATATGTTAAGTATATTTAATTTAATCTATGGTGATAGAATAAATTAAATAGCTTAATATTTATTATTTAATATTTTAGAAATATTAAATATAAATTAATAAGAGGAGTCTTATTAATATTATTACAATTATTATTATTTTAATTTCTAAAAGAGTTTAGGAATTAATTTAATATAAGTACTCTCATTTATTCCTAATTGGATTAGGAAGGAAAATTAGTTAAAGGAGTTTAATTAATTATCCCTAATTAGATTAGGGAGCTTAATTAATTAAAATAATTTAATTAATTAAATAAAACCCAATTCCTTAATTGTTAAGATGGGTTGCCTACATCAATAAATAAGAGGAGTCTTATTATGGGTGGTATGGGTTGTTGACTTTTAACAACTACGTAATAATTTCAATTGTTGGGAGAGTATGCCTTTTCTATAGAGATAGAAAACTAGGGTTAGCCATAACACCCATCTTCTTGAATTTTATTCTTCCTTGGTGGATCACCTCTAGAGGCCAAACATTTGGGTGGCTAACGTTGATCAAAGGAAGGAACCAAACCCGGTGGATTCAAGATTGAACGCGAAAGGATTTGGAGGTGAACTTGTACCTGAGGAAGCTCGATCTTCAAGGGTATAATTTATTCTTTATCTTTTCGTTTAACTAATAATTATGCATAAAGGATGATCCGGGTATATGGTTTGTAATTTTTTAAACTCTGATTTTACCACGCTTCCGCACTTTTATGCAATTTGATTGCGCACATGAATATTACAAACCTAACAATCAGCCCATAGTACTCTATGCTGATCAACACTACATCCATTAAACGTGTATACGTTTAAGTTTTGGCAACCTCGCGTGCCCATCGAATAATCGATGAAAAATATATTTGTTTATTCATAATCAAACTTACCTTGAATCCGTACCAAATAATTGGCGTAGGATAGTGTTAACAATTCTATATTTGAAAGACTTATAAATAAATCAATCAACTCTTCAAGATTAGTCTAGCCGAGATAAAACTGGCATCGACCCTTCAGTAAAATAGTTCATACACCTTATAACATGAATCACAGAAAACTTGACTAACACAAAGGTTAGACAAGCGTTTTAAGAAAAACTTGCCTTCAGTGTCTGCTACAGTATAATAACTTTTCCTTTCAGTCTTTACAATACATAACAACATAACATACCACATTAGGTCATGAATGAATATACATGATTCCTAATGAATCTTACCCTTCATCTCAATCTAATCATATATTAGATTTGTTACTATTGGTTCCGGCTTGCCATTATGTTTTACATTATTCTTACCAACTTCTTTCTCTTCTATGTCTTACGTAGATTTACTTCATTAATCTAACTTGTTTCGAGTTAATCATCCTTCCTCACGAATTACTAACAACCTTACGTTATTCATCGAAACTTGATCGTCGTTAGATAAGTACACTTTATTGCATACCGTTTACGTTTACGTATTACTTAACAACCTTTAGTTGTAACTTTTAACGTTATAGTTCTTATCATTATTGAATATGGTTTACGTTCCTTATACTTTACGTTCGTCATTTAACTACTCATTAAACAACATTAAATTCTTAAAGTTATCACTATAATAGTGATTTAGGAAAGGTCTTATCATTATTCATTTACATAATCCATACTGGTATTGCAAACCATTGGATTCATAATCGACTTAGTCAACAAATTTCTACAGTTAGCTTAGCACATTACGTTGCTCTCATTATGTTTACCTTCAATTGATTATTAACCTTTAATCATCATACATTAAGTGTCTAACAATGCCTTAACAATGTTATATTAACACCTTAGTTCATTACTAATGAGTTATCTTTCATTCTATACTTGTAAACATTCTTTTCTAGCAATTTCTTGGGACTGGCGCCGCGGTGCCACCATTTACTCTGCATCTCATGCCGCGGCGCGAGTTAGAAGTATGCTCGGTTCAAGCCTCACGCTACGGCGCGGGCTATAAGGCTATGAGTCGCGCCGCGACGCGGACTCTGTGCCTCAGACAGTTTTACAGTTTTAAAATTTTTACGAACTTCCCGGACGCATAACTTCTTCGTTTTAAGTCCGAATTAGTCTGTTCAAAAGCCTACGGTTCACAAATTTCATAATCTATGTGTTCACGCAAGAATTTTATCTATTTAAATTTGTTTGCTAAAATTTCGCCTATTAGTTCATTTTTAACGAAAATGATAAACGTTCGTGAACGTTCAACGCTCGTTTCTTCGTTCTAAGTCAGAATCCGGTCATTTTTGAGTTCGTAACTCTATAATGCCAAATATGACTTGTCTCCATTGAATACCAATGTTTCTAAGCTCAATATCAAAATTTGACTTCCATTCTGAGATTTTCACGAATTCGACGATTATCGTCTAAACTCGTGAATTCCGCATTAACTTCATTTCTTATTATTTATTCATCATTTCAAATGGATTCAATCCATTATATTAACATCATGACATCCTCATCTCATTAACCTATAAACATGCTAAGTTATTACTTGTTCTTCATTAGTTATAACTTATAAAAGTGTAACTACTTATGATTTTACTTCACATGACTTAACATGGTCTAACTCTTTTAATTATCATTTTCTCATGCTATAATCAACATACTAAACATCATATGACAACCATATGATAAGTTCCTCATGGTTCTAGCAACTTATTAATGTTCAAGTTGCTTATCCAAATTATTCGGCTTAAGTTCATTCCTTATTAACTTATTACATGATCTTAGGATACATGTTCATTAACTATACTTCTCTTATCATCCTATTAAAATAGAGATGAAAGACTATTGGATATAAGATCATTACCTTTGAAGTCTAACTTCTTCTTCTTGGAAAATCTAACTTTGACTTAAAGGTGCTTATTTGCTCTACCAAATAAGTAGCTTATATTTGAGAGGAATTGGATGATTTGAAACAACCAACAAATTTTGAAATGAGCCTTCTATTTATAGGCCACCAAAGGTTAGGCCATAATGGTCTTTAAATCCTCCCACCTCCTCATATCCACCTCGTCATTCCACCTCCTCATCCTCCACCTCCTTACTATTCAAAACCTAGCAACTAAGTAAACTTCTTAGCCACATAAAGTACTTAGTCATCACACATAATCCTTGCCCATCTAGCTTACCCACTTACTACTTGGTTTGACCCGTGGATCAAGGCTTCTTATTGGGCTTTGATAATTAATCTAATTACTTCCTTAATGGGCTTGTGTTACAATGGTTTGGGCTTATGATAATCAAACACTTGGGCTTGATGATCACATATATTGGACTTCTCTTAATAGGCTATTAATCCTACAAGTTCATTATCTTTAGTTAAACAACTTAACAAATATACCACATGTATAATATT
This sequence comes from Panax quinquefolius, assembly GCA_020205615.1. NCBI lineage: Eukaryota > Viridiplantae > Streptophyta > Magnoliopsida > Apiales > Araliaceae > Panax > Panax quinquefolius. The sequence goes on along the minus strand of CM035158.1, from coordinate 41,086,246 downwards.
CGTATGCTAACTCATATACTATATCGTAATATACGTTATCTCATTCTTCCTACATAATAATACAATACGTTGTATTATACTTAAATTCTTCACTTCATATAATGAATAGACATTATACGATCACAACTTCCTTCCTTTAACGCTTAATAAACCTAACGTTCCCAAATTAGGTCCACATGCGAAATATTACGTTTTCCATACTTAGATTATTATTACATAATCAATATCGCCTTGATATTATAACGTTACGTATTTCTCGAAAGTTCAAAAATAATTCCCGAGCATAAGTCGATGAATAATGTTTTTCGGAAAATTTCTCGGAAAGTTTTTATTTTCGTCTTGGAAATTCAAACACTTTAATTCTATCACGTAGCCAAAATACTACGAAGTTCTGATATATATAGGTCATAGAACGACCTTCAATTAGCTTACTCCCATAAATAATTAATTAAATTCATTTAATCCACATAATAAAATAAAAATTTAATTCTCAAAAATCCAAATTTTTTGGGGCGTTACATTCCCAACCCCCACATTTCCATTCCACTTTCTTTTCAGATTATTATTACCATTCCCACTACCACCACCTCCATTCTTAACCTCCACTTCATTCTTCTTCTTTTTCTGCTCCTGATTGAACTTAGTTACAGCTTCGCCTCCACCTTCAGCGAGAATTGCCTTTTCCATCACGGCTGTAAACGTCTTCAACTAGAACAAGGAAACCCTACTAAACAACCAGGGCTTCAGTCCCTATTCAAACCTCTTCGCCTTGCATTCATCTATGCTGACTTGGTATGGCGCAAACCTCGCCAACTCATTGAATTTCACGGCATACTCCAACACCATCATCGTTCCCTGCTGTAGTTCTAAAAACTGCACTTCTAGCTGACTCTTCGAACTCTCTAGGAAATAGGTCTCGAAGAACATCTCCTTGAACCTATCCCAAGCCATAACCCCTGGTCCTCTTTGAGTTTTATTAGCCTGCCACCAATAACTAGCCTCTACTTTCAACATAAATGTTGCAAAAGAAGTCTTCTGATCTTCACCTACTCCCGCAACATCAAACACTTTCTCTATCTCCATGACCCAGGTCTGTGCCTCAATCGGGTTCATGGACCCACGGAATTCTGGTGGTCCAACCGCCTTGAAGTCCTTCAACGTTGTAGCTTGATTTTGTGGTTGATTATGCGTTTGATTCTGCAGTGCACCTGTCAGTAACGTCACCAGCTACTGAACGGGGTTAGCTTCAGCATTATCGTTGTTGGTTCCTTCAGCGGTTCTTTGACGGGGTGGTTGACGTCTTGGAGGCATTTTCTGTTAAAAATACACTCATTAGATTATTATTCAACTCTTTTCAAGTAATTTCTACTTAACTTGCCCCCATAAAAGTAATCACCACATAACACATAACACTTTGGATAAAAGAAGATAATAACTTTTATTCATTCTTAATTCTTTGAAAACATCATAACAATAACATCACTGCTATCTACATTATTTTCCCGAACTACTAAAGTTTCAGGACATCATCATCATATCCCATAGGTTGCATAACACTTGGGATTTACACAATATTCATCATAACATAATTCAAGTATACTCCCTACAATGTCCTATTAAGATACTGCATAGACTTACGACGCTCTTCTTCCATAATTCGGAACATGGTTCGACGATCTAGTATGTACGAGGGTAGCATCTCAAACTGAATGGGGTAACCCATGACCCGATCTTGAGCTCGATTGATCGCGATGTTGAACACGTTATCCATTTCCTGCATCTTCATTCTCTTTGCTTGTGCGTCTCCCTCTGCTATTTCGGCCCGTTGTTCAGCTTCCTCATATGCATCTTCAGCTCTTGCCCTCTTAGTAGATTCCTCTTTCAACTTGTTCTTCAACTCTGAAATCTCTGCTCTCATCCGCTCGTTTTCTCCTTCAGTGTGAACCAGCTTCTCTTCAACATTGTTCATTCGTTCCTCTCGATCCTAAATTTTTTCGTCCTTCTGTGCCATTGAGGCCTGTTGCTCAGCTACTATCTCTTGCAATTCCTCGACAGTATCTTGAAGTTCCACATTGTGGTCATGCATCTCATCGTATATACGGCCAGCTATCGAGTTAAGTGGAATCATTTCCTCTTCGTCCTCTTCATCCGCGTCTATGGCGGACTCCCACGAATCCTCCTAAATCTGTCTCTATCTCATCATCCTCATCAGGTACTCTCTCCTGCTCAACTACTGTGACCAACGGAACTGTTTCCCGTGGCAGTAATTGTTCCCAAACTACCTGAATATCTCGAGGCTCCTCCTCCCTAGCTTGACTGGATCCTTCTATATTAGTCATCCTGTCAACCAAAGTTTAAGTTTTAATTACTAATCATTACTACTCGACACTCATGAGCACATAAGTTGCAATCACATAAGCACATAAGTATTTTATTACTTCCTCCTTAAAACTCGATAAGAGTTTATCATCACTATCTTTTCGAAGGTTACATCCTAAGGCTTTTCCCCACCTAAAGTTCATAACTTAAGGCTTTGATACCAACTTGTGACACCCCCAAACCCAGGTACTTCATTCCCACAGGATTTGGTGTTCACTTAATCAAACATTCATATCTAACTACCCAATCACAATAAAACTGGATAAATAAAACCTTGTTACACCCCCAAACCCAGGTACTTCATTCCCACAGGATTTGGTGTTCACCTAATCAAACATTCATATCTAACCACCCAATCACAATAAAACTGGATAAATAAAACCTTTCCCATTAAAGGGTTACATAATAAAAAAATCTCCCAGGTTGTCTAACCTTTAAATACAATCATTCAAATGAGGAAAATAAATAAACTTCATTACAACCATTCAATTAAAACTGATAATAAAATATCATATTACAAGTCTTCAATACATGTTCATCTTTCCTTTTCCCTTACTGGTGCTAGGTACATCAACCTTCTCATCTTTAACTGTAATAGTTATATAAGCAAGAGTGAGCAAACAAAGCTCAGTTGAAACAATAAGGAATCAACAGGAGTATAATAATAACTTCCCATGATAGGCTCATCAAGACTGAATGGTACTCTAACAATGATAAACAGGAACTGAAATCCAAAATGTGGAATAAATATAACTGAGGGTCATAAGACCATGAACTATGTCCACAGTTGTAAGTAATCTTTCAACTCCAACTTTAACAATCATAAAACCATAAGCACTCCTCGTACTTAGGGGGATCAGCTCATCGTACCATGTATTATGCACAAACATTTAACACTACGCGTAAGTGGTCCCCTAATAATAATAGGGTTGTTCATCTCAGTATTTGGAGTACAAGTCCGCACCAAAGTGAGTTTGGTTTGGATACATTTCAGGGTAATTTGGAATTCAACGAACATCAACTAAGGATTAGTTGAATAAAACCAATAACATCATACTATAGAATAATCGTAATTGAATCAACATGGTAAATTAAAGTCATGCTTTAGGAATAATCTAATAGCATACAACTTGAATAACTATAACACACCGTGCTTGAACAATGTTAAGCCAAGGTTATTTAAAATCGAATACTAAGCATGCGTAGCAATTTGAACGATAAAACTATTCAACATTAGTATGTATAATTGTGCATGCTAAACAACAAGTTAAATACAAGAATAACTTGTTCAAAAAAAAATTAATCAAAGTTTAGAAATCTTGCATCATTTATAAGGTAATCGAATTAGAAACAATAATTGGTTCAACAAGATAATAGATTAGGGAACTTGCCTTGCTCGTAGGCTAAACCAAATAAATTCGAATCACAGTATCCTATAAACATATGTCATCATGACATAGTTAGCCATTACCACTTTACAAACATAAATAAGTACGTTCATCATTTAAAGAAAAAAAAATTGGATTTTTAATCACATAATCAAGTTATAAAACAATTTAACTGTTAATAACATGTTCATTCTAGGTATAGAAACATTAAAATCAATATTTTACAGTCCTACTATTATCACATCACAATTTCCTTCAAATTTCGAGTACAAAAATTACACTGTCAAACCATTTCGCTAACTTCATTCACTGTATTTACGATTTATCTATGTAGTGGTAACATATTTGTGCTACATGAGGATAATAATCATGGTAGCGACAATAATACTATCAGGCCGCTCTGCGGCGTGGAGCCGGTGGTGTGTAGTGAAATTAATCTTTCTTGCTATTGCATATATTGCTGAAACTTCTGATCTTCGATCGACAACTTGATAGCAGAATATGAACAAAAGCCAATTTTGGCCTACAAGCTCCTTTCTAACAGTCTAATTAACATGTAATTCATATAGAGACTTCACATAAACATAGTTCAAAGATTGTAAACATGTTTCTACTCATAAAACAATATAAACAACGAATTTAACACATACAATTTCACTGTTTTTGATAAAAACTCACTTTTTGATGTTTTTGATGAAAGTTAAACACTGTGATTTTGTTTTTCAACCAAAACAGTTAATTAAAAGCATTTTATCAAAGTTTATACATACTCTACCACATTCAATAATCAATTTATCAACTAAACAACAAATAAACCCTTAATTTCTACCTTAAACCAAACAATATACATATACACAAAAACTCTCTGTAAAAATAGTTTTTCCTCACAACCATATACATAATATAAATTCATGGACTATTCTCAATTATAGCTTAAGAAAATAGTTTAACAACACTAGATTATCATATAAAATCACATACATAACAAATAATTTATCCTTACACAAGGATTTTATAGAGAATTAGGGAAGAGAAAAACTAAACCTTTAAAAATTAAAAGAGTAGGATGATAGCTTGAAGAATATGATGATATTATCTCTTTGATTGTCAAGCTTTTCTCCTCTTCACTCCCAATTCTCTAGGATTCTCTCACTTTTCTTCTTCTCTTCTTCTTCCTCTAAGTTTTTCTTTTCTTCTCTCTTACCTATCTCCTCTATTCTTACGTCTTAGAATATAACGCATATAAGATATAATATATATTAATTATATAATATAATACTAACTTAACTGACATCAGTTATTTTTATTTTGAAAACCAAAAGCCATAAGGCTTGTTTGGCTAACCAAAAAAATAATTAATTAACCCTTATGCCTTGTTTGGTAAAACACAATTAGATTAAAGACTTAATAGGCATTAGGCCTTGTTTGGCAAAACTGAATTAAAACTCCTTTAAGTTATTTTATTAACTACTTTATAAAAGGTTATTTGTCACACTTTATAACAATTTATTAAATTACTACATCACATAAACCAATACCACAAAATTATAATTTTCTATATAATTATAACTTTATTTAATCAACTAACACATCTTTTAATTACAATTTCAAATAAAAAGAATAATAATTCAATTAATCAAAACTCTCTAACCTAATAATTAAATTAAATTAGCATAAAATAATTAATTTCTTAATTATTTATTTAACAAATAGTTAATCAAATTGAATCAAATTTGAACAATTATTTATTTAACAATAAACACATCCATTAAATACTTAAATAATTCAATAAATATTTAATATAACAATTAAAAATTCTTGAATGTTACATCATTCCCTCCTTACAAGGATTCTGTCCCAGAATCATAATTCAAACAATTCATTCGTCACATCCTTGGCCCGTAGTGCATGGATAATTTGTGGTTGTGATACTAATGAATATCCTTGGCCGTAGTGCAGGGAAGATGTGGATTATTTATTAAGCTGAGTCTCAGCGATAAAAATGATGAAAAAATATTTTTTAATCATAAAAGATAGTAGATTTTATTCTCTACTTGACTCTTTTAATGGATTGCTTGTTCCGCTGTAGTTAAACTTGATGTTTGTTATATTGTATCAGTTTAACACTATTGAAGGCTAACGATAATTTATTCTGCATTATCTTAGTCATAATATTTATTAATGGGCTAGTTCAGCTCACCCTTTTGCTTTCATTGTTCTCTTCAGGAAATGAGAACGTAACAGGGACTAGTCAGGGAACGGAGTGACGGTCTAGATAATAGTATTAGTAGTCCTCACTATTCTGTTAAATATTGTGATAATAAATGTAATGAGAACTCAATTGAGTGTGGATATTTTCTAGATGACAATATTTGTATTAAAACTCACAACATATATTTTGTCGTATTTTACACGACTGTTGTATAATTAAATTGTATTTAAATTTTGTACCATGTATTTGGCGACTCAAGATGGGTGATGTATACCTATTTTGGGGGTGTCACGGTTAGTATCGAGCTTAGGATATGATCCTGGTGAGATGTGAGATAAGAACTAGGAGGGGAGAGACGGGGAATTCCTTCGCTAGTATGACCTACCTAAGTTTATTTGGTATTTAATTGGTCGGTCAGAATATAGGGATAATATGTGATATGTTAATTAACCCTTTGTTTTGTGGCAGTTTTTGAAAATGCCATCCGAGAATGTTGAGAACATCAATGGAGAACAGGAGACCGTTGAGTCTCCACATATCAATAATCAGGATAATGTGCATCAGGAAGGCGACAATCCTCAGGAAAACAACAACACTGACCAGATGATGAATGATGGAATATTCAGAGGCATTAAGTAATTCATGCAACATCAGGCAAGAGCGGCTCCTGTCCAAAATGCAGGTGGAAACACTGGCAACTCTCGGACGGTCACCGCTAAGTAGTTCAAGGAACTGGGACCACCAGAGTTTTTTTGGAGAGCCAAAACCACTTAAGGCGGAGACGTGGATAAAGCAGATCTGCAAGATATTTGATCTCTTAGGATGCTCCGAGGAGCAAAAGGTTCCCTTTGCCACCTTCATGTTGCGTACAGAGGCAGATTACTAGTGGGAATCTGTAAAACGTACTCAACCTGCCGCACTGAAGATGACTTGGGAGAAGTTCAAAAAATTGTTCAACAAGAAGTACTTTCCCGAAAGTATTCGTCACATGAAAGAGGTATAGTTCATCAAGCTGGAGGAAAACAACATGACCGTGTCGCAGTACGAAGCCAAGTTCACCGAGTTGTCCCGATTTACGTCCCATTTGGTTGATAATGAGGAGAGAATGACGCGAATGTTTCTACGAGGTTTGAAACCCGAGATACGTCAATATCTTATCTCTCATAAACTGTGTTTGTATTTAGATGTTGTTAATAAGGCTAAGTTATTTGAGCGCGATAATGAGTCAACCCAACCAAAAGAGAGCAGCCGACAAAATGATAATACTAGTGATAGCAGTCATCGAAGCGGTGACAATAATCGTGGAGGGAATCAACATGCCAGAAATGGTAGCCACTTCGGTGGTAATCATGGCCAAAACAATAAGAATGGACATTTCAAGAAGAGGAGATTTAACAATGATGGAAAGACTTCAACACCAGCACCCGTTGTTAAGGAAGGAGAACGACCACCTATCATATGCTTCAAATGCGGAGGGGAGGGACACATCAGTCCAAACTACGCGATTTCGTTCAAAGCATGTTATAATTGTGGAAGAGAAGGTCACCTAGCCCGATTTTGTCGTTCACCGAAGACAAGTTCAGCTAGGATGGAGGCACCAAAGGGCGTCCCGAAAAGTCAAAGCCAAGAAGTGCAAGGAGGCGTTTGTCGTGACCTCACAGAAAGCAAGGAACCCGAACGAGGTCATCACGGGTAAGCTTATCATAAACTCTAGTGAAGTATATACCTTATTTGATACCGGTTCTACCCATTCTTTTATTTCTCCTACTTACGCTCAGCGTTTAAATTTGACTCCGGAGAAATTTTGTGAGACCCCAAATTTTATGAATAAAGATTTAAATATCTCGAAATATTTTTTTTAATATTATGGTGTGGATTTGATATAATGTTATAGTTGTGGGTAATATTTATAAATTTTGCAAAGTATGCAAGTGGTTATAAAATATTCTTTTTGTCGGGGAATATCCGTACGAAAGCACAATCATTGTCGTAGTAAGAAAACGACAGAATTATCTTTTATAAAAATAACAGCGGAAGTTTTACCGTTAAAACTGTTGAAATACCCGATAGTAAAGAAATAAGAATGTCTGGCGTGGTTACATAGTAGCACACGGTATTGATTATTGATGCTTACGTGAGAAGTCACTCGCTTATTTTCAATTATTATTACGATGAATTGTTGCATCATATCTCTCATATTATTGATTTGATTATTGTCACAAGAGATATCATCAGATAATATGTTATATTATTAAATCAATAATTGAGACGACAAAGTTATTCATATTATTAAAATTGCAATATTTACAATGTCTAGAAGTTACGCTTTAGAGAGGTTTGGTCACCTAATTCTTGGCATGATAGGGAGAAATCCTTTTTGGAAAGCTCCCTCTTTCCTGTGAATGACCTGGTTGTTAAATATTGTGAGTTATAATATTAATGATGAATAAGTTCGTGTTAATTAAAGATGAATTTGATAGTTCCATTGTGTTGGAATTATTGGTGTTAGTTGAAATCGACATCTATTCCGATGATAATTGATGTCTGGGGGTTATATTGATAAATCGGAGAATTTATCGGGTAAATGAGCAATTAATTGCTACTAATTCACATGCTTATATAACTATTTGTTCACATGTGTGTACTATTGAATCACATTCTTATACTATTAGGGGAGTTGGTGCAAGATTGATAATACTTGCATGATTAAATTAAAGATGGAGGTATAGATGGAGGTATTATACCATAATTCGTATTTTTACATGATTATAACTCTTAATTTACATGATTGGACTATTGATTCACATTATTTACTATTAGGGGAGGTGGTGCAAGTTTGATAATACTTGCAGGACTAAATTAAAAATGAAAGAAAAGTTGGAGGTATTGCACTGTATTTTTTCGAGCCCCAAAACGTGCAATTATCGAAACTATATTTTTCTATAAATAGAAGCTCAGTCTTCCTTCATTTCTCACCAATTCACTAAAGCTATAGAGCAATTATTATAGAGAGAAATTATAGAGAGAAGTTATAGAGAGAAAATGTATAGAGAGAAAGAAGAAGAGAAGCCTGCTACCTCAGTATTCCAGTATCCAGTTTCTCCTGAGGTGAAGATAGGTGATGAAAATTATTTCGTCCTGGGTGCGAAAAAGAATTCAGAATCACAATTATGATTATGAGTTATTCATATGATTTTGGACAGGAATTGTTGACGATGTTACAGGGATAAAACATTATTGGTGGACTTTTAACATGGAGAAGATAATAGACCTGGTGGTCTATTTGACTCTTCTAATGTATTGCTCGTACTGATGAAACTATGGTAGAAAGAGTGTTGCCGAGTCGGGCGGGGATAATAGGGGAATAGAACAGTGGTCTATAGCTGTTGAGGTTCTCCCTAAATATTATGAAAATAATTTTATTGAGAACTTTATATAAGTGTGTCGTATTGTATATGTCATTTGATATTTAATTTTAGTGAACCGAATAGGGTGATGTGAACCCAACTTTGGAAGGGTGTTTTGCCACTATCATACAAGATGTCTAATGACATACAACCTCGTGTTATCATAAGACAGGGTTGTGCACATCCACTTGCTGAGTATATCTACGAGCACTACCTATATGATCTTAGAGTTTATTTGAAATATAATTCTCACTTGGAGACAACGGAGATAATTATATGTCAAGAGAAGACTCACCATTGGAAAGAATATGATAGCAATCTTCTCATTTTTCTTTGGGGACTATTGGGTCAACCAAGGATAATTCTGTGGACATATGATATCTATTATAACCTAGACACATGGCCTCCCATGTACGAAGGTTTCCTTAAATATTTTCCAAAGATTTTAATTTCTAAAATAGTTATTGACTGTACTTTTATGTAAAGTACCTTTGTAAGGTGTTGTGGTCGAGGCACCATGAGAGTTTCATAGATTTTGTATTGAAACTCATAGCTTATCTGTTGTCATACTCTTCACGACAGTTCAACAGTTGTATAAATGAAGTTTGTATTTGATTTTTATAGTGTGATATCTGACGACTCAGAATGGGTCCTGTGGACCAATTTTGGGGGCGTCACAGTTGGTATCAAAGCTTAGGGATATGATGTAAAATCCCAAATTTTACGAATAAAGATTTAATTTTCTCAAAATATTTTTTTTTAATATTATGGTGTGAATTTGAGATAATGTTATAGTTGTGGGTAGTATTTATAAATTTTGCAAAGTATGCAAGTTATTGTATTATATTCGATTGGTCGGAGAATATTCGTTTTAGCAGGGTATATTCGTACGACGACACAATCATTGGTGGACCCCACAACGAAATTATTGTCGGATTGAGAAAACGACAAAAATATTTTTATGAAAATAATGGCGAATGTTTTACCGTTAAAACTGTTGAACTACTCGGTAGAAAAAGTACAGTAATACGCGTGGTTGCATAGTAGTACACGGTATTGATTATTGATGTTTATGTGAGAAGTCATTCAGTTTTTTTCAATTATTGCTACAGTAGTTGTTGCATAGTATCTCACGTTATTTGATTCAATTATTGTTGATTATTATATATATATATATATATATATAAGTTTTGTTTTATTAGTATTATTAATGTAATAAAACAGAAAAACTTTTTATATAAAACAGAATACTTTTATAAAGTTATTTGTTTTATTAGACAATAATTAGAATATATTATATTTTATTATGCATAGTGTTTGCATAGTAAAATCTTTTTAAAAGTTATTCGTATTATTAGATTATAAATAGAATATATTATATTTTATTTAAAAGATTTTTGTTTTATTAGAATATTTTATTAAATCAATCTGGACCGTCCGTTTAAAGTAAATCGATCTGGACCGTTCATGGATTGGTTACTATTCAGTCCATTCTTCTATAAATAGAAGCTCATTCCTTCATTATTTCTTACGAATTCATTGATACTCTAGAGAGAGAAACTGTAGAGAGAATTATTCTTCTATCTTGAGCGTATTTCTTTAGCGTTTAAGAAAGCTTTTAGCGTAGTGCAAGTTTCTTCAAGTATATCCCCGCCCCACCGTCCGAGTACCTTTCTTTATAAGGTAAGGCGTATTATTTTTCATATTCATGAATAGAACTTCTATTATTTCATTCTTTATTATTCTATTAGAATAACCTGTATACGCGGACTACCCTATACTTGGTGAAATTCTTCTGTCATTTCATTCTTTATTATTCTATTGGAACATCCTGTCTATGCTTTTACACCGAACCTGGTTCCGTCTTTATTATTCTGTTGGAATATCCTGTCTGTGCGTTTTATGTCAAACCTGGTTTCGTCTTTATTATTCTGTTAGAATATCTTGTCTGTGCATTTTACGTTGGACTTGGTTCCGTTATTTATTATTCTGTTGGAATAACCTGTCTATGCTAAGTATCGCATGCATGGTGATTTCTGTTGTTATTCCATTTTTTATTATTCTGTTGGAATATCTAGTCGGTCGTATGACACGCTTTGACACGGTTTCGATTATTTATTATTCATTGGAATAACATGTCTACATGCTAATCTTCGCATGCATGGTGATTTCTTTTGTTATTCCATTCTTTATTATACTCCGTTAATTAAAGTTTTGACTTCTATACTCCATGAAATTAGTGGAATATCATCCTCGTGTTTATATTATGTTGAAAGTCATATGTGGCCTATAGTGCATAGATGGACTTGGTATGATTATGACCAGGGATTATTCGGTATAATCATGACCGTAATGTTATAAATGATGTGGAAAAAGTCTTTATTGGCCCGTAATGCATTGATGGATAGTTTTTGGTATGATTATGGCTATGAATTCTCTTCGTCCAAGGGTGCAAAGATGAATTGTTTTATGGCATGATCAGGACCGTTGATGAAAACAAGATTATCTTTGGCCCGTACTGCATGGATAATTCATGGTCGTGATACTAAAGAATATCCTTGGCCTGTAGTGTAGGGATGATTTGATGATGTGGATTATTTATTGAGTTGAGTCTCAGCGATAAAAGTGATGAAAAACCTTTTGAATCATAAAAGATAGTAGATTTTATTCTCTACTTGACTCTTTTAATGGATTGCTTGTTCCGCTGCAGTTAAACTTGATGTCTATTGTATTTTATCAGTTTAACATTATTGAAGACTAATGATAATTTATTCTGCATTATCTTAGTCATAATATTTCTTACTGGGCTAGTTGAGCTCACCCTTTTCTTTCACTGTTCTCTTCAGGAAATGAGAACGTAGCCGGGAATAGTCGGGGAACGGAGTGATGGTCCAGATGATAGTATTAGTAGTCCTCACTATTATGTTAAATAGTGTGACAATAAATGTAATGAGGACTTATTCTGAGAGTGGATATTGTCTAGAAGATAATAATTGTATTAAAACTCACAGATCTCTTGTTGTATTTTAAAGATTGTATTCGCATTCTGTACCATGTATTTGGCGACTCAGAATAGGTGATGTATACCTATTTTGGGGGTGTCACATATGATCCTTGGTTGAGATGTGAGACAAGAACTAGGAGGGGAGAGATGGGGAATTCCTTCGTTAGTATGACCTACCTAAGTTTATTTGGTATTTAATTAGTCAGTCAGAGTATAGGGATAATATGTGATATGTTAATTAACCCTTTTTTGTGACAGTGTTTGAGAATGGCATCTAAAAATGCTGAGATAAGCAATGAAGCACACGAGAGCGTTGATTCAGCTCAACCAAAAGGTAACGACCAACAACACGATAATAATCATACCGGTGGCAACGACCATCAAATGATAACCATCATGGTGGAAATTATCATGCCAAGAATGGTAACCACTTCGGTGGTAATCATGGCCAAGATAATAGAAGTGGAAATTTCAAGAAGAGAAGGTCATTTAGCTCGATTTTGACGTATACTGAAGTCAAGTCTAGCTGGGACGGTGGCACCAAAGGCGGATACAGACAAAACAGTGGTTTCAAGGAGAGCATTTTTCGTGACTTCTCAAAAAGCGAGTAACCCGAATGAAGTTAGCACGGGTTAGTTAATTATAAATTTTTGCGAAGTCTATACCTTATTAGATACTGGTTCTACCCATTCTTTTATCTCTCTTGCTTGCACTCAACGTTTAAATTTAACTCAGGAGAAGTTAGACTTTGACTTATCGATTAAAACTCCGTTAGTAGAAACCTTCATTACATGTGATATCCAAGTCTTGGATGAGAGTCACAGTTTTGAATGACATTTCTATTGTTAATAAATTTCCTGACGTATTCTTGAAGACTTCTTAGCCTACCCCTAGAGCGTGAAATCAAATTTTGTATTGACACCAGTACAAAACCCATTTCCTAAACCCTTAAATATTTCTTCAACTAAAACGAACGTATTATACGCCAAAGACGTTGGCTCGAGCTCTTGAAGATTACGATCGTACCATTCAATACCATCGTGGAAAAGTGAACGTGGTAGCTGACGCGCTGAGTAGAAGATCATGTGCATTTACGAGTGTGAATATACGAACCCACGTGAAGATAACGAATATATGAGTAGAATCAACTTTAATCGATAAAGTTAAAGTCGCTCAAGCTAAATACTCAGAGCTGATGAATGTGAAGAAGAAGGTTCAAGATGGCGTTATTCTAGAAGCAAGAATCGATGAAGAGAGGAAATCTCAACCCTCAATTTAATTGATCCATTTGAAATCCTCGATTAAGTAGGAACTGTGGCATATAGACTCATTTTACCGCCAAGAATGTCGCGTGTTCATAACGTTTTTCACGTATCAATGTTACGTAAATATGTGGACGACCCAAACCACATTATTGATTTAGAACCGGACGAGATAACGAATAATTTAATGTATGAAGATGTACCTGTTAAAAATCCTGGAATATATTCTACGCTTAAAGGTTATACCTCAAGATTTAGAATCTGACGAAGTGTCCTCATCTGTTCGGCATACCAGGTACGTACATAAATTTCGAGGGCGAAATTTCATAAGGAGGGGAGATTGTGAGACCCTAGATTTTATGAATAAAGATTTAAATTTCTCGAAATATTTTTTTTAATATTATGGTGTGGATTTGATATAATGTTATAGTTGTGGGTAATATTTATAAATTTTGCAAAGTATGCAAGTGGTTATAAAATATTCTTTTTATCGGGGAATATCCGTACGATGGCACAATCATTGTCCTAGTAAGAAAACGACAGAATTATCTTTTATAAAAATAATGGCTTAAGTTTTACCGTTAAAACTGCTGAACTACCCGGTAGTAAAAGTACAGTAATACACGTGGTTGCATAGTAGCACACAGTATTGATTATTGATGCTTACGTGAGAAGTCACTCAGTTATTTTCAATTATTGTTACAGTAATTGTTGCATCATATCACTCATATTATTGATTTGATTATTGTCACAATATCATCTGTATAATATGTTATATTATTAAATCAATTATTGAGACGACAAAGTTATTCATATTATTAAATTGCAATATTTATAATGTCTAGAAGTTCTGCCTATGAGAGGTTTGGTCACCTAATTGCGCGCCAATAGGGAGAAATCCTTATTGGAAAGCCCCCTCTTTCCTGTGAACGACCTGGTTGTTAAATATTATGAGTTGTAATATTAATGATGAATAAGTTCGTGTTGATTAAAGATGAATTTGATAGTTCCATTGTGTTGGAATTATTGGTGTTAGTTGAAATCGACATCTATTCCGATGATAATTGATGTCTAGGGTTATATTGATAAATCGGGGAATTTATCAGGTAAATGAGCAACTAATTGCTACTAATTCACATGCTTATATAACTATTTGTTCACATGTGTGTACCATTGAATCACATTCTTGTACTATTAGGGGAGTTGGTGCAAGATTGATAATACTTGCATGATTAAATTAAAGATGGAGGTATAGATGGAAGTACTATACCGTAATTCGTATTTTCACATGATTATAACTATTGATTCACATGTTTGAACTATTGATTCACATTATTTACTATTAGGGGAGGTGGTGCAAGTTTGATAATACTTGCAGGACTAAATTAAAAATGAAAGAAAAGTTGGAGGTATTGTACTGTATTTTTTCGAGCCCCAAAACGTGAAATTATCAAAACTATATTTTTCTATAAATAGAAGCTCATTCTTCCTTCATTTCTCACCAATTCACTAAAGCTATAGAGCAATTATTATAGAGAGAAATTATAGAGAGAAGCTATAGAGAGAAAATGTATAGAGAGAAAGAAGAAGAGAAGCTTGCTACCTCAGTATTCCAGTATCCAGTTTCTTCGGAGGTGAAGATAGGTGATGAAAATTATCTTTGTCCTGGGTGCCAAAAGGAATTCAGAATCACAATTATGATTATAAGTTATTCATATGATTGTGGACAGGAATTGTTGACTGATGTTACAGGGATAAAACATTATTGGTGGACTTTTAACATGGAGAAGATAATAGACCTGATGGTCTATTTTACTCTTTTAATGGATTGCTTGTTCTGCTGCAACTATGGTAGTAAGAGTGTTGCCGAGTCGAGTAGGGATAACAGGGGAATAGAACGGTGGTCTATAGCTGTTGAGGTTCTCCCTAAATAGTATGGAAATAATTTTATCGAGAACTTTAGATAAGTGTGTCGTATTGTATACGTCATTTGATATTTAGTTTTGGTGAACCGAACAGGGTGAGGTGAACCCAACTTTGGAAGGGTGTTTTGCCACTATCATACAAGATGTCTAATAACATAAAACCTCGTGTTATCATAAGACAGGGTTGTGCACATCCACTTGCTGAGTATATCTACGAGCACTTCCTATATGATCTTGGAATTTATTTGAAATATAATTCTCACTTGGAGACAACGGAGATGATTATATGTCAAGAGAAGACTCACCATTGGAAAGAATATGATATCAATCTTCTCGTTTTTCTTTGGGGACTATTGGGTCAACCAAGGATAATTCTATGGACATATGATATCTATTATAACCTAGACGCATGGCCTCCCATGTACGAAGGTTTCCTTAAATATTTTCCAAAGATTTTAATTTCTAAAAAAGTTATTTACTGTACTTTTTTGTAAAGTACCTTTGTAAGGTGTTGTGGTCGAGGCACCATAAGAGTTTCATAGATTTTGCATTGAAACTCATAACTTATCTGTTTGTCGCATACGCATTTACGATTCAACGAACATATAAATGAAGTTTGTATTTGATTTTTATAGTGTGATATCTGGCGACTCAGAATGGGTCGTGTGGACCAATTTTGGGGGCATCACAAATTGGACTTTGACTTATCTGTTGAAACTCCATTGGGAGAAACCTTCATTACATCCACTGTTTATAAGTCTTGTTTGGTTCAAATCGGTACCCTCACATTACTTGTCGATCTTATTTCACTGAAAATACTTGCATTTGATGTGATTCTAGGGATTGATTGGTTAACTACTCATCATGCAAAAATTGATTATTTTCGTAAGGTTGTTAGTTTTTATATTCCTAACCAACCTATTATGCGAAATCAAGCAACCAAACCATTAAAATCAATCAATGTCATCTAAAGCCATAAAGCTATTCATTTATTGAAAAACGGATGTCAAGCTTTCTTAGCTCATGTCACGGATCTAAACAAAAATATGTCAGTTTTGAATGATATTTTTATTGTTAATGAATTTCCTGACGTATTCCCTGAAGAACTTCCTGGCCTACCCCCAGAGTGTGAAATTGAATTTTGTATCGACCTTGAACCCAGTACAAAACCCATTTCTAAAGCCCCATATCGAATGGCTGCTATTGAACTTCAAGAGTTAAAGACCCAACTGCAAGAATTGTTAGACATCGGCTTTATTCGTCCTAGTACTTCTCCTTGGGGTGCTCCTGTTCTATTCGTGAAGAAGAAAAATGGGAGTATGCGACTTTGTATTGATTATCGGGAGTTGAATCATGTCACCATAAAAAATAGGTACCCATTGCCACATATTGATGACCTGTTTGACCAGTTGCAAGGCGCCAAATTCTTTTCAAAGATTGATCTTCGTTCTGGATATCACCAATTGAAGATTAGAACCGATGACATTCCAAAGACGGCTTTCAGAACTTGGTACGGGCATTATGAATTCCTAGTCATGTCTTTTGGATTGACTAATGCTTCTGCTGCCTTCATGGATATGGTGAAGCGAGTATTCAAGGAATATTTGGATCACTTTGTGGTCGTTTTTATTGATGGCATCCTCATATATTCCAAAAGCCGTGAAGATCATGAGCAACACCTGAGGCTGATACTCCAAAAGCTTCGTAAAAATAAGCTTTATGCCAAGTTGAAGAAATGCGAGTTCTGGCTTGAAGAAGTAGCATTCCTTGGGCATGTAGTGTCAAATCATGGAATATCTGTTGACCTAGCAAAGATTGAAGCTATTCAAAGCTAGGAGCAACCCAAATCAGTGACCGAAGTACGTAGCTTTCTCGGCTTAGCTGGTTATTATCGGAGATTCGTGGAAGGATTTTCTCGAATTGCTACTCCATTAACTCAGCTGACTCAGAAAGATACAAAATTCGGTTGGAACGAGGAATGTGAGAAGAGTTTTCAAGAACTCAAGAGGAGACTCATTTCAGCACCTGTTCTGACAATACCATCTGGTTCTGAGGGATTTGTCATCTACAATGAAGCTTTGGGCAAAGGGTTAGGATGTGTTCTCATGCAACATGGGAAAGTCATAGCCTATGCCTCTCGGTAACTCAAAGAATATGAGAGGAATTATCCTACTCATAATCTAGAGTTGGCAGTTTTTGTCTTTGCACTTAAAATTTGGAGGCATTACTTGTATGGGGAGAAAGTGGAGATCTTTACAGATCATAAAAGCCTCAAATATTTCTTCACTCAAAAGTAACTCAACATGCGACAGTGACGTTGGCTTGAACTGTTAAAAGATTATGATCATACCATCCAATACCATCCTGGAAAAACAAACGCAGTAGCTGACGCATTGAGTAAAAGATCATATGCGGGTACAAGTGTGATATTGTCAACGTAAAGGCCCATTTTGTATGACTTGCAAAGGATGGAGATAGAGATAAAGACTCCAGATACCCACGTAATGATGGTGAATATACGAGTAGAACCGACTTTAATCGATAAAGTTAAAGCTGCTCAAGCTACAGACCTGGAGCTGATGCGTATGAGGAAGAAAGTGCAAGAAGGTGCTATGCCGGAAGCAAAAATCGATGAAGAAGGAATACTTCGAGTCAACTCCAGACTTTGTGTTCCTAACGACCTTGATTTAAAGTTTAAAATCATGATGGAGGCGCACATCACACCGTTTGCAATCCATCCCGGGAGTACCAAAATGTATCTTGATCTTTGACATACATTTTGGTGGAGAAATATGAAGAGAGAGATAACGTTGTTTATCTCAAGGTGTCTAACTTGTCAACGAGTCAAGGTGGAGCATCAAGTACCAAAAGGTCCATTGCAACCACTTGAAATTCCAGAATGGAAGTGGGAGCACATTACCATGGATTTCGTTACTGGTCTTCCCAAGGTTTCTCAAGGCATAGATGCAATTTGGGTCATTGTTGATTGATTGACCAAGTCTGCTCATTTCTTACCAATACGAGAAACTTATACACTTGAACTATTTGCTCGTATGTACATAAATGAGATTATAAGATTGCATGGTATGCCAGTATCCATAGCTTCTGATCGAGACCCAAGATTCACTTCACGATTTTGGGTTAGTTTGCAAAAAGCTATGGGCACGGATTTATGATTTAGTTTGGCATATCATCCTCAGATGGACGGACAATCAGAGAGGACTATTCAAACTCTTGAAGATTTATTAAGACTCTATGTCCTTGACTTCATGGGAAGTTGGGACAAGTTCTTACCATTAGTGGAGTTTTCCTACAACAACAGTTATCAAGCAAGGATTGACATGGCTCCATTCGAGGCGTTGTATAGAAGAAAGTGTTGTTCTCTAGTATGCTGGGATGAGGTGGGTGAAGCAACGTTGTTGGGACCAGAGTTGGTACGTATGACTACGGAAAAGATTCAAACGATCTGACAACATATAAAAACCTCACAAGACTGACAAAAGAGTTATGTTGATCTTCATCGAAAGGACGTGGAATTCGATATTGGAGATCATGTGATTTTACGTGTTGCTCCATGGAAAGGAGTTATGAGATTTGGAAAGAGAGGAAAGCTCAATCCTCGATTCATTGGCCCATTTTTAATCCTCAATCGAGTAGGGACTGTAGCCTATAGACTCGCTTTATCGCCAAGTATGTCTCGTGTTCATAACATTTTTCACATATCCATGTTACGTAAATATGTGGAAGACCCGAACCACATTATTGAGTTAGAACCGGACGAAATAGTGGAAGATTTAACGTATGAAGAGGTTCCTGTTAAAATCTTGGATAAGAAGGAATATATTCTATGCTCCAAGGTTATACCTCAAGTCAAAGTTTTATGGAGGAACCACGATGTTGAGGAAATGACCTGGGAGTTAGAATCTGAAATGAAATCAAGGTATCCTTACCTCTTCAACATATCAGGTACGTACCCTAATTTCGAGGGCGAAATTTCATAAGAATGGGAGATTGTAAGACCCCAACTTTTATGAATAAAGATGAATTTTCTATAATTATCATTTTTGAATATTATGGAATGAATTTGATATAATGTTTTAGTTGCGGGTAATATTTATAAAATTTACAAAGTATGCAAATTGATATATAATATTCGATTGGTCGGGGAAAATTCATTTTAGCAGGGAATATTCGTACAACGGCACAATCATTGGTGGATTCCACAATGGAATTATTGTCGGATTGAGAAAATGACAAAAATATTTTATGAAAATAACGACGGAAGTTTTACCGTTAACTGTTGAAACACCGAGTGTTAAAAGTATAGGAATACGCGTGGTTGTATAGTAGCACACGGTATTGATTATTAATGCTTACGTGAGAAGTCACTCAGTTTTGTTCAATTATTGCTACAGTAATTGCTGCATAGTATCTCACATTATTTGATTCAATTATTGTCGATATTTTTGTATTATTAATCAATAATTTATATTATTAATCAATAATTGAGATGACAGAGTTATTAATATTATTATTTGCAATATTAACGATGTCTAGAAGTTCTACCAAGGAGAGGTTTGGTCACCTAATTGCGCGCCAATAGGGAAAAATCCTTATTGGAAAGCCCCCTCTTTCCTGGGAACGACCTGGTCGATTAAAATTGTGAATTATAATAATGATGACAAATGTTGTTAAAAATATTGAGAGAATTTTTATGAAGTATTTGATGTTATTATATGGACCTCCATTTACCCAATTTTTAAAATAATCGGTAGAAAATTATTTAATATATTAAAGGTGGAGCCCACATGTGGGGGCCACGTGCGGAAGAAATGGTTGAAATGAAAATGGGGTGGGGGGGAGGAAACGTATTTGGGAGGGAATTGTTATTATATATATATATATATATATATATATATATATATATGTTTATAACATGTGGTTATATATAAATATATATATATATATATATTATATTTTTGTTTTTGTTTTTTTTCATAATTTGCTTGAAATTTTAGTTGCCTGCAAAATTGGTAAGCATCCGTGAATGAAATAATGCATCAGTCAAGCATCCATGAATGAAATAAATGTTGCGTCCGTGATTTTTTCTTACACAGTGCCCCTTTCATTCTCCTATAAATAAGATGCTTAGTTAGAATTGAAATCACACCACAAATTTCAGAGAATTCTCTTCTATAATCTTGAGCATATTTTTTAGAGTTTTAAGAAGTTTTGAGCGTATTGCAAGTTTTCTTCGAGAATATCCTCGCCCTACCAGTCGGAATACTCTTCTTTTACGGTAAGGGGTATTATTTCTTTTGTATTCACGAAGAGAACTTTTGTTATTCCATTCTTAATTATTCTGTTGGAATAACCTGTATACGCGGACTTCCCTATACTTGGTGAAATTCTTCTGTTGTTTCATTCTTTATTATTATGTTGATATAACCCGTCTATGCGAAGTACCGCATACATGGTGAAATTCTTCTGTTATTCCATTCTTTATTATTACATTGGAACATCACGCCGGTCATTGAATTTCGCTTTGACACGGTTCCGTTATTTATTATTCTGTTGGAACATCCTGTCTGTGAGATTACGCATGACCTGGTTCTGTTATTTATTATTCTGTTGGAATATCCTATCAGTGCGTATTACGCCTGACCTAGTTCCATTAATTATTATTCTGTTGGAATAATCTGTCTATGCGGTCTATCGCATGCATGGTGATTTCTTTTGTTATTCCATTCTTTATTATACTCAGTTGTTTAAAGTTTTGACTTCTATACTCCATGAAATTAGTGGAATATCCTTTATATTTGCGCTTCATCCAGTATCTTTTCATGGAAATATTCTTCTGAGCATTCTTGAATTTTACTCTACAAAGAAGTATCATGTTGACAATTTGGACGTTATTAGTTACTGGATAAATTAATTCTTGAACTTGTTTTATTGAATTCTTATATCATTGTCATCATCCTCATGTTTATATTATGTTGAAAGTCATCTGTGGCCTGTAGTACATAGATGGACTTGGTATGATTATGACCAGGGATTAATCGGTATAATCATAACCGTAATGTTACAAATGATGTGGTAAAAGTCCTCATTGGCCGTAGTGCATTGATGGACAGTTGTTGGCATAATCATGACCATTGATGAATACACGAATATCCCTGGCCCGTAGTGCATGGATAATTTGTGGTTGTGATACTAATGAATATCCTTGGCCGTAGTGCAAGGAAGATGTGGATAATTTATTAAGCTGAGTCTCAACGATAAAAATGATGAAAAAATATTTTTAAATCATAAGAGATAGTAGATTTTATTCTCTACTTGACTCTTTTAATGGATTGCTTGTTCTGCTGCAGTTAAACTTGATGTTTGTTATACTGTATCAGTTTAACACTATTGAAGGCTAACGATAATTTATTCTGCATTATCTTAGTCATAATATTTCTTACTGGGCTAGTTGAGCTCACCCTTTTGCTTTCATTGTTCTCTTCAGGAAATGAGAACGTAGCAGGGACTAGTCGGGGAACGGAGTGACGGTCCATATAATAGTATTAGTAGTCCTCACTATTCTGTTAAATAGTGTGATAATAAATGTAATGAGGACTCAATTGAGTGTGGATATTCTATAGATGACAATATTTGTATTAAAACTCACAGCATATGTTTTGTCGTATTTTACACGACTGTTGTATAATTAAGTTGTATTTAAATTTTGTACCATGTATTTGGCGACTCAAGATGGGTGATGTATACCTATTTGGGGGGGCGTCACATTTAGGTTTAAAAAACTTGCTCAAAGAAAGTTTAGAGTTAGGAAAACTTGCCTTGCGTGTGAGCTAAACTGTAATAATTTGATTCACAGTATCCAATACACATGTCATCATGACATAATTAGTTAGTACCGATACTCTGTATACACATAAGTGTGTCTATTTCATGTATGGCTTGACTTTTAACCACATAATCAAATTACACAAGAAAATAATTTTCTGGGCCTTATTGCTAACCGTAGCACACTTGGCGCCATGGTTTGAATCGAGGTTCGTGATCATGATACTGGCCATTTGGCAAGGCCAAGGCTCATTCATGAGCCGTAAAGAAATTTGTCACGTGGTGCTGGTTGGTCATTTGTGCAATACGCTTCTGCGTTAGGGGCGAAGATTGGGGTTCATGGCTCTTATTTTTAGCAGAGGCAATAGAATTATAGAAGCAGAAACACGAAGAATGTAACAAAAGCTAATTTTGGTATTCAACACTTCTAGCATCTAAATTAACACGTATAATTTACATAAACTACACATAAATATTACCCATCATATACATACTGATCAAAACATCTAAACAACAACTTTAACGAGATTAAACCCTTGAATGCCATGATTAAAACCAAAAACTCCATTTTTGACATTATTTGACAAAACTAACACTGTGATCCGATTATACACCAAATTAATTCATTCGAACTACAATCTCTTTATTTCTTACCAAATTAACATATTCAAGGTTCAATTGCATAATTACCTCACAACCAAATACAATACATTTATTCATTGTAAAACCATTTCCTTTCTTTTGAACGTAATTTAGCATACAAATCAACTGTAATCATATATATATATATGCTAATTATAACATTACAACTACATATACACATAACTTCATCACCAATTATAAACATTTGGATTACAGAAAATTTTATAAAACTTTATAACACAATAAAACTTAGGAAAACAAATATACTTACATATAAATGCATATATAATATGAAGGTTATGAATAATACCTTCTATCGCTTGAGAAATCCGTGTTCACCACAGATAGTTGCTTGGAAAGTTTCAGGAATCCTCTCTTAATTCTTTCTCAAACTCTCTCAACTCTCAAACTCTCACAATTTCTCTGTCTATTCTCTGAAATTTTCTTTTCTCTTAGGCTTAGACCAAATACACTATACGTCTAATTCAAAATCCAACGCACGCATTTTTAAACGTCTAAAATTGACGTTCTACTAATGGCCCTATTAAATCAGCGGTTACCAAAATTAATATATATTATTTACATTTTATTTATATTATTTAAAATTCAAAATTAAAAATCCAAAAGCCATAAGGCTTTGTTTGGCAAAACCTCTTTAAAATTAAAGACTTAATACCCTTAAGCCTTGTTTGACAAAACTAATTTAAACTCCTTTAATTTTTTTTAATAACCCATTTATAACATAGTTTATTGTCACATTTTTATTACACATTAAATTAATACATTATAATAATCCATTTAATCCCTATCAACTTTCAAACTTAATTATTAAATGAAATTAGAATATTATCTCATAATAATTAATTTCCTTCACTCATTAATTATTTATTTCACAAATAAATAATCAAATCAAATCAAATTAAACAAATATTTATTTAACAATAAACACATCAATTAAATATTTAAAATTATAATTTAAAATTACGGATTGTTACATTCTTCCCTCCTTGCAAGGATTCTGTCCCCAAAATCACAACTCAAACAAATCATTCATCACATTATTCCCTCCTTACAAAGATTCTATCCCCAGAATCGAAGACATAGATTAAACAAATAACTCAGGGTAATTCTTCATCATTTCAGCTTTGAGTTCCCACGTAGCCTCTTCGACATTGTGGTTCCTCCATATTACCTTCACCACCTTATTCCTGAGCACTTGTTCTTTCCTGTCGACTATCTGGATAGGAACATCTTCATAAGACAAGTCTTTATCGAACTGTAATGGTTCATATTCGATCACATGCTTGTAATCAGGTTTATACGGTCATAACACCGAAACATGGAAAACATTCTGAACATTTTCCAACTCTGGAGGTAGAGCTACCTCCATAAGCCACTTCTCCTACTCTTCGTAGCACTTCAAAGGGTTCAATAAACCTCGGGCTTAGCTTCCCCTTTTTACCAAAACCAATTTTCCCCTTCCAAGGAGAAACTTTTAAGAACACAAAATTTCCTACGTTGAATTCATGATCTTATCTATGTTGATCAGTATACTTCTTTTGTCTGTCTTGAGAAACTACCAATCTTGTCTTGATGAGTTTAACAAGCTCAACAGTTTGTTGTACCAGTTCCGGTCCTAACAGTTGACGTTCACCGACTTCATCCCAGCACAATGGAGTTTTGCACTTCCTACCGTATAAAGCTTCGTAAGGCAACATGCCGATGCTTGCATGGTAACTGTTGTTGTAGGCGAATTCCACCAATGGTAAATGTTCATCCCAGCTCCTTTTGAAATCCATGACGCATGCTCTAAGCATATCTTCCAACGTTTGAATTGTTCGTTCGCTTTGGCCAACTATTTGCGGATTATAAGTCGTACTTATTCTCAACTGTGTTCCCATGGATTCTTGTAGTCTCTTCCAAAAGTTTGATGTGAATTGCGGATCTCTATCTGACACAATCGATACTGGAATTCCATGTCTCGAAATGATTTCTTTAATGTACAACTTTTCCAACTGATCAAGATTGAATCTAATCTTTATTGGCAAAAAGTGTGCTAATTTTGTCAGTCTGTCCACTATCACCCAAATCGCATCGTATCCTCTCTGCGTATTTGGAAGACCCACCACAAAATCCATTATGATGTGTTCCCACTTCCATTCTGGTATTTGCAATGGTTGAAGTAATCCCCTCGGCCTTTGATGCCCGACCTTGACCCTTTGACATGTCAAGCATTTCGCAACACATTCTATAACATCTCTCTTCATTTTGACTGTTGGAACCCTTTGACTGTTGGAACCCAGATTCTTCCCATGAATCTTAGTAGCCCTTCACTATCGATCTTGTATTTCACTTCACTACCCTCAACCACTTTCTCTAGGATTTTTCTACATTCTTCATCTTTTAGTTGAGCATTCTTTACCTTGTCCACCAAAGTTGGACCAGCTTCTATTTAGAATAGTCGTTCGTCGGCTTCTTTCGAAAAATTTATTTCCAACTCCAATTTTGTCATTGCTGAAATAAGCTCCTCCTGAGTGGTTATCAGCATCAACTTTTCCCGACCGTTCCTGCTTAAAGCATCTGCAACCACATTCGCTTTTCCTGAATGATAAAAGATCTCACAATCATAATCTTTTATCAATTCCATCCATCTCCTTTGACGCATGTTCAGGTCCTTCTGAGTGAAAATATATTTCAAACTCTTATAATTTGTGTATATCTCATATTTTTCTCCATAGAGATAATGTCTCCATATTTTTAGAGCAAATACCACTGCAGCCAAATCTAAATCATGAGTCGGATATCCTTTCTCATAGTCCTTCAATTGTCTTGATGCATAAACAATAACTTTGCCATTTTGCATAAAAACACAACCCAATCCTTTATGTGAGGCATAACTATACACCACAAAGTTTCTTTTATTATCTGGTAATGACAACACAGGTGCCACACTTAACTTCTTTTTTAATTCTTGAAAACTCTCTTCACACTTCTCCGTTCAAACAAATTTTACTGCTTTCCTTGTCAAATTTGTTAGCGGAGTGGCAATCTTGGAAAAATCTTAAATAAATCGTCTATAATAGTCGGCCAGTCCCAAGAAACTCCTCACCTCCGAAGGTGTTCTTGGTTGTTCCCAATTGATTACAACTTCAACTTTAGATGGATCCACTAAAATTCCATCTTTGTCAATCACATGTCCAAGGAATTGTACACGTTCTAGCCAAAATTCACACTTAAAAGAATTTCGCGTACAACTTTTCCCTTCTTAGTGTCTCCAACGTCAAACGTAAATGTTCCACGTGTTCTTGAGATTTAGAGTACACCAGAATGTCATCAATGAATACCACCATAAACTTGTCTAAGAATGGTTAGAACACTCTGTTCATCAAATCCATAAATGCAGCAGGGGCATTGGTCAATCCGAAAGACATCACCAGAAACTTATAATGTCCATACCGAGTTCTGAATGTCGTCTTTGGTACATCTTCCTTTCTTACTTTTAATTGGTGATACCCACTTCTGAAATCTATTTTTGAGAAATATCTAGCACCCTTCAATTGATCAAACAAGTCATCTATTCTTGGCAATGGATATTTAGTCTTAACAGTGACTTTGTTTAACTCTCTATAATCAATGCAAAGACACATTGACTCATCCTTCTTCTTCACGAATAACACCGGAGCTCCCCACGGTGACACACTTGGCTGAATGTACTTCTTGTCTAACAACTCTTGCAATTGTACCATCAGTTCCTTCATTTCTATCGGAGCCATTCTGTATGGGGCCTTCGATATCGAAGTTGTTCCTAGCGCTAAGTCGATCACGAACTCAATCTCTCGGCCAGGCGGAAGTCCTGACACATCCTCCGGAAACACATCTGGAAATTCCCTAACCACTGGTATCTCCTCCAGTTTCACCTCCTTCCTCTGATTATCGACTATGTAAACTAAATAACCCACACAACCTTGACTCAACAACTTCTTGGCCTGCATAATCGTCAGACATCTCGCATGTCTAGGTGATCTGCTACCATGGACAACCACCTTTGACGGAGTCAAAAGGTTTACACATTTCTTTTGGCAATCAATTATTGCTCTATAATTGAACATCCAATCCATTCCCAAAATAACATCAAAATCTCCAAGTTTTATTGGAATTAAATCTACCATCATGGCATTCCCCTTAATGTTCACTCTATAATTCTTGTATACGATCCTAATAGGAATCACTTCCCTATTCGCAATTTCTATGTTTAAAGGGAAATTCAATTCTTCACTAGGCAATCCTAACCTCTTAGAAAATTCATCAGATATAAAGCAAGTAAAGCTTTTGAATCAAATAATATATAAGCATCTATATCATTGATTGGGATAATACCTGACACAACATCTTTTGATTGCACTGCATCCTGCACCGTCAAGTTGAAGGTTTTGGTTGTGGGTTTGTGTGATGACATTGGTCCCGCAATGGCCAATGTGCCTCCACTGCTACCTCCCTTGTTTCCCGTCGTCTCTTCAGCTTTCTTCTTAGGGTACTCATGAGCAAAATGATCCTTTGACCCGCACGTGTAGCAAACATTCTTCTTGGGTTGACTACAATTTGGGGCAATGTGACACTCTTGGCCATAGTTAAAACATACACGCTTCCCCCTTAAGCATACATGTGACGACCCCAAAATAGGTCCATTCCATCCAACCCATTCTGAGTCGCCAAATACATGGTACAGAAACAACTACAACTTTATTATCACAACAATAAAAGCTGAGTTTAAATACAAATATTATCTTCTAGACAATATTTATACTCAAATAAATCCTCATCACATTTATTGATACATTATTTTACAATAATGGTGAGGACTACTAAACAACTCTCTAGAACCTTCATTCCATACCCCGACTAGTACTGCCATTACATTCTCGCCTCCCGAGAAGAAAAAATGGAACAACAAGGAAAAGGGTGAGCTCAACTAGCCCGATAAAGAATATTATGACTAAGATAATATACAACAAATTATCGTTAGTCTCCAACAGGAAAAATCGATAGAATACAATGAGACAACAAGTTTGAGATCAATATTCGCAATGAAATAATAATTCATAGAAGAGTTACGTAGAGAATGAAATCTACTATAATCTATGAATTTAACAGGTCCATCATCAATATTTTATCCTCGTAACATCAATCAATATTCATCTCAAATCAAATATTCATCTTTGCACTACTGTGCCAAAGATATTCATCAATCGGTCATGTTCATCTCAAACACTGTTCATCTTTGCACTAAAGGCCAAAGATATTCATCGATCGGTCATGTTCATTTAAACACATGTTCATCTTTGCACTACTGTGCCAAAGATATTCATCGATCCATCATGTTCATTTAAACACCGCTTCATCTTTGCACTACTGAGGCCAAAGATATTCTTCAGAAATCATTCATCTTGCACTATGGGCCAAAGATATTCTTGAGAAATCATTCATCTGCACTACAAAAGCCAAAGATATTCTTCAGAAATCATTCATCTTTGCACTATGTGCCAAAGATATTCAATAATATCATCATTTAAGACCGAGGATGATGAAAATATTTTTAAAGAAGCGAATCCAATTGAAACAAAATGACAAGTATTATGGATTCGTACTTTAAACAATCCGAAGTTCAAAAATACTTCATAAATAATCATACCGTGTAAAATTCAAGAATGATCAAAACATGGATACAATCAAAGCTAGTATCGAATAGATATTTTAGGCGAAAAGAAAAATTTTATTTTTGATGAATAGTGTCGATATACGTGAATAGTCAGATATCGTGAATAGTGTCGATATCGTGAATAGTAACTCAGACACCAAAAGATAGAAATTCCACAAAAAAACATTTTCATGCTTCATGAATAGTACTCGTGAATAGTAACTCGTGAATAGTAACTCATGAATAGTAACTCGTGAATAGTAACTCATGAATAGTAACCCCGACATGAAAAAGTTCCAAATTTGATAAAAACTTCGGATCAACATTTCAAAGATAATGATATTGAAGAAATAATATCATTACAAAAAAAAAAATATCCCTTACTATCCCTTACCTCAAAGAATCAAGACTTGCCGGAAGGAAAAGGTCGGAAGTGATCTTTGAATGAAACTTAGATTGAACAAAGACTCTCAAAGTATCTAAATACTCACAAAATACGCTCAATAATATAGAGAGAGAAAGAGAGAAAACTTTGTTTTTGGTGTGATTTTCAATTCTAACTTAGCCCTCTATTTATAGGAAAATGTTAGCCCGTCGAAGCAGACTTGACCTGCTACCTGATGGCTTTACCTGCTACTATTACCACCCACCACATTTGAAATAAAATTCAGCACATTTTTTTCACCAACCACAAGTGGGGCCCACTCAATTCTAGAATTTTCCACCAAAATCAATTATAACCCTACTTTCCGAATCCGACACCTCTTAAAATTCACAACAAATCATTCGTGCATTTTTAACGGTTCAAAATTTGTGGACATATACTCAACTTATGTATGTATAACATACCCAAAAATTACCACAATCCAACGGTCGGATTAAAAATTATAACCCCCGCAATATATCTCAAAACCCTCGATTTGATTTTTAATACCTCCAATCAGATAAAAATCTTGATAAAACACCTCAACATTAATTCCTTCATTAATAACCACATAAATAAATCCATCATTTATATTCATATAAAATAAATATTTCCTTATCATATGAATCAATAATTAATTATTCACAAATAATATTACGAGAATCACATTTATAATGAAACCAGTTGTTCCCGGAAAGAGGGGCTTTCAATAAGGATCTCTCCTTCTTTGGTAGCGCAATTAGGTGACCAAACCTCTCCTTAGATGCCAGAACTTTCTAGACATTGCCAATAATGTTATCTAATAATATTATTCAAATAATATGAATTATTGATCCGATAATGGGAAATCTTGTGCAAATGACAATTATTGAACAACAATAATATAAAATACCAACGCATGACAATTATTGAATCAATAAAATAAACTATTGATAAAGAATTAACTCGTAATAATTATTGAGTAGTGCCTTCTTACGTAAGGATCAATAATTCAACAATCTTTATGCAATACTGGTGTCTTCATCTCTTGCAACCACGCAGACATTCGTATTTTAACCACCGGGTATTCCAATGATCTTAGCAGTAATAACTACGCCATTATTTTTAACCAACTTATATTTGTCGTTTTCTTCATCCAATCGCTTTTCCGTTATGGGCCACACATGGGCTGCTTGCAGTCGATACGAATATTTCACAAAAGATCTGAATATTCCACGACCAAACGAATATTCCCAGAACAAAATGAATATTTTATAACCACTTGCTTATTTTGAAATATTTGCGTATTTAACCCTTAACTATCCACATTAATCAAATCAACCCTTACTATTTCAAGATAATAAATAAAGGAAATTCCTTTTTATTTAAAAAAATTTCGGGGTCTTACAATACACCCGCGTGAAACTTTTCGCATGTAGCACACGCTTCAAACTTTTTCTTCTTCTAATTACCCTGCTGGTTTCCAGAACCCACATTTCCATTCCATTTTCTCTTCAGGTTATTGTTACCATTTCCACTACTCCCACCACCATTCTTACGTTCACCCTCATTCTTCTTCTTTCTCTGTTCTTAATTATACTTTGTCACAACCTTTAAAGACCCAGAAATTTTTGAACAATTATATCTGTATTTTTACGAATAATTTTTTTATTATTATTATTAAAGATAATATTTTGAATATATATGATAAGGATTTAGCAGAATAGTCAATTTAAATTTTTAAGTTGACTAATAATGAAAGTTAAATTAGTTATGGTCAAGGAATGAGAATATTAATATATCATAATTATATTTTAATATGATATGTATGTACTGTATGTATGTATTGTTTAGTGTTTATCAGAAATAACATAGTAGTAGAAAACCCTAAGTTTAAACCAATAAACCCTAATTCAAACCCTAAATAGGAAACAAAGACTGATTGTTAATCAGATGCATGTGATCAAGGAGATATGTTAGTGATTATGAATCTAATTAGGGAAAACCCTAACGATTTTTTAAAAACCCTAATTACTAAGTTAGAAACCCTAATTTGATCTCCGAGAAACCCTAAACCTAATTTTAAAAACCCTAATTGGTGATTAGCAAGCCCTAATGGTATTTAGAAATTCTTAAGATTAAAATTTATGGGAAATATTTGAAATTACCAAACTACCCTTAAAATTTAAGTGGAAAAGACCAAAATACCCTTTTGTGAGTAAAATGACCAAATTACCCTTTTACTTAACTTGTAAGCTAAAAGGTTTTCTAGAATGTTGCGACTCACTTGTAAGATCTCCCATGTGCCTAAAATCTCAGCCATGCTTATCCCAATTGACACCTTGCAAGCTTAGAATACATTGAATCAAATTATAAAGGATTAAAGAGAGAGAAAAGTTTACCAAAGTTGCTCACTTACTATCTAACACTCAACCTAGCCTATGTCTCTCTAAAGCGACGAAATCTTTAAGTTATTCAGTCCCTAAACAACTCTCTAGAACACCCAAATCAGTTGTGTAGAGCAAGATCAAAGCTTGGCAAGAAAGAGGTATAAAACCCTAGCCCTATTTGATCTTACACGTTAGGATAAATTTTGTGTTCAAGTGTTTAGATGCATGCTAGAGGATGTTATATGATGATTTATGATGTTACATCATAGATCTATAACCTCAAAGTGCCTTAAAATTAAGTTTTTCAAAACTTCCATGAACCTAATTTTGTGTCTGACAAGCATAAGTCAGAGGGTGTAGATTCTTGCATGTTTATGATTTTGTATGTTTGATGCCTTAGACTTGTAGTTTGATGTATGGACTGTGCTCTGAACTTGAAATCATGCTTAGATCATGTCCAGGATGGAAGTTATTCATGGTCAAACTCAGTTGACCAAGCATGACCAAGAGTTTCTAGGCTACCCAGAAACTCAAAAATCAGTGTTTGATAACATTTTCCAAGGATCGTATCTGTCAGGTTTTAATTGTTTTGTTGATGTTATTTTATCTAGTTTGTAGCTTGTTAGTTATATACTCTAGATCCATGCCTTTAAATAACTCAAACAATCAACAGATTAAGTAGTGGATGGTCAAAGTAGCCTACTCGCCATTGACTTTTACTTTCTAGGTAACCCAGAATTTGATATTTTTTAGCGTCTGACAAGAACTTGGAGGTCCCAGATCATGTGTTTGATGTTTTGCTTGTGTTAGTGTTTTAAGATGGTACTCTTGTATGTATACTACATAATCATGATTATAAATCAATTAGATAACAAACAGAATGAAAATTATTTAAGGTCAAACTAGCCAACTCTATCACGGATGCAGTTTTATGGAAAACCCAGAAAACTCAAGAACATGTTTTCTGACAATGTTTGACCAGATGCTAGCTTATGATTCTGATGTAGTTTAAATGATCTGATGATTGATAATTGCACCTTATAATGTGGACTACAACCTTAAACCTTTAGAACACATTAACAATGACCAGAACCTATAGAAATTTAAGCCTCAAAGTGGACCCTTCAAGCTGACTGGGTTTCTGGAAAACCCAGAAAGCTCTGACAATGATTTTGCAAGGCCAGATCTTCATGCTATATGCTTGTATGACTTAGATAATGCTTGATTCATGTAGTATTACATAAATACTACATGATTAATACTTAAGATTGTCCAAAACATGTGTAGACTGAGAATTACAAATGGTCAAAGTAGGCACAATGAACACTGACTGTCAGTGTTCTTTAGCCTCAAGAACACCTACCGCGACATAAACTGTTGCTAAAGCCTTTAGCGACGGATTTAATTATTTTTGTTTTATAATTTTTGAAAAATACCTTAAAAATATAAATAAATTCCTAAAAATTACAAAATCAGTTTTAAAAATTATTTTAAGTTAAAAAAATTAACTTTTGATAAATTGACATATTTTTCATTAATATTACTATTTATTTGAATATTAATGATATTAAATTTATTTAATAAATGTATTAAATAATGGGTTAAAAATGATTTTTATATTATAAAAATTATTTTAAATGATAATAAGAGGTTTAAAAATATTTTAAGTTATAAATCATGACTTTTAATATTTTAAGGTAATTTTCATTAATAATTTAATATTAATGATAATAAGTTTATTTAATATTTATATTAAATAAATAGTTTAAAATGGTTTTAATGATTTAAAAATCATTTAAAAAGGATATAAAGGATTTAAAAATATTTTAAGTTATAATAAATGACTTTAATATTTTCATGAATAATACATTAATATTTAAATATTAATGGTGATCATTTTAAAATGATTTTAAATATTTTAAAAATCATTTAATGGTAAATTAAATGTTTTAAAAATATTTTGAGTTATTATTAATAACTTAGATATTTTGTCAAGTATTTCATTAATATTTTTATATTATTTAAATATTAATGATAATGGAATTATTACGTATTTAAATCATTTAAAATGATTCCAAAGTGTTTAAAAAAATATATGATAAATTATAATTATTTATTTAAAAATTATTATAAGACCTTGAAAAATAATATGATTAATATTTTTATTATTTAAAAAATAGAGTTATAGAATAGAGTTTAAGTAAATATAAAACTCGATTATTATATCGATAAAGTCAGTCAATTACAATAGAAATGTTACCGAAGTTGACCTAGACTTATATAGATTGACCTGATAAGAAATTATTTATGTTAGAATGACTGCTATAACTATGCGACAATGTGTTTAAGCTATTTGATGACTGCAAATAGCAGTGTTATATGTTATGATAAATTATTCTGATCAAAAGAATAATCTTATGAATGATAGGTTTTAGTTTAAAAGATAAAACTAAGTTGTGTAAGCAGCATAACAGGCAAGTATCTTTACTCTTTGTATCTACTTATGCAATACTCCTGTGTAAGTAAGTTATCGAATTATACTCATGTTATATAAGTTATTAAAGTCTATAGTTATCGGTCATGTATTTCAACATTATTATTCATGCCAGTTATCAAACCCTATTCGTTTACCATTACCGTAATAATGTATGATCAATATATACTCTGTTGATAGATAGTTAAGTTAGATTATTCAATTGCCCTCACTTGGATAATGATTGTATTTAATCACATGTTGACATATACCTACTAGTTTTCGGATATGTATATGTTATTTAAAAATATTGTTGACCAGGATATAATATTATTGTTACTCAGTTGAATTATTCTAATTCAGATTTCAGATTAATTATGAACATCCTAAACAGGGAAAAAACATTTATGCGCCAAAGGCGGACCAGCTGAACGATTTATCGTTCAAACAAGTAGTGTTGATCAATATAGGGCAAAACGGGCTGATCACCCTTCGTGTCCGTAAGACATGACGGTTTTCAGATGAAGTTCTGTTTAACCTTTACGAAAATTAAAATAAAATTCATAGTTTATTAAACTTATTCCAAATTTATAAGTCAGTACGTAGTTTCAAAAATGAAATTGAATTAATATGTCGTTCAGTATTGTTTCAGCTTACTTCACAACATTTACTTCGTTGTAGAAGTGTCGATCAAAGAGAACATTTAAATCTTTCAGATAATCTTTATTCATTGCTATTACTTGTTAGGCACTCAAATGCTCATTCTTGCTTTAAATTTAAATGTTTTCAGCTACGCTAGCACGTCTTGAAGGTTCCAGCAAGGACAACGGGAAGAGGAAGCTGAAGGAGTAGGTTAAATTATGTTGTTATGACTATTTGTAATAAGATAATATAATATTTATCATGTAATGTAAGACTTAAAGGTTCTCGAGACTGGGAAGGTAGAAAACTTTAATATAATAATTTTGTTTAATTAATACATTAAGTAGTTGAATGAATGTTATCGTGGAGCACCAAATACGGGTTTCAAGTACTCAAATTTGGGTACGTCACAAGTTGGTATCAAAGCTTTAGGGTTAGAAACATTAGGTGGGAGTAGACCTTAGGCTATAACCTTAGGAGAGAGGGAAACATTGAAAATATAAATAACTCAAATAGAGTTCAAAAGAAGATAAATTGGACAAATTCATCATCAAACAAAATAAAAGATAACTTATATAAAACTATTATTTGATGTGTGTACATAGTATGTACTAATCAAGATAGTTTGTGTGTAGATGTCATGCGGAAAAGGATTATTGTATGTTTATAACACGAAGAAGGATCAAATCAATACAGCCGAGCTAATATCGAAGCCAATAGCTGAAATAGAGGCTCACATTGAAAGTAACCTTGATGAGGTAATTATTTTGGAGAATATAGAACCAGACCCAAAAATGGTGGAACTAGCAGATAGTTATTCGTACACCGAAGTTGGAGCTGATCAAGCATCAACAGAAGTGCAGAATTTGCGGGACCAGGTTTCTTCTTTAGAAAAGTTGTTGGAATAGAAAAGCTATTTAATAGTCAATTGCAGAAGGCGTTGATCGAAATAATGGAATAACAAGATAAGCTTAAGATTTAAATAGATCAGATAGGAGCTAAAAGTAGAATATCAGGTGCAACTCCAAGCAAGAAGGGGAAAAGAAAGATGAACGACCGTGAGTTAAAAAATTCTGAAAACTTGAAGAAAATAGGAAAGTGTAGAAACCGTAAAAGGAAACATAGAGGCATGTGCAAGAAAG
Organism: Panax quinquefolius; assembly: GCA_020205615.1. Classification (NCBI taxonomy): domain Eukaryota; kingdom Viridiplantae; phylum Streptophyta; class Magnoliopsida; order Apiales; family Araliaceae; genus Panax; species Panax quinquefolius. The sequence continues at coordinate 41,050,436 of CM035158.1, read as the reverse complement.
GGAAAAAGATATGTTACATTTGCGGCTATGAGGGACATACCTCTCTTTATTGTCCTGACTATAAGCAAGGTGTATGTTTGAAGTGTGGGTTGGAAGATCATCAGGCGAAAGATTGTCTAAGATCAGGAGAATGTGTAGGAAATAAGTAGGATTAGTATTTGAATATATATGTTTAATAATATAATATGTGTGTAATGTAATATTTCTAACTTTTGGTATAAGTTGTGTTAGTAAATGTTGACTTTTGTGGTTATAAAGGGATAACGGATGCTTATAACAATATGTGTTATCCGATGTAAAGTACTATGAATGAATGTGATTATATGTTTGTTTAATGAAATAAGTTTTTATGTATCTATCTGATAATTTGATAAAACAGTAAATCGAGTTTCAAAATTTGATATTTTGAGTATGTGATTATTTGATTTGAATCACACATTATATGTTAAACATATGCGATAAGACATAAAATATATGATAATAAAAGGATAATTTATGATTTTATCAGATAATGCCGCCAAGAAGACAAAATCAAAACTAGAGGGTAGAAGAATTTGTTAACAATATGGGAGGACAACAATAACCAGACGCAATTCAGAATTATGCAAACATGATAGCTTAAGCTATGTGGAATACAATACCAGCCGGAGAAAACCAGCCCAATAATCGATTGGCAAACTTTAAGGATTTTAAAGCAGTAGGACCGCCAGAGTTTAGAGGGACAACTGACCTAGTAGAAGCTCAGACTTAGATAAAGGAGATAGAAAAGGCTTTTGTGATTTCTAGGGTAGCTGAAGGGCAAAAGACAACTTTTGCCACTTATATAATGAATGGGGAGGCAAATTTCGGGTGGGAGGCCAATCAAATTTGATCTGGAGTAGGATAGGTGATGTGGACTAGGTTTTAAACACTATTCTTTGAGAATTATTTTTCGACTAGTATGCTGGCTAGGATGGAGGTGAAATTTCTAGGGTTGAAGCAAGGGGACATGTCAGTTGCGGAGTATGCCGCAAAATTTAATGAATTAGCTAGGTTCGCTCCACATCAAGTGGACACGGAAGCGAGAAAGACACGAAGGTTTGAGCTGGGCTTAAAACCCTGGCTCTATAACAAGGTGACAGTATTATAGATTGGTACTTTTGCAGCACTGTTGGACAAGGCTATCATAGCTGAAGAGGGAAGTGAAGCCATGACTCTATACAATAAGGAGAAAAAGAGTAAAGCTAAGATTGAGAAAGTTGTCAAAGTGGAAAAAAGTAATGGAGTAAGACGAGAAAGAGAAAAGGGGACAATTTGGGAAAAATACAAATTAAGCAGGAGGGTGTGAAGAAGCAGATTGTGCAATGTGGAAACTGTGGGAAGAACCATTCTGGAGAGTGCTTGAAGGTAAAGTCTGTGTGTTTTAAGTGTGGGCAAGAGGGACAATACTCTCCCAACTGACCTAATCCTAGGATAAATAGTGGTTGTTTTATTTGTGGGTCAACAGAACATAGGGTGAGGGAATGTCCAAAAAGGAGAACTGATGGGGGAAATGTCAATACGGGGAAGAGTAGTGGAACGCTAGCAATAACTAGTCCAATTCCACCAAGCAAACCTACCAAATCGACCACAATGACCTTCAATATGATAGTTCAAGATACGGTCGCAATGGGTGATGGAGTTCCAGGTATGAACACAATTAACGACATTAATATATACACCTAATTCGGATTTAACCTATTCTCGTATCATAAGTTTAATATAATAAATCACTAATAAAAAGATTTTTTTTGAAGGAGGAATTTGAGTTCTAGATTCGTAATACGAATCTTATATGGAGGGGAGAATATAGTAATTCAATTTTTCATAATTAAAAAAATCTAAGGATAAAACATTAATATTACGGGTAAGGTAATGGTGATTCCGAGGACGGAATCTTTATAAGGAGGGGAGAATGTAATGACCCGAAAATTTTTAAATAATTATATCTGTATTTTTACGAATAAATTTTTTATTATTATTATTACAAATAATATTTTGAATATATGTGATAAAGATTTAGCAGAATAGTCAATTTAAAATTTTAAGTTGACTGATAATGAAAGTTAAGTTAGTTATGGTCAAGGAATGAGAATATTAATATATAATAATTATATTTCAATATGATATGTATGTACTGTATGTATGTATTGTTTAGTGTTTATCGAAAATAGCATATAGTAAAAAACCCCAAGTTTAAGCTAATAAACCCTAATTCAAACCCTAAATAGGAAACTAAGACTGATTGTTAATCAAATGCATGTGATCAAGGAGATATGTTAGTGATTATGAATCTAATTAGGGAAAACCCTAATGATTATTTAAAAACCCTAATTACTAAGTTAGAAACCCTAATTTGATCTCCGAGAAACCCTAAACCTAATTTTAAAAACCCTAATTGGTTATTAGCAAGCTATAATGGTATTTAGCAATTCTTAAGATTAAAATTTATGGGAAATATTTGAAATTACCAAACTACCCTTAAAATTTAAGTGGAAAAGACCAAAATACCCTTTTGTGAGTAAAATAACCAAATTACCCTTTTACTTATCTTGTAAGCTAAAAGGTTTTCTAGAATATTGCATGACTCACCTCACTTGTAAGATCTCCCATGTATCTCTAAAATCTCAAACCCATCCTTATCTCTTTTGACACCTTGCAAGATTAGATAGATACATTGAATCAAATTATAAAGGATTAAAGAGAGAGAAAAGTTTACAAAGTTGCTCACTTACTATCTAACACTCAACCTACTCTATATCTCTCTAAAGCCATTGAAATCTTTAAATTATTTAGGTCCCTAAACAACCCTCTAGAACACCCAAATCGGTTGTAGGAAGCAAGATCAAAGCTTGGCAAGAAAGTGGTATAAAACCCTAGCCCTATTTGATCTTACACGTTAGGATAAATTTTGTGTTTAAGTGTTTAGATGCATGCTAGAGGATGTTATATGATGATCTATACATCATAGATCTATAACCTCAAAGTGCCTTAAAATTAAGTTTTTCAAAACTGCCATGAACCCTAATTTTGTGTCTGATAAGCATAAGTTAGAGGGTGTAGATTCTTGCATGTTAATCATGTCAATGATTTTGTATGTTTGATGCTTTAGACTTGTAGTTTGATGTATGGACTGTGCTCTGAACTTGAAATCATGCTTAGATCATGTCCAGAATAGAAGTTATTCATGGTCAAACTCAGTTGACCGAGCATGACTAAGAGTTTCTGGGCAACCCAGAAACTCAAAAATCAGTCTCTGACAACATTTTCCAAGGAACGTATCTGTCAGGTTTTAATTGTTTTGTTGATGTTATTTTATCTAGTTTTTAGCTTGTTAGTTATACTCTAGATCCATGCCTTTAAATCACTCAAACAATCAACAGATTGTAAGTAGTGGATGGTCAAAGTAGCCTACTCGGCATTGACTTTTACTTTATAGGTAACCCAGAATTTGATTTTTCAACGTCTGACAAGAAGTTGGAGATCCCAGATCATCCATGTGTTTGATGTTTTGCTTGTGTTAGTGATTTAAGATGGTACTCTTGTATGTATACTACATAATCATGCTCATAAATCACTTAGATAACAAACAGAATGAAAATTATTTAAGGTCAAACTATCCAACTCGATCACGGATGCAGTTTTCTGGAAAACCTAGAAAACTCCAGAACATGTTTTCTGACAATGTTTGACCAGATGCTAGCTTATTATTCTGATGTAGTTTAAATGATCTGATGATTGATAATTGCACCTTGTCATGTGGACTACAACCCTAAACCATTAGAACACATTAACAATGACCAGAACCTATAGAAATTTAAACCTCAAAGTGGACCCTTGATGCTGACTGGGTTTCTGGAAAACCCAGAAAGCTCTGACAATGATTCCGCAAGGCCAGATCTTCATGTTATATGCTTGTATGACTTAGATAATGCTTGATTCATGTAGTATTACACAAATACTACATGATTAATACTTAAGATTGTCCAAAACATGTGTAGACTGAGAATTACCTATGGTCAAAGTAGGCACCATGAACACTGACTGTCAGTGTTCTTTAGCCTCAAGAATACCTATCGCGACGGAAACTGTCGCTAAAACCTTTAGCGACGGATTTAATTATTTTTGTTTTATAATTTCTGAAAAATACATTAAAAATAGAAATAAATTCCTAAAAATTACAAAATCAGTTTTAAAAATTATTTTAAGTTATAAAAATTAACTGTTGATAAATTGACATATTTTTCATTAATATTACTATTTATTTGAATATTAATAATATTAAATTTATTTAATAAATGTATTAAATAAATGTATTAAAAATGATTTTTATATTATAAAAATTATTTTAAATGATAATAAGAGGTTTAAAAATATTTTAAGTTATAAATCATGACTTTTAATATTTTAAGGTAATTTTCATTAATAATTTAATATTAATGATAATAAGTTTATTTAATAATTATATTAAATAAATAGTTTAAAATGGTTTTAATGATTTAAAATCATTTAAAAAGGATATAAAGGATTTAAAAATATTTTAAGTTATAATAAATGACTTTTAATATTTTCATGAATAATATATTAATATTTAAATATTAATGGTGATCATTTAAAATGATTTTAAATATTTTAAAAATCATTTAAGGGTAGATTAAATGTTTTAAAAATATTTTGGGTTATTGATAATAACTTAGATATTTTGTCAAGTATTTCATTAATATTTTTATATTATTTAAATATTAATGATAATAGAATTATTCTGTATTTAAATCATTTAAAAATGATTCAAGTGTTTGAAAAATCATGATAAATTATAATAATTATTTAAAATTATTATAAGACCTTGAAAAATAATATGATTAATATTTTAATATTTTGAAGTTACAGAATAGAGTTTAAGTAAATATAAACTCGATTATTATCGGATAAAGCCGTCGGTAAACCGAAAGGTTACCGAAGTTGACCTAGACTTATATAGATTGACCTGATAAGAAATTATTTATGTTAGAATGACTGTTATAACTATATGACAATGTATTTAAGCTATATGATGACTGCAAATAGCAGTGTTATATGTTGTGATAAATTATTCTGATCAAAAGAATAATCTTATGAATGATACGTTTCAGTATAAAAGATAAAACTAAGTCGTGTAAGCAGCAGAACATGCAAGTATCTTTACTCTTTGTATCTACTTATGCAATACTCATGTGTAAGTAAGTTATCGAATTATTCTCATGTTATATAAGTTATTAAAGTCTATAGTTATCAGTCATGTATTTCAACATTATTATTCATGCCAGTTATCAAACCCTATTCGTTTACCATTACCGTAATAATGTATGATCAATATATACTCTATTGATAGATAGTTAAGTTAGATTATTCAATTACCCTCACTTGGATAATGATTGTATTTAATCACATGTTGACACATACCTATTAGTTTTCGGATATATATATGTTATTTAAAAATATCGTTGACTAGAATAGAATATTATTGTTACTCAGTTGAATTATTTTAATTCAGATTTTAGATTAATTATGAACATCCCAAATAGGGAAAAAACATTTATGCGTCAAACGCGGACCAGCTGAACGATTTATCGTTCAAGCAAGTAGTGTTGATCAATACAGGGCATAACAGGCTGATCACCCTTCTTGTCTGTAAGACATGACGATTTTCAGATGAAGTTCTGTTTAACCTTTACGAAAATTAAAATAAAATTCATAGTTTATTAAACTTATTCCAAATTTATAAGTCAGTATATAGTTTCAAAAAAGAAATAGAATTAATATGTCATTTAGTATTGTTTCAGCTTACTTCACAACATTTACTTCGTTATAGAAGTGTCGAACAAAGAGAACATTTAAATCTTTTAGATAATCTTTATTCATTGCTATTACTTGTTGGGCACTCAAATGCTCATTCTTACTTTAAATTTAAATGTTATCAGCTACGCTAGCACGTCCTGAAGGTTCCAACTAGGACAAAGGGAAGAGGAAGCTGAAGGAGTAAGTTAAATTATGTTGTTATGACTATTTGTAGTAAGATAATATAATATTTATCATTTAATGTAAGACTTAAAGGTTCTCGAGACTGGGAAGGTAGAAAACTTTGATATAATAAATTTATTTAATTAATACATTAAGTAGTTGAATGAATGTTATCGTGGAGTAGCAAGTACGGGTTTCAAGTACTCGGATTTGGGGGTGTCACACAGCCTCACCTCCACCCTCGGCGACAATTGCCTTCTCAAGCACCACTGTGAATGTCTTCAGCTGGAACAGGGAGACCCTACTGTACAACCAGGCTTTTAGTCCCTACTCAAACCTCCTAGCCTTGCGCTCATCCGTGTTCACTTGGTATGGTGCAAGCCTCGCCAATTCGTTAATTTTTGTGGCATACTCCAATACCGTCATTGATCCATGCTTCAGTTCTAGAAACTGCACCTCCATCTAATTCTTCGAACTCTCTAGGAAATAGGTCTCGAAGAATATCTCCTTGAACCTATCCCAAGTCATCACCCCTTGTCCTCCTCGAGTTTTATTGGCTTGGTGCCAATAACCCGCCTCTGCTTCCAACATGAATGTTGTAAAAGCAGTCTTCTGATTCTCACCTGCTCTAGCTACATCAAACACTTTCTCTATTTTAATAATCCAAGTCTGTGCCTCAACTGGATTCATAGACCCACAGAATTCTGGTGGTCCCACGGCCTTAAAGTCCTTAAATGTCACAGCTTGATTCTGCGGTTGATTCTGCAACGCACCCATCAGTAACGTCACTAACTGCTGAACGGGGTTAGTTTTCGCGTTGTTATTGTTGGTAGATCCCTCAGGGGTTCTTTGTCGTGGCTGACGTCTTCTTGGAGGCATTTTCTGTTAAAATAAACCCATTAGATTGTTATTTAATTCCTTTAAGTATTTTCTACATAATTTGCACACCATAAAAGATTATCACGTAACACATAACACTTTGAATAAAATAATAACTTTTATTCATTCATAATCTTTTAGAAAACATAAGGACAATAGCATCACTGCTACTTACTTTACTTTCCTGAACTACAAAGTTCCAGGATACATCATCATCATATCCCATAGGTTACATAACACTTGGGATTTACATTTTATTTATCATATGATAAATCACACATCAAGTACATTTATGATGACCTATTAAATACTACATAGCCTTACGACGCTCTTCTTCCATAATACAGAACATTGTTCGACGATCTAATATGTACGATGGCAGCATCTTGAACTGTATCGGATAACCCATGACCCAATCTTAAGCTCAATTGATCACAGTGTTAAAAACACTATCCATCTCTTCCATCTTGATCTTCTTCACTTGTACATCTCTCTCTACTACCCTGTCTCATTTAGTAGCTTCTTCGTACGCGTCTTTGGCTCTTGCCCTCTTTGTATACTCTTCCTTCAGCTTGTTCTTCAGTTCTGCAATCTCTTCGGTCAGTTGCTTGTTTCCTCCTTCGGTGTGGACCAACTTCTCTTCGACATTACTCAGACGTTCCTCTAGATCATGGATCTTGTCGTCCTTCTGCGCCATTGAGGTCTGTTTTTCAGCAACTATCTCTCTCAACTCCTCGATGCTATCCTGAAGTTCTATATTTTAGTCGTATACTTCGTCGTACATACGGGCATCGATCGAGTTAAGTGTAATCTCTTCCTCTCATCCTCCTCATCCTCATTCGACTGTGGCAGCTCCTCAGGGTCTTACTCGTCCATCTCTATCTCATCATCCTCATCAGGTAACGTCTCCTGCTCAACCACTGTGACCAACAAAGTTATTTCTCATGGCAGTAGTTGTTCCCAAACCATCAGAATATCTCGAGGCTCCTCCTCTCTAGGCATTTGTGGTCCTTCCTCTCTAGCCTGACTGGATTCTCCTACATTAGCCATCCTGATAACAAAATTTTTAAGTTTTAATTACTATTCATTACTACTCAACACTCACGAACACATACGTTGTAATCACATAAGCATATAAGTGTTTTAGTACTTCCTTAAAACTCGATAAGAGTTTATCACCACTATCTTTTCAAAGGTTACTTCCTAAGGCTTTTTCCCACCTAAGGTACATAACCTAAACCTTTGATACCAACTTGTGACACCCCCAAATGTGGGTACTTCATTTCTACCAGATTTGGTGTTCACTTGATAAAAACATGCATAACTAACTACCCAAACATAATAAAGTTTAACAATAAACCTTCCCATTAAAGGGTTACATTAACAAATCCAACAAAATCTCCCAGGTTATCTAACCTTTAATTATAAACATCATATGCGGAAAATTAAATAAATACATCATCAGATTAAAATAAAGTTCAACAACATAATAGTCAACAGTTTTACAAGTCTTCAAAACTTGTTTATCTTCCCTTTCCCTCTACTTGTTGTAGGTTCATCAACCTTCTCAACTTTAGCTATAATATTTATATAAGCAAGAGTGAGCAAACAAAGCTCACTTAATAATGTTTATATAATGTTCATATCAATTGCCAAATGAATAGGCTCAATAGAAAATGAATAAGGTATTTCATCAATAATAATAATCAGGAACAAAATCTGAAATATATAACTGAGGGTCAAAAGACCACGAACTATGTTCATAGTTATAAGTATTCTTTCAACTTAAACTTTAACAGTCGTAAGACTTTAAGGACTCCTTGTACTTAGGGGGATCAGCCCTTCGTACAATGTATTGTACACAAACATTTTAACGCTATGCGTAAGTTATCCCCTATAATAGGGTTGTTCATCTCAACATTTAGAATATGAGTCTGCACCAAAGTAAGTTTGATTTGGATAAGTTTCAAGGTAATTTAGAGTTTACGAACATAAACTAATGATTAGTTGAATAAAACTGTAATAACATTATGTTATGGAATAAGTCATAAGTGAATCAATATTGTATGCTAAGGTCATACTTTTGTTATAATCTAAGAGCATAAACATTGAATAACATAACATACCTTACTTGAACAATATTAAGCTAAGGTTATTTAGATTTGAGTATTGAGCATGCATAACAAATAATAAATTGAACGACAAAACTTGTTCAATATCAGTATATCAGAATTTAGAAACTTGCCTGCTAAACAACAAGTTAAATATTAGAAAGACTGGCTCAATATCAAAAGGTAAGATTTAGGAACTTGTACAATATAAATAGAATTACGAAACTGGCACAAAGAAGTTTAGGTTTAGAAAACTTGCTCAAAGAAAGTTTAGAGTTAGGAAAACTTACCTTGCGTATGAGCTAAACCGTAACAATTCGATTCACAGTATCCTATACACATGTCATCATGACATAATTAGTTACTACCGATACTCTGTATACACATAAGTGTGTCTATTTCATGTATGGCTTGACTTTTAACCACATAATCAAATTACACAAGAAAATTCGTTAACTACTAACAATATACTCATTCATAGCATTATAATACCATATTTATCAAAATCACATTTTTTTAACAGTCATAATATTACATCATATTAACTATTACAGACTCTGTGTACAAGAAAATAATTTTCTGGGCCTTAATGCTAACTCGGTACAAGTGGCATGGCCACGGCTTGAATCGAGGTTCGTGACTGCAAGGCTCATGTGCCATGGGCTAGTCTTTGTGGCGCGAGATTGGCGCTACTCCGCCCTCAGAGTTCAAGATTGGGATCATGGCTCGATTTTGGCGCAAAAGCGCAGAATTACATAACCGAGCATGAAGAACAGAACAAAAAGCTAATTTTTGACTGTTTAACACTTCTAGCACCTAAATTAACACGTATAATTTACATAAACTACACATAAATGTTACCCATTATATACATACTGATCAAAACATCTAAACACAAACTATAGCGAGATTAAACCCTTGAATGCCATGATTAAAACCAAAAACTCCATTTTTGACATTGTTTGACAAAACTAACATTGTAATCCGATTATACACCAAATTAATTCATTCGAACTACAATCTCTTTATTTCTTACCAAATTAACATATTCAAGTTCAATTTCATAATTAGCTCACAACCAAATATAATACATTTATTCATTGTAAAACCATTTCCTTTCTTTTGAACGTAATTCAGCATACAAATCAACTATAATCATATATATATATATATATATATATATATATATATATGTCTGTGTGTGTGTGTGTGTGCTAATTATAACATTACAACTACATATGCACATAACTTCATCACCAATTATAAACATTTGGATTACAAAAACTTTTATAAAACTTTTTAACACAGTGAAACTTAGAAAAACAAATATACGTACATATAGATGCATATATAATATGAAGGTTATGAATAATACCTTCTATCGCTTGAGAAATCCTTGTTCACCACAGATAGTTGCTTGGAAAGTTTTAGGAATCCTCTCTTAATTCTTTCTCAAACTCTCTCAACTCTCAAACTCTCACAATTTCTCTGTCTATTCTCTGAATTTTTTTTGTTCTCTTTTCTCTTAGGCTTAGAGCAAATACACTATACGTCTAATTCTAAATCCAACGCACACATTTTCAAATGTCTAAAACCGACGTTCTACTAATGGCCCTATTAAATCAGCGGTTACCAAAATTAATATATATTATTTATATTTTATTTTTATTATTTAAAATTCAAAATTAAAAATCCAAAAGACATAAGGCTTTGTTCGGCAAAACCTCTTTAAAATTAAAGACTTAATATCCTTAAGCCTTGTTTGGCAAAACTAATTTAAACTCCTTTAATTTTTTTTAATAACCCATTTATAGCATAGTTTATTGTCACATTTTTATTAACACATTAACTTAAAACATTATAATAATCCATTTAATCCCTATCAACTTTCTAACTTAATTATTAAATTAAATTAGAATATTATCTCATAATAATTAATTTCATTCACTCATTATTTATTTATTTCACAAATAAATAATCAAATCAAATCAAATTAAACAAATATTTATTTAATAATAAACACATCAATTAAATATTTATATAATTCAATAAATATTTACAATTACAATTTAAAATTTTGGATTGTTATAGCATTTATAGAAGTATGCTAGGAGTCAATCTTGAATGATGTACTGATTTTGGCATATGAATATATATGTTTTTATTCAAATATGTTATCGAATTGTTCCACTAAGAATAAATACTTAAAGAATATTATAAGATAATAATATGAAGTTATTATTTTAGAAAATGCCGCCCAGACATAGAATACCAGCACCGGAAGAATCGGTCAATAATGAGAGGGGTCAAGTAGAACTTATCCAACGGTTAGCCGACTTGTAAGGAGAAGTCCTTCGTGGAAAAAACGATGAACCCGTGCGTACCAATCCTCAAGCGGTTCCCGTAACCAACTTTCAAGACTTTTAGAGCGTAGGACCTCCAAAATTTAGGGGAACTACCGATCCTATTGAGGCGCAAATCTAGATCAACGAGATGGAGAAGGCATTCATCATCGCTCGTGTGGGGAATGACCAATAGACCACGTATGTTATGTATATGATGAAAGTCGAAGTAAACTTCTGATGGGAAGCTGTAAGACCCCATCTTTTATATAAAGATTTAATTTTCTCGAAATATGTTTTTTAATATTATGGTGTGGATTTGATATAATGTTATAGTTGTGGATAATATTTACAAATTTTGCGAAGTAAGCAAGTTGTTATAAAATATTCGATTGGTCGAAGAATATTCGTTTTATAAGGGAATATTCGTACGACGACAAAATCATTGGTGGACCTTATAAAAACATTACTGTCGGAGTTAGAAAATGACAGAAAAAACTTTTTATGAAAATAACGACAAAAGTTTTATCGTTAACTGTTGAAATACCCTGTGATAAAAGTACAGTAATACGCGTGGTTGCATAGTAACACACGGTGTTGATTATTGATGCTTACGTGAGAAGTCACTCAGTTTTATTCAATTATTTTCATAGTAATTGCTGCATTGTATCTCACGTTATAGATTCAATTATTGTCACAATATTTTATATTAATAAATAAATAATTGAGACGACAAAGTTATTCATATTATTATTTGCATTATTGACGATGTCTAGAAAGTTTTATCGAGGAAAGGGGTTTGGTCACCTAATTATGCGCCAATAAGGAGAAGTCCTTATTGGAAAGCCCCCTCTTTCGTGGGAATGATCTGGTTTTTAATATTGTGAGTTATAATATTAATGATGAATGTTATTAAAAATGTGTTTTGTGAAGCCAAGTGAATTGAGATAAATAGAGGAGATTTTTATTAAGTATTTGTTGTAAATTTGGCTTGTTATTTGGACCCCTACTTACTCATTTTTCAAAACTGTCGGTAGAAGTTATCTCAGTTTTGTTATATATATATATATATATATATATATATATATTATAAATAGTTTTGTTTTTTATGAAAAATAGAATATATTATATTTTATTATGCATAATGCTTGCATAGTATTTCCATAGAAAATCATGTGATTATCAAAATTTTCATTGATTATTATCGTAAGGCCGTGACCGATTTTTTTTTTCCTCATTTGTACATCCAAATAGTATCCTGCCATTCTCCTATAAATATGATGCTCAGTTTAGAAATGAAAATCACATCAGAATTAGAGAATTCTTCTTCTATAATATTGAGCGTATTTCTTTACAGTTTAAGGAAGCTTTGAGTGTAGAAAATAGTGCAAGTTTTCTTCAAGAATATATCCGCTATACCAGTTAGAATTGATCTCTTTTCAAGGTAAGGGGTATTATTTATTTCATATTCGCTTACGATATTATTTTTCGTATTCGTAAGAAATTTTATTTTCATTCAATATTCGTAAGGAATATTATTTTTGTTCAATATTCATAAGGAATATTATCTTCGTTCAATATTTGTAAGAATAATATTTTCGTTCCATAGTTGTAAGGGATATTATTTTTGTTCAATATTCGTAAGAAATAATATTTTCTTCCATACTCTATAGTATGTAAATAATATTATTTCGTTTCAGATTCGAAATTCTACACTCATGTTGATAAGTTTTGCTTCCATACTCCTTGAAATTAGTAGAATATCCATAAAATTTGTGCTTCATCTAATATTGTTTCACAAGGATATTTTTCTGAACATTCTTGTTAAATTTTAAGCTTTTCATGGCGGAGTACTATTCATGGGTACTATTCATATGTACGACACTATTCATACATATGACACTATTCATAGATACGACACTATTCATGAAGTACTATTCATGAGATACTATTCACAAAGTACTATTTACGGGGTACTATTCACTCGAGTACTATTCACCCAAAAAATTGATTTCTTTCTGTCTAAATTATTTTTGATACATGAATATTATTCTTGAATTTTACTCCATAAAGTAGTATCATGTTGACAATTTAGACATTCTTAAACTCTGTATAAATTTAAAGTCTTTAATATTTATCCTTGATCTCGTTTGATTGAATTTTTATATCATTGTCATCATCCTCACGCTTATATTGTGGTGAAAGTCATCTTTGGCCCGTAGTGCATAGATGGACTATTGATTAGTATGATTATGACTAGGAATTATTCGGTATAATCATGACCTGTAATGTTACAAATGATGTGATAAAAGTCCTCATTGGCCCGTAGTGCATTGATGGACAAATGTTGGTATGATCATGACCATGGGTTCTCTTCGGCCAAGGGTGCAAAGATGAATTGTTGTCTGGCATGATCATGACCATTGGTGATAACACGAATATCCTTGGCCCGTAGTGCATGGATAATTTTTGTGATGTGGATTATTTATTAAGTTGAGTCTCAGTGATAAAATTGATGATAAACTTTTAAATCATAGAAGATATTAGATATCATGCTCTACTTGACTCTTCTAATGGATTTTTATTTCCGCTGCAGTTATTGATCTAAAACTTGTTGTCTATTATATTCTATCAGTTGTTATAGTGTTGAAGGCTAACGATAATTTATTCTGCATTATCTTAGTCATAATATTATTTACTGGGCTAGTTGAGCTCACCCTTTTCTTTCATTGTTCTCTTCAGGAAATGAGAATATAGTTGTGACTAGTCAGGGAATGGAGTGATAGTCCGAGATGATGGCTATAGTAGTCCTCACTATTCTATGAAATAGTGTGATAATAATTTTAATGAGGACTCCATTTGAGTTTGGATATTGTCTAGAAGACAATATTCGTGTCAAAGCTCTCAGCTATGTTTTGTCGTATTATATAAATGAAGTTTGTATTTAAGTTATGTACCATGTATTTGGCGACTCAGAATAGGTGATAGATGCCTATTTTGGGGGCGTCACAATTGGTATCAAAGCTTAGGGATATGATCCCTGGCTGAGATGTGAGGCTAGAACTAGGAGGGGAGAGACGGGTAATTCCTTCGCTAGTATGACCTACCTAAGTTTGTTTGTTTTTTAATTGGTCGGTCAGAATATAGGGATAATATGTGACATGTCAATTAACCCTTGTTTTGTGATAGTGTTTGAAAATTACATCTAAAAATATTGAGATAAGCAATGGAGCACAGGAGACTGTTGAGTCACCGCAGATCAATAACTAGGATAATGTGCATCAGGAGGGCAATAATTCTCGTGTAAACAACAACACCGACCAAATGACAAACGATGGTACGTTTAGGAGCTTTTTAGGATTCATGCAACACCAAACAAGATAAACTCCTGTTCATAATACAGGTGGAGTTAATGGCAACTCACAGCTGGTCACTGCTAAGCAATTCAAGGAGCTGGGATCACCGGAGTTTTTGAGAAAGCCAGAGCCACTTAAGGCAGAGACATGGATTAAGCAGATCACCAAGATATTTGATGTCTTGGGATGCTTCGAGGAGCAAAAGATTCCCTTCACCACCTTTATGTTGCATGAAGAGGCAAATTACTGGTGGGAATATGTACAACGTACTCATCTTTTTGCACTAAAGATGTCTTGGGAGAAGTTCCAAGAATTATTCAATGACAAGTACTTTCCTAAAAGTATTCATCACATTAAGGAGGTGGAATTCATCAAGTTGGAGAAAAAAAATATGATCGTATCATAATACGAGGCTAAGTTTGCCGAGTTGTCCCGATTTGCATCCCATTTGGTAGATAATGAGGAGCGTATAACATGAATATTTCTGCAAGGTTTGAAACCCAAAATACATCAATACCTTATTTCTCACAAACTTTACTTGTATTCAGATGTTGTGAATATGGCTCCGTTATTAGAATGTGATTATGAGTCAGCCCAACCAAAAGGTAACGACCAACAACATGATAATAATCATACCGATGGAAACGGCCATCGGAACAATGATAACCATCGTGGGGGAAATTATCATGCCAAGAATGGTAACCACTTCGTTGGTAATCATGGCCAAGATAATAGAAGTGGAAATTTCAAGAAGAGAACGTTAAATAATGATGGAAAGACAGCAACACCGACACCCATTTCGAAGGAAGGAGAACGACCACCGGTCGTATGCTACAAATGTGGAAAGGAGGGACACATCTGTCCAAACTGTACGTAGCAACCCAAAGCGTGTTTCAATTCCGGAAGAGACGGTCACCTAGCTCGATTTTGTCGTGTAGTGAAGTCAAGTCCAACTGGGATGGCAACACCAAAGGTTGTCCCAAACAAGTCAAAGTCGGTAGTTTAAGTGAGAGCGTTTGTCAAAGAACCCGAACGAAGTTATCACAGGTAAGTTAATCATAAACTCTTGTGAAGTATATACCTTATTCGATACCGGTTCTACCCACTCTTTTATTTCACCTTCTTGCGCTCAACGTTTAAATTTAACTTCAGAGAAATTAGACTTTGACTTATCGGTTGAAACTCCGTTAGGAGAAACCTTCGTTACATCCAATGTTTATAAATCTTGTTCGATTCAAATAGGCACCCTCACATTACCTGTCGATCTCATCTCTTTGAAAATACTTGCATTTGATGTGATTTTAGGAATCGACTGGTTAACTATTCTTCATTCTAAAATTGATTATTTTAGTAAGGTTGTTAGCCTTCATATTCCTAACCAACCTATTATGCGAATTCAAGTAATCAAACTACTAAAGTCAATCACTATCATATCAAGCCATAAGTAAAGAGCCTCGAGCCTTTCGCTGGTGACTTCCTTGTGTGGGATACACCGAAGCCAGACTTTCCATAGGGGACACCATGATAACGGTGGCAAGTTGATAGGTATCAATGTGAGGTGCTATCCAAGTCTTGGATGAGAGTCACAGTTTTAAAAGATACTTCTATTGTTAATAAATTTCCTGACGTATTCCCCGAAGAGTTTCTTGGCCTACCCCTAGAGCGTGAAATCAAATTTTATATTAACCTTGAACCTGATACAAAACCCTCAAATATTTTTTTCACCCAAAACGAACGTAACATTCGCTAAAGACGTTGGCTCGAGCTATTGAAGGATTACGATTATACCATTCAATACCATCATGGAAAAGTGAATGTGGTAGCTGATGCAATGAGTAGAAGATCGTATGTAGTTACAAGTGCGACGTTGTTAACACAAAGACCCATTTTGTATAATTTACAAAAATGTGGATAGAGTTAAAGACTCTAGAGACCCACGTGAAGATGACGAATATACGATTATAATCGACTTTAAATCGATAAAGTTAAAGCCGCTCTAGCTACAGACCCAGAGCTGATGAATATGAAGAAGAATGTGCATGAAGTCGTTATTCTAAAAGCGAGAATCGACGATGTGAGGAAAGCTCAAACCTTCAATTTATTGGTAAACTTAAAATCCTTGATCGAGTAGGAACTGCGGCCTATAGACTCCCTTTACCGCCAAGTATGTCGCGTGTTTATAACGTTTTTCACATATCGATGTTACATAAATATGTGGATGACCTGAACCACATTATTGAATTAGAACCAGACGAGATAGCGGAAGATTTATCGTATGAAGGGGTACCTGTTAAAATCTTGGATAAGAAGGAATATATTCTACGCTCAAAGGTTATACCTCAAGAGTTAGAATCTAAAATGAAAACAAGGTATCTTCACCTCTTCGGCATACCAAGTACGTACGCCAATTTTGAGGATGAAATTTCATAAGAAGGGGAGGTTGTAAGACCCCAACTTTTATGAATAAAGATTTAATTTTCTCTATTTTTTTTATTATTATGGTGCGGATTTGATATAATGTTATAGTTGTGGGTAATATTTACAAATTTTGCAAAGTAAGCAAGTTGTTATAAAATATTCGATTGGTCGGGGAATATTTGTTTTATCAGGGAATATTCGTACGACAACACAATCATTGGTGGACCCCACAACGGAATTACTGTCGGAGTTAGAAAATGACAGAAATAACTTTTTATGAAAATAACGGTAAAAGTTTTACCTTAACTGTTGAAATACCCAGTGATAAAAGTATAGTAATACGCGTGGTTGTATAGTAGCACACGGTATTGATTATTGATGCTTACGTGAGAAGTCACTCAGTTTTATTCAATTATCACGATAATTCTTTACGATAGTATCTCACGTTATTGATTCAATTATTGTCATAATATTTTATATTATTAAATCAATAATTGAGACGACAAAGTTATTCATATTATTATTTGCATTATTGACGATGTCTACAAAGTTCTGTCGAGGAAAGGGGTTTGGTCACCTAATTGCACACCAATAAGGAGAAGTTCTTATCGGAAAGCCCCTTCTTTTTTGGGAATGATCTGGTTGTTAATATTGTAAATTATAATATTAATGATGAATGTTATTAAAAATGAGTTTTGTGAAGCCAAGTGAGTTGAGATAAATAGAGGGAATTTTTATGAAGTATTTGTTGTAAATTTGGCTTGTTATTTAGACCCCCACTTATCCATTTTTTAAAACTGTCGGTAGAAGTTATCTCAGTTTTGTTTTATATATTTATATATATATATATATATATATATATATATTTGCATGGTCGAGAGGAGTACTTTTATTATATATATATATATATATATATATTAATAAGTTTTGTCTTTTATGAAAAATAGAATATATTATATTTTATTATGCATAGTATTTGCGTAGTAAATCATGTGATTATTAAAATTTTCAGCCGACTATTACTGTGCGTCCGTGATTTTTTTCCTTAATGTGCATCAGAATAGTATCATGCCATTCTCCTATAAATAGGATGCTCAGTTTAGAAATGAAAATCACGCCAGAATCAGAGAATTCTTCTTCTATAATATTGAGCGTATTTCTTTAGAGTTTAAGGAAGCTTTGAGTGTAGAAAAAAGTGCTAGTTTTCTTCAAGAATATCTCCGCTATACCAGTCAGAATTGATCTCTTTTCAATGTAAGGGGTATTATTTATTTCATATTCGCTTACGATATTATTTTTCGTATTTGTAAGAAATTTTATTTTCGTTCAATATTCGTAAGGAATATTATTTTCATTCAATATTTGTAAGGAATATTATCTTCGTTCAATATTCGTAGGAATATTATTTTCGTTCCACATTTATAAGGGATATTATTTTTGTTCAATATTCGTAAGAAATAATATTTTCTTCTATACTCTGTAGTATGTAAGTAATATTATTTCGTTTCAGATTTCGAATTCTACACTCATGTTGATAAGTTTTGCTTCCATACTCCTTAAAATTAGTTGAATATCCTTGAAATTTGTTCTTCATCTAGTATTGTTTCACAAGGATATTGTTCTGAACATTCTTGTTAAATTTTAAGCTTTTCATGCCGGAGTACTATTTATGGGTACTATTCATATGTGCGGTACTATTCATATATACGGTACTATTCATGAAGTACTATTCACAGGGTACTATTCATGAAGTACTATTCACGGGGTACTATTCAATCGGGTACTATTCACCCGAAAAATTGATTTCTTTCTGTTCAAATTATTTTTGATACATGAATATTATTCTTGAAGTTTACTCCACAAAGTAGTATCATATTGACAATTTGGACATTCTTAAACTCTGGATAAATTTAAAGTCTTTAATATTTATCCTTGATCTCGTTTGATTGAATTTTTATATCATTATCATCGTCCTCATACTTATATTGTGATGAAAGTCATCTTTGGCCCGTAATGCATGGACTGTTGATTGGTATGATTATGACCAGGAATTATTTAATATAATCATGACCTGTAATGTTACAAATGATGTGCTAAAAAGTCCTCATTGGCCCATAGTGCATTGATGGACAGTTGTTGGTATGATCATGACCATGGGTTCTCTTCGGCCAAGGGTGCAAAGATGAATTGTTGTCTGGCATAATCATGACCATTGGTGATAACACGAATATCCTTGGCCCGTAGTGCATGGATAATTCGTGGACGTGATAATAATGAATATATTTGGCCCAAAGTGCATAGATAATTTAGTGATGTGGATTATTTATTAAGTTGAGTCTCAGCGATAAAATTGATGTTAAACTTTTAAATCATAGAAGATAGTAGATATCATGCTCTTTTTGACTCTTTTAATGGATTGTCTATTGTCATAGAAAATTGATGTTGATCTAAAACTTGTTGTCTATTGTATTCTATCAGTTGTTATACTGTTGAAGGCTAACGATAATTTATTCTGCATTATCTTAGTCATAATATTTTACTGGGCTAGTTGAGCTCACCCTTTTCTTTCATTGTTCTCTTTAGGAAATGAGAATATATTTGTGACTAGTCAGGGAACGGAGTGATGGTCCGAGTTGGTGGCTATAGTAGTCCTCACTATTCTATGAAATAGTGTGATAATAATTGTAATGAGGACTCCATTTGAGTTTGAATATTGTCTAAAAGACAATATTCGTATCAAAACTCTCAGCTACGTTTTGTCGTATTATATAAATAAAGTTTGTATTTAAGTTTTGTACCATGTATTTGGCGACTCAGAATGGGTGATGTATACCTATTTTGGGGGCATCATAGAAGTGAACCAACAAAGAGCTGGAGAAGGAGTTATACCGTGGGAAAGGTTAAAGACGTCGTTTTTTAAAAATTACTTCCCAAAGAGCATGCAGAATAGAATGGAGGTTAGGTTCTTAGAACTAAAGTGAAGGAGAGATGACCGTGGCCCAGTATGCAGTGAAATTTAAGGAACTCGCATGATTTGCATCACACCAGGTGGACACAGAAGAAAGGAAAGCTCGACGCTTTGAACTAGGACTGAAGCCGTGGCTATTCAACAAGGTGTCAGTTCTCCAAATCGATTAATTCCTACACTGTTAGAGAAAGCCATCATCGCTGAAAGAGTTAGTGAGGCTCTGAGTCAATGCAACAAAGAGAAGAAGAATAAGTATACTAGAGGAGAAAGTCGTGGAGGAAGCAGTAGTGGAGGAAGCAACTTGGGAAAAAGGAAATGGGATAATAACAATAGTAGAAATAATAATCAAGCGGGAAGTCACCATGGAGGAATTTAGAAAAGAGGTGAGGCATGCCCGAAGTGAGAAAAAGTCATTTAGGAGAATGCTGGAAAGGACAAAGTGCCTGCTATAACTGCGGCCAGGAGGGGCATATCTTGCCAAATTTTCCAAAGCCAAAGAAGATCCGAAGATGTTTTGCTTGCGGATCAACAGAACATCATATTAAGGACTTCCCAAAGAAAGGAAGCATTGGAGGAAGCGACAATAAAGAAGGAGGCAACAAGCTACCTGCTAAACCTAACCGATTGACTGCTAGAACATTTAACATGACGGTCTAGGACGCAATAGCTGCGAAGGACGTGGTGTCAGGTATTTTCCCAATCAATAATATAAATGCTTACATATTATTTGATTTGGGTGCTACCTGTTCCTTTGTGTCGGAAGAATTTGTTAGTCGGTTAAATTTACACCAACAACAATTAGAGAATCCTTTTAACATAGAAGTTGAGAATAAAGAAGTAATTCTCGTAGAATTCGTTTACCGAAATTGTTGTGCAGAAATTAGGGGATATAAATTAAGCGTAGACATGATTCAGATAAAATTAGGAGAGTTCGACGTAATAATTGACTGTTAGAAGAAAAGTGTGAACCTTCAGACTCCAAACCGGTCTAAGGTAGTGTTTTATAGTAGCTCATCACTTAGGCAATCGTGTGTCTTATGATGATGCATGCCAAAAAATTATTGAGAATAGGATGTGTATGTTATTTAGCCTATATCGTAGATATTCATAAAAAGGGAGTTGAAATGAAAAATATATCGGTAGTAAGAGATTTTCAAGACATATTTCTAGATGATATACCAGGCCTTCTACCAGACAGAGAAATTAAATTCGTGATAGATTTAGTGTCGGGGAAAACACCAATTTTGAAAGCTCCATATCGTATGGCGCCGGTAGAAATGAAGGAATTGATGATACAACTGCAAGAATTATTAGATAAGGGATATATTCAGCCAAGTGTGTCTCCATGGGGAGCACCAATGTTGTTTATCAAGAAGAATGATTAATCGATGAGACTCTGTATCGACTATCGAGAGTTGAACAGAATGACGATTAAGAATAGATATCCATTGTCGAGGATTGAAGACCTTTTCGATCAATTGAAGGGAGCGAAGTGTTTTTCAAAGATAGATCTATGAACTGGATATCATAAGTTGAAGGTATAAAAGGAAGACATACTGAAGACGACATTTCAAACCCGTTCCGGATACTATGAGTTTTTGGTGATGTCAATTGGTTTGACTAATTCCCCAACAGCATTCATGGACTTGATGAATCGAGTATTTAAGCCATATTTGGATAAGTTCATGGTAGTTTTTATTGATGACATTTTGATTTATTCAAAAACCAAGAAAGAACATGTCGAACATCTGAAGATGGTGCTAGAAGTGCCGAGAAGGGAGAAGATGTACACAAAATTTTCTAAGTGTGAATATCGGATGGAGAATGTCCAATTTTTAGGGCACGTGATAGAGATGGATTGAAAGTCAGTAGATCCTGCAAAGGTGGAGGCGATAAGTAATTGGGAACAACCAAAGACACCAATAGAGATACGAAGTTTCTTAGGGTTAGCCGGGTACTATCGACGATTCATCCAAGATTTTTCTAAGATAGCAAACCCCGTTGACCAATCTTATAAGGAAGACAGTGAAGTTCGTATGGACGAAAAAGTGCGAAGAGAGTTTCCAAGAGTTGAAGAAGAGGTTGAGCGAGGCACCTATGTTTTCCTTACCAAATGATACATGAGGTTTTGTAGTGTATAGTGATGCATCACACAGAGGTCTTGGTTGCGTGCTAATGCAACATGACAAGGTTATTACGTATGCATCATGACAGTTGAAAGATTACGAGAAACACCCTACCCATGACTTAGAGTTAACAACAGTAGTTTTTGCACTTAAAATATTGAGAAATTATTTGTACGGATAAAAATGTGAGATATATACAAACCATAAGAGTCTGAAATATATCTTCACACAAAAAGAGTTAAACATACGATAAAGGAGGTGGTTATAATTAATCAAGGACTACGACAGCATTGAGTAGTAGCCGACGCACTGAGTAGGAAAGGAAGGGAGAATTTTCTCAAATTAACCGCTAAGGAAGAACTAATAAGAGAGATGGAAATATTGGAGATAGAAGTGAAGGAACCTAGAAAGCCTGAGGGGAAGTTATTTGTAATGGAAGCTTGTCCGACATTGTTAGATAGAATAAAGGAATCGCAAGAGACGGATGGAGAGTGCGAGAAGATAAAGAAAAGGATAGTAGAAAATGAAGAAGAAAGGTTTAGAATAGATAAAGATAGTATATTAAGATTTGAAGGTCGAGTGTGGGTGCCGACCGTAACTAAATTGAGGGAGGAAATTTTGCATAAGGCACATAACACGACATATTCTATTTATCCGGGAAGCATGAAAATGTACAAGGATCTTCGACAATACTTTTGGTGGCCTAATCTAAAATGAGAGGATACAGAGTGCGTTAGTTGTCAGGACCCTGAATTTTAAACAATTCTATGTTTGCGAATAATTTTTTTTTTATTTAATATTAGTATTGATCATCATTATTATGATGAACATGTGTGATATGAAGGTAGCAAGATAGTCAAACTATTTATTGACTAAGAAATATGAGTGAAGTTATGGGGAACAACTGATGAAAACCCTAACCCTAATAATGAATAATTAATATAATTATTATAATTATAGCTATGATTATGTGTTTGTACAGTATGGGATTAATGATCAAATGTTGATAAGATAAGGTATAACCTTAGTAAACCCTAATGGTAGATTAGAAACCCTAATATGCAGTTAAGAAACCCTAATGATCAGTTAGGAACCCTAATTCAATTTTCGTTAACCTTAATTTCTTATTCGATAACCCTAAACCCTAATTAGCAAACCCTAATGCTAAGTATTAAACCCAAAGGGTTAAAATTAAAGTGAATCATGTCAAATGACCAAACTACCCTTTAAATTATGTGGGATTTTACTAAAATACCCTTTTAGATTCAAAATTACTAAAATACCCTTTACTCAACTTTTAAGTTAAGAGATATTGCCAAATCTAGTGACTCACCACTTGAGATATCACCATGTGCTCCAAATCCAAGCTAAATCAGCCATTACATGCCACCTAGCATCATTCCCATCCATTGAATCAAGGATTTAGATTTTAAAGAAAGAGAAAAAGCAAAGATATCCTCATTTGTGTTCATTACACTAGCCAAGTCTCTCTTTCTCTCAAGCCACAAAATTTAGTTAGTAAATCAGTCCCAAAAAAAGCCAAGAACACCTCAAGATCAGATTAAGAAGTGAAGATCACAAGTTGTTCAAAAGAAAGGTATAAACCCTAACCAAGCTAGATCTTATATGCTTAGAAAATTTTTATGTTTTTATGTTTATATATGTGTTATATGATGTTATATTGTGATCTATGATAATATATCATGGATCCATAACATCTAAGTGCATGAAAATGAAGATTTTATAAACTGTCAAGAACCCTAGAAATTTGGCCTGACAGTCAAATGTCAGAGGCCATAGATCCAAATCTGTTAATTATTAGACTTGCTAAGTGTATCATTGTTGTAGTATGTTATGAGGAGAATAAACTGGAAGTGGAATCATGTCTTTATCATGTCCAGATTCCAAGTTATTAATGGCCAAACATGGTTGAGCAGTCATGAGTATGAATTTCTAGGTAACCCAGAAATTTTTCGGAAAGTGGTCTGACAGGTTTTGTTAAGCTTAGATCCTGCATCTGTTATGTGTTTAGCTTGTGTAAGTGTATAATTGATATACTCTCATATATGGACTATAGAACCATGACATTAGAACACCTAAAATATCAACAGGATCCAAGTTATTAGTGGTCAAAGTAGGTCAAACACAAAAATAGTTTTTTGGAATTTCCAGAAAACTGAAGAACAAGGCTCTAATATCATTTTGACCAAGCCAAATCTTTATATTGTGATGTAGTTAAGCTACCTAAGTGTAGTAATTTTGTACTTTGACATGTAAACTATAAGGGTGTGACACTTTAACACTCGAACAATGTCTAGAAATCAAGTTATTAAAGCTCCAAAGTAGCTACTTAGCACTGTGTGGGTTTCTGGGTAACCTAGAAACTCCAGAACAGTCCTGACAAGAACTTTAGACCCTTAGATCTTCATGTTATGAAGTAGTTAGAATCTGAAATTGATTAGTACTTGTAGTATTACATTAGTAGTACACCATGGATACACTCTCATGCATGCCCAGAATCATAACCAGTTAGAAATTAACCATGGTCAAAGTAGCCCCCAGGGCATTGACCACGGTTGTTCTTCATTGATGAAGAACACCTATCGCGATAGTTTTCGTCGCTAAAGCCTTTAACGATAATTTTATTAAAAATAAATAAATTAATTTAAATAAATAATGAAAAATGGAAAATAATTCATAAAAAAATCATAAATTAGTTTTAAAAAATATTTTAAGTTATAAAAATTAACTTTTAATAATTTGACATAAATTTCATTAATATTTTAATTTATTTAAATATTAATGATATTTAATTTATTTAATAATTATATTAAATAAACTATTTAAAATGATTTTAATATTTTAAAATTATTTTAAATGTTAGTAAAGTATTAAAAATATTTGAAGTTATAAAAGATGACTTTTAATATTTTGAGATAAATTTGATTAATAATTTAGTATTAATGATAGTATTTAAAAATGATTTTAATGTTTTAAAAATGATTTTAATGTTTTAAAAATCATTTTAAATGGATATAAAAGTTTTAAAAATATTTTAAGTTATAATAAATGACTTTTAATATTTTGACACGAAATACCTTAATATTTGAATATTAATGGTGTAATCGAACTAGAATTTTGTAATTAATTTTATTAATTGTAAATATTTATTGAATTAAATATATATTTGAATTTATTTATTTATTAAGATAAATAAATATTTGATGGAATTATTGTGCATTAATTTAGTTAAAGTATGTTATAATAATTAAGTTAATGTATGATGATTTTATGATTTGAAGATTTAATATAATGAGATAATAGAACCTATGTTATGAGACTTATTTAATTATATGATGTATTTTGCAGACTTATGTAATAATTTAAGGTTAGATTACCTAGAATTTGTTTAAGTTGATGTAACTCTTTAATGGAGAGGATTATTGTTTAAGTTATTTAAGTTATGTCTTTATCCTTGATTATGGGTAGTTAGATGTAATTATTTTGGATAGTGAACACGAACTCATATGAGAATGAAGTACCCAAATTTGGGGTATCACAAATGGTGATTAATTAAAAATGATTTTTAATGTTTTAAAAATCATTTAAGGGTGATATTAGTATTTTAAAATATTCTGAGTTATTATAAATGACTTTTAATATTTTGATATGTATGTCATTAACATTTTAAATTATTTTATTATTAATGATAATGAAATTAGTCAGTATTCAAATCATTTAAAAATGATATTCGTGATTGAAAAATTATTATAACAGATAATAATTATTTGAAAATTATTACGAGCTTCCGAATAATATTATAAATGATAATAAAAGTATCTAAAATAATATTGAAGCTTTGGAGTAGATTTTTATTGAAAACAAACTCGTTAATTATCTGATAAGGTAATCGGGACACCGAATTGATATGAAATACAACCAGACTGAAATAGTTTGACCTGATAAGTGTTTTTATATGTTCTTAACATTATTGTGAATACATGATAATGTATCTAAGTTATATAATGACTTTAAATAACAGTATTATGTGACGTGATATATTACGCTAATTGCGAGATCCATATTATTAATGATAGGTCTTTTAAACGAAGCTAAATTAGATTGTGTAGCAGTAGTCAATGACCAAAACAAGTTTCCTTAACTCAAACTCGAGTTATTATTTTACCAGCTTGTCAAGTGAATAATTATTGCTGATTATTCCACATCTATGATTATTATTGAGCAATCGCATTTATTGCAAGTTTCCTTAACTCAAACTCGAGTTATTATTTTACCAGCATGTTAAGTGGAAAATTTTTGCTGATTATTCCACATCTATGATTATTATTGAGTAATCGCATTTATTGCAAGTTTTCTTAACTCAAGCTCGAGTTATTATTTTACCAGCATGTTAAGTGGATAATTATTGTTGATTATTCCACATCTAAGATTATTATTGAGCAGTCACATTTATTACAAGTTCATTAACTCAAATTGAGTTATAAATTTCAAAGCATGATTGCTGAATAACTATCGTTGGTTATTCATATCTATAATGATTATTGTTATTAACATATAGTGCAATTGATTTCTGTTTATTATTGAACACTTCATGAGCTATGTCTCAGCTAATTGTTTTGGCGAGACTAATATTTGTTAAAGCATGAGCGTTATAATATTTGAACTAAGTTGTTATTGAAAGATCAATGCTAATTATTTTGGCTAAATCAATATGGATATTATATGTTGAAATCTTTAGCATTTCTTTAAAAGTAATCCAAACCATATTGTTGTGGTACGGACTCATGATGTAAGACTGAGATTAACAAACTTTATTGTCGTAAAACGACCCATGTGCCATTATTAAGTATTATGCATAATATAAGGTACAAAGGAGTTGGCCGCTCCAGGTACTTGTAGAGGATTATAGTTTAGTTTTTATAACTAACTTATATTCCTGAGGTAATTAAGTATTGAATGTCTGATAATTCCTCTATTAGTTCATGATCCAATTGTGATCACTCAACATGAAATATGGGAATATCCCACTTAATTATTGCAGTAGTATTATCTCTTGATAATCAATTGAACAGTATTGAAACTTTGAAAGAGTTTTACTCTTTCATCTTTGAGTTTTTATTTAGCATGAAATTTAATAAAGTCTTGTATCGATAAATGATTTATTCAGCTACTTCAAAATCCTTTAAACATTGTTGAAGTCCTATCGAATCTAGACTCTAATATTCTTGTTTCATATTTTTTATTGTATGCTTTAACTTGCGGAGAAAACTTGTTGGTTTCCCTTGCTTAAATATAACATTTTAGCTAAGGATGTGGTAGCAAGAGGGTTATAGAAAGACAAGGGCAAGGGAAACGTTCAGTAGAAGTTATTATAAACTTTAATTATTTTGTTTCTGTATGTAAACCTTTTTGTATATCTGAAGGTATGTAAATTATATTAAGGTTAGATAACCTAGGATATTGTTATAAATATGTTAATTAATGGTATGAATGATGAAATTTATAAATAAATGGGTAGTTAGATGTGATATGTATGATGTATCGTGAGCACCAAACCTGAGGTTAGGGAACCCGAATTTGGGGGTATCACATCAGTAGATATCTTACGTATCAACGAGTCAAAGCAGAGTACTAGAGGCCGAGTGGTATACTTCAACTGTTAGAAATACTGGAGTGGAAATGGGAGCACATTACGATGGAATTCGTGGTGGGACTTCCAACCACACAGAAGGGTTTTGATGTAATTTGGGTTATTATGGATCGAGTAACAAAGACAACTCATTTTCTACCAATCAAGATCTGATTCAAGTTGATTTTGTTAGAAAATTTGTATGTAAAGGAAATAGTTTCGCAAAATGGAGTGCTGGTGTCAATTGTTTCCGATCGAGATCCGCACTTCATGTTAAATTTTTGAAAGAGCTTGCAAGAGAGGATGTGAACACAGTTGAGATTGAGCACTGCTTATCATCCCCAAACCGACGAGCAGAGTAAATGAACAATACAAATGTTAGAAGACATGCTTAGGTCTTATATGATGGATTTTAATAGGAATTGGGATGATCACTTAACCTTGGTAGAATTTGCTTACAATAATAGTGACCATACAAGTATCAATATGTCGTCGTATGAAGCCCTTTACAGAAGAAAGTGTAGAACACCATTATGTTGGGATGAGGTCAGAAAACGACAACTTTTGAGGCTGGAATTAGTTCAAAAAAGGCCGATGTGGTGACGACGATAAGAGCCAGACTAGTAGCAGCTCAAGATCGATAGAAGAAATACGTAAATTTACATCGTCTGAGCCGAGATTTTGAAGTCAGTATTTTCATATTTTTGAAAGTGTCTCCCTAGAAAGGGAAGGTAAGGTTTGGTAAGAAAGGAAAGTTGAGTCCGAGGTTCATATGATCGTTCGAAGTATTGAAGATAGTAGGCGAAGTGGCGTACAAGGTAGCTTTACCTCCTAAATTGGAATACATCCGCAATGTGTTTCATGTTTTTGTGTTACATCCATACAAGCCTGACTATAAACACGTGATATCTTATAAGCCTATTCAAGTAGAAAAGAATCTGACGTATGAGGAAATTCCTATCTAGATAATAGATAGGAGAGACCAAATATTAAGAAATAAAGTTATACATTCTGTAAAGATAGTTTGGCGAAACCACAACGCCAAAGAGGCTACATGGGAGTTAGAGGACAAGATGAAGAGGGACTATCCCTATTTGTTCATGTAACCTCGTACTAATTCCGGGGAAGAAATCTTTATAGGGGGGGATGTAATACCCGAGAATTTTACAAATAATATTAATAATGAAAATAAAGGTATTTGCAATTATTTGAGTGCATGTATATTTATATGTGTGTTGAAGCTTAATAATTTAATATGAATTGAATTAAGTATGTGGTAATTGAGTATGAGATAATAGTGATGTTGATAATAAGCTTGATTATAATTAATTAAGTTTATGTGTTAAGCCTTGTGTGGCATAATTAATAACTTAATGAGATTAATTAAGAGATGAGTTAATAAGGTATTGGACTAAGGGTTATATCCAAGCCCAGTATTAATAATGTGACATAGTTGTATAAGTTAGGAGGTTGCCCAAATAATTAGATTACTAGATTAATATTTGAGCCCAATGTGTAAAGGTATTGGTGACTAGCCCAAATTTAATTTAACTTGGGACTAGCCCAATAGGTAAGAGGAATGAAAAGTGTAGTATACTTAAAATTATATATATATATATATATATATATATATAGGAAATGATCCATAGCAAGTATTTGCTATGGAGTAAAATTGGGCAAATAGCATCATAGCCGTTCATTTTATAAATCAAGCGTGCAAATTAAATATGGGAATTCCCCATCCGCCAGACGAAGTAGCGGCTATGAAAAATATGAGGGTCCGTCCGCTAGACGGACAAGCGGACTATTAAAAAAAAATTTAACTACCGACAAAAACCCCCCCAAGCTGATTGGTAAGGCAACATATGAAATCATCAAAACTTGGTAAGGCAACAGCTGGCGAACTGAAAACTTGGTAAGGCACAATTGTTTACTCAAAACTTGGTAACGCGTAAGGAAGCCAGACAATCTTTATAAGGCAACAGTCAACGCGTCAAATCAAGCAACAGTCCAAATCAAATCCAAATCAGAGAAGGAAATAAAATATGGGATAGCCTTCATGCTAAAATAAAAAAAAAAACTCGCACAAAATTTGAATAGTAAAAAAATACAAACCTTATATTATTATCATATTTATTCCTTATAATTTCTTTTAGATATTCTCAGTAAAATATCAAGGAAGAAAACTGTGCAATTTATCTAGCAAGGCTTTGCAGGTCAAAATCATCCTATTAAGTTTTCAATTATGGCTGACGATATGTTTAATTTAAGTTCTTCAAATTCTTCTGATGATAATATTGACATGGATAATATTCGTGTTCATAACACGAACCAATCGCATATTAACGTTTCAAAAAATCCATATGAGGGTCAGATTTTTTCTACTATCCAAGAGGTGGAAGAATTTTATAGAATATATGCACGTAGTTGTGGATTTGAAATAAAAATTGAGGCAACTCATAAATATGCTCACTCCAACAATTTGTCCAATCGACTTTTTACATGTAAGAAAGCTAGAAAACCAATTGAAAGAAAGAAACAAGACGTGGATGAAGTTGATGGTAGTAAGGTCAAAAGAAAAAGGGATTCTATGGAAGGGACGACAATGCAAAGCTAGAATGTTTGTTGTTCATCTAAAAAAGAAGATACTTGGAAAGTTTCAAAAATTGGTACATCTCACAATCATGATTTGGTGACTCGAAAGCAAGAAAAATTTCATTCAAACACGAAAAATATAACTCTGTTGCTCAAGTATAATCGGAACTTTCACAAGAAATTTGGAGTTGGGCCATATAAAATGATGAATGTATTTAGTGAAATAGGAGGAGGGTAGAAAATGTCGGTTTTGGTGATAAGGATATTGAGAATGTTATGCGAGATATAAGGCGTGACCTGATAGATTCAAACGATGCCCAAGCTGACATTGCGATGACTTGAAAAACTCTCGTGAAAAATCCTCTATTTTTTACGATATCAAAGCGAGATGAAGATAATCGCATCGAATGTATCTTGTGGATAGATTATCGATCAATGATAGCTTACAAAAATTTTGGGGATGTAGTGACATTTGATACAACTTATCGGGCAAATAAATATTCTATGCCATTTATTCCGTTCACGGGGGTAAATCATCATTATCATTCCATCTTGTTTGGTTTTGCACTGATTCAGGACGAAACAGAGGATACTTTTGTATGGGTTTTTGAAAGTTGGCTTCAAGCGATGAACAACAAAGCACCGATTACCATTATCACTGATTAGGACAAAGCTATGAGCAATGCGATTGCTAAGGTTCTTCCAGAAACACACCATGCTCTTTGCACATAGCATATTAGCAACAAATTTCCTGAGAAATTACATACATTGTATGAATAGTACCCAATATTTAAACATGATTTTAACTGCTGTGTGTATAATCTTTGACCGTTGCGAATTTTGAGGAGCGATGGAAAAAGTTGATGGTAGATTACGAATTGCATGATCATGATTGGCTCCAATCACTTTATGAGGTTAAGCACAAATGGATCAAGGTGTACACAAAGAATTTTTTTGCAGCAGGAATGACAACTACATCCAAGAGTGAGGGAATGAACAGTTTGTTGGATGAATATGTGAATGCGACAACGAGTATTAAGGAATTTATCGTAAATACAGAAAAAGCACTTGAGAAGCAGGTCATGCGAGAGAGAATAGCTGACTACGTTACTTGTCATCGGACCCGAAATATGACTCTTGAATCACCATTGGAAACACATGGAGCAAATATTTATACAAAGGAGATGTTCAGACACTTTCAGATTGAGATAATAAAATCTCATAAGTACGTAATGCAGAAGCTTCAACATCTAACAACATAGGATACAAAGTCGTATGCATTGTGCAAGGCAAGCGACAACGAAGAATCAAATAGGTACGTTACTGTTGTTAGTAATGTTCAAACTGGAGATATAAATTATGATTGTAAAAAAATTTGAACATTCTGGTATGCTTTGTAAACACATTATAAGGCATATGATTGCCAAAAGTATAACAAAGATACCTGATAAATACGTTTTAAGGTGGTGGTGTACAGATGGTAATAAAGTGAATGCTGAATTACCAAAGATTTTGATTGAAATGTCCAACTACGAGGAATCTTAGACAATGCGTTATAATTATTTGGCGACGTTGCTCTTGCGATTAGCTTCAACAGGACCATGCTCAATTAATGGTTTTAAGCACGTCGTTCAAATGTGCATTGACAATCAACCCATCGTTGAGAAATTTGACCTTGATGAAATTAATGTAAAAGAGGTTCCTGATATTCGAGAAGACGATGATCAGTCCGTTGAAGATGAGCCGTTATTGGATCCTATTTGCTCGTAAACAAAGGGGCGGAAAAAAGCAATAAGAATAAAGAGTGGGATTGAAGAGGCTGCAAGTCGTAAACAATTGAGAAAATGTGCAATATGCAATAAGATGACCAATCATGATAAACGAAACCACTACAAAATGATGGGTTAAGAAAAGTTGGGTGATTGAAGTAATCTTAATATGTGATTTTATGCTTATGTAATGACAAAACTATTTACTTTTGTTTTTATATTTTGATTTATTAGCAAGATTTATTATTTTCCAAAATTTACAAGAGATGAATTATTCACAATTATTAGCAATTTTTTTTTTGTGTTTAATCGATTCTGCATTTGTCTCTGTAGTACCATATGTTATTTTATCAGTTGATACATGGATCATTTGTGTGTGTGACAGAGCACAGAGAGATGTGTACATATCTAGATTGCTGTATGAGTTAATATATTGCCTAATCATAAAAGTGTTCTGCTCATTAGTCATTATCATGTGACAGATTCAGGCAATATATTTGTAGTGATTGTGCTGAAGAGGCAATACATCTAAAACCCATGTTCTCTTTCTTAACAACATGAATATCCCTAATACATTTGACAACGAACAATATATTTCAAAAAACACAGTTTTTATATGAGCTCCATCAGCCTACATTTGACAACGAACAACATGCATATCCCTAATACATAAGTTTTCATTGCTGCACACTTGTAGGCTGTCAATCGTATAAATGACAGATTTTGCTCATGTATACCGGAAATGATCTTTACTCGGCCATATAATCTTTTGAATTGTTGGTCTGGTATGGGTACCTATTATTATCTTGCTTCATTGCCTGCTCCATGCATTTGATTTGGCTTGTTTATTGTTCTCAGTTGCTATTGGTCCTTTCTATTGCATATGGAGTTGCTTATGCAATAACCAATTTTCTGAAAAATGACTCCAGCATCACACGATAAGCGGTCTCACACCATATCCAGCATGTATTGTTCTTGTTCTTTCACCTTCAAAACAGCCATCACATCTCCAGCAGTCTCCAAACCATATCCCTGAAAAACAACATACTTCACAGATTCGATCATAGATCAATATCATAACTCTGTTTTAATATTTTTAACATGCAATATTACTTCAACAACAACATACTTCACAGATTCGAAATGTCTTCATATAGTTGAAGAAATTTCTCCTCTTATTGCGAACAATATATTAACAACATGCTAGAAATTATGTCTGCATTTGAAGAACCAACTATTTATGAGCTCGTAGACAGAGAATCCGCAAGTCTTGTTGCTAGTTGTGAAATTTCAATAAAATAGAAATTGCTGAATTACCTCAAATATTGAAACATCATACAAAGCCAGTAAATTTTGACAAAAAGCATAGATGGTAAATTGCTCCATTTTTTTCTTTTTTCTTGTCTGAGAGCGTCTCTTAGCTATACTACTTTTTGGTAGCACGAGGTTGTGAGTGCAGTATTTAACATAATCAGCTGGGTATTTGTGTTGTGTGTGATAATTTAGTAGAGAGTCTAACAAATTGAATTCCCAAAGAATTCATAAAATTTACCTTTACCTTGTTTTTTTCACTTGCAGATTTTCCTTCCTTTCACTTTTTTCCTTTTGTGTTTGTGTGTGTGTTTTGAATGAAAAAATAATTCAAAAACATAATATAATGAATAAGTCATGAAAATAAATCCCAAGGTCTACGTCAATACAAGGATATTTCAGTGACAAACTCTTATTACTGAAACATCGGGCTGTACATTAAGATTCGAAAAAAATACTCACCTGATGTTTCAAGCAAAGACTTGCAACTAACAGCAGCATATAACCAGTACCTGGCAATAAAATGGAAACAGGATATTTCAAAGATAGACTGTAGAAAGAGGATAGTACCATTTTTTCCCTCCATGTAATTTTTGAAATTGAATAAAAACAACAAATACTATCAGCGAAACTCAAAATATATTACAAATCTGAAACTAGAGTCACAAACAACAGAACATCTAATAGATAGCATGTATATATGGTTGACAAAGTGGGCTGCAAATCAAAGTGCAACAGTTACTTAAATTATTTTATATAATTGATCCCAACACACAAAACAACAGAACATCTAATAGATACCCTGTATCGCCAACTTCAACACAAACTAAAATACAAATGCAAACCAATAAAAAACACAAACTTAAATACACATGCATTGCTTAGAACGACATCCACATTAACGTACATACAAAAGATTGAATCATTTTGAAACTAATAACCGAGTTACTAAATCAACGTATTACAAAAGTTAGTCAATTATACATTAACAGATTAATTAGTCTTCATTTGAATCTGAATCTAAAGTTTGTTCGTTACAAATATGATTCAGGAATGTCCCTAGCTTTGCACATCCTAAGCTCATGTGTTATTCTAAACCTAAAATTATAAGCCTCGTTTAGAGTCCACCTCTGTTCCTCCATGATGTTTATACGATTGCAAAAAAGAAATCCACGTATTTTTTGTAAACATATATGCCACAATCGTCTTCGTTCCATTGTCTCGGTCTATTCACACAGACTTCAACTTTTGGCTTAGATTTTGGCCACTTTGTTGTAGGATTTGTCTGACGAAGCAGCAAAGGAATTAACTCCACCTATAAACCAGAAACCCAATACTTATAAGTCCGAAGTAGTACGAATTACATGTCTGTATAATAACATGAAAAAATAAGAAATTCTTTAATGAACTCACCACAACCGCAAAGAAGTTTTGGTATAATTGTGACAATGGCATTAATGGTTTGTCATCATAAAGTGGGTCAAGTAGCATTACTTTCCACTTGTTAACACTCCAAATAAACAAGCAAAAATGACTGTTGGTTTCATTGAAGACTGGAACGAATATGTAATCACACTCATGTACTGGGGCACCAACTGTAGGATTGATGTAACTTCTTAGAAATTTTTGTATAGTTGACATGTCTACTCCGGCACTTGGTAAGTTTTGGGTACCTAGCAACGCAAAGTACGTTGACATAAAATAAAATCGAGCCCATCTTTGGATACCTTCTTTACACATTTTAGCTTCTCTGTCTCGCAACAACAACAAATAAGCATCCAAGACATGTTCCCATAACCAACCATTGGGACTCAAACAGTTAACATCTTTAAATTCAAACTTGTATAGACCTTCTGGATGGCTATGAGGAAAGTCTGATGGGTCGTGAGTAGGACTAAACCAATGATGATTTAGCCAATTGATTTTTTCCATCTTTAAGTACTTGAAAAAGTGAGTGTGCTTTGTTCCCTCCTTCCTTCTAGCTGGCACTTTCTTACTATGTCGAGTAGAAGGGCCAATGCTAGGCTGAGTCTCTTGAACTGTAGGTTGGGATCCTGTCATGTCAATCTCCATCTGCCCAACTGTAGGTTGGGATCTTGTCATGTCAATCTCCATCTACCCAACTTGAGGTTGGGATCCTGTCATGTCAATCTCCATCTGCTCAACTTGAGGTTGCGTTGGATTTGGATTGATTGGAACCCCTCTATAGTCATTAATGAACGGTTGGTATAATGTATTGAACCATGTGTCATACATGGTTCTTAACTCAGGTGGATGAACAATTGACAACAACTTTTCAAATATAGCTTTCGCACTCTCAATCTATAATTAAATTAAAAAATTATATTAATAAAACAAGATAATCAGTTAAAAAAACAAAAACATTAATAAATATTTTAAATTGATCTACTTATAGTGTTTACAGCCACATATTGGTCAATGAATACTCGTGGCTCATAATCTTCCCCTTGACGCCTAAAGGGTCGAGTATGGTGTATCCGTCATCGAGTAATTTCTCTATAGCATGTCATATAATCCTCGATAGATACATGTTGCAAAGCCTCCAACACTTGCCCTTCTAAACTCTCCATGTATGCATCCCACAATCGAATATAGTTGGCCCTATGCT
Source organism: Panax quinquefolius (assembly GCA_020205615.1). NCBI lineage: Eukaryota > Viridiplantae > Streptophyta > Magnoliopsida > Apiales > Araliaceae > Panax > Panax quinquefolius. Next base: position 41,014,264 of record CM035158.1, on the reverse strand, counting down.
TTTCAAAATTTATTCTCTGAAATAATTTATGTTCCTTCCGCAATTCCACCATATTCTCAGCATTAGATGGATACGACTGCAAATATCCAAATTGCCTCATAAATCTGTCAGGCATTTGGAACTCAACAATGTCGTAATGTATCAATGGTATACGAGCGGCTCCACCTAACCTTGCCTCAAAAAAATCCCAAGACAAACGTCTATCAAATAACTGATATGGACGCCACACCCCATCTGTTTCCAACATATTATCAAACTCTCCTCGGTAAAACAGAAGATGGTGATGTGGATTTTTAAACGGCTGATATTGTTTTGAATTAGGATCAAAAGAGGAGTATGCCCATGATAATGCCCTAGGTACAAACTTCTGGGACATAGGCTTAGGGGTAGAACGACCAATGTTGAACCGTTCATGAGCCCACATCATAAGAAGGGTTGCACAACCTGCGAATTTTTTCGTTATTTTACTAGTAGCCTCATGCAAACCCCTATACAAATGCCCTAAAACTGCCGCCCCCAAGCATATATAACTACGTCTTCCAATCTTTCCAATAAAAACAAATATTTAGGATGGACAACATTTTTACTCTTGGTTGGAAACAAAATAGTACCACACAAGTACAACATATATGCTTTAGTGTGTTTTACGACATCATCTGGAGTAGCATCACCAGGTACTTGACCATATCTCTGTCTTAACCAGGGCAAACTTATGCCCCCCCCCCCCCTTTTATAGCATTGTTCCGACTCATCTACTACAACTTGTTGCCCAAAAACCCTTATAAAAGAGCTTTTGGGATTTTCTAATTCTCCGCAAGTCAAAACTTTTCCTAATACGGGCAACCCAAATAAAAATCCCACATCCTCTAAAGAAATGCTAGTCTCTCCACAATTTAAGTGAAACGTATTTGTTTCACTTTTCCAACGTTCAACTAGAGCAGATACAAGAGATGCATCAATCTTTGACACTATAGCTTGATGACAATATATACCAGAACCTACTTGTTCCAGCAAATATTCTTGTTGTTTAGTCAAGTTCCATTCAGTTAATTTTGCAGACATTTGACATATTTCCAACACACCCCTATCCTACACGTCCAACAACATAAAAACATAAATTGTCACAACATGAATGTTTCTAACAAATGTATAACAAAATGAAAGTTGTTATACATTAATAAACTTACAATATTTTGCCATAAGTCTGACGATACGTGATTTTCTTGGTCCCATAACACAATAGGATTAGCAGGTCCGGGATTAATATCCATATGTTTCCTACACATTCATCAAAATGTCAAGTATTAAATAAAATATAAAAATTCTCATCAAAAATAGTAATGTTCAAAATGAAAAACTAGGAACTTCAGAAATGTATCATCCTACTACTACATGATCAGCCAAAAAAAACCAAAAAACTAGTGGTTTCTAACTTAATTTTCATCCAACCGAACACAAGCACAATTAAAACAATGCAGTGATGCCCCTAGTAACAAAGATCAAAACAACACAAAATAAAGAAACAAAATGACGAAATTGCGTAATCTGTTTATCAAAGTCTGCAACATCATAGCACTAGGTTATATGCAAGCATGTACAAAGATGGACATTTTTGTTCAAGACAGATACAAAAGCAAAAATACCTGGTTAATCGCTTAAGGGTTTTGACAATTTGACAGATGAATGGGACGAAAAAGGAAAGAGGCTCGCAATCGATCAGATATCGCAGTAGGGTCAGATTTTCACAGCAGGAGAGAGGGTTTACTCGAAATCGCAATAGCTGATGAATCACACAGAGAAGGTTCGCAATGGCAAGGAGGTTAAGGCAAAGTAGCAGGGAGGGAACAGGCGTTCAACAGTCGCACCTAAATCGCAGCAGCAAAACTATCTATCGGAGGTCGCACCTAAATCACCTAAATCGCAGCAGCAGAGGGTTTATCAGAAGTCGCAGTGCAGGGAGGAGGGATTTGGGAATCGCAGCAGCAGAGGGAGGGTTTAGGGTCTGAATTGGGAGGGATTTGGGAGGGTTTAGGGTCTGAAATCGCGAGTTCTAATATTAGAAACACATCCGCCACTTCAACTAGCAGATTGGATAGGGGCATTTTTGTACGAAATTTCTTAATAAATGTCCGCTTGACGAACTAGTGGACGGGAGATTCCCTTTTTTAATCTGCGTCCTTGATTTATATAATGGACGGTTGTGATCTTTATTTGTTGATTTTATTCCATAAAATGAAATCACTGCATGGATCGTTGGATCATATATATATATATATATATATATATATATATATATATATATATATAGTGAATTATATGTTTATGAATTTATATAAGGAGCAAATGAGTTACCATGGTGTACAAAAGAGCCATGAGTGGGTAGCACCCCCCATTGCCGTCCAAGCCCCTTTTCCCCCTGCAAAGTGCTGATTTTTTAGCTAATTAAGCTCACAAGCAAGGCCATGTGGGAATAATGATGATCTAGGACTTATGGCTAGTTTTCCTTTAGGTGAATAGTGTTGAACTTTCCACCAACTCACCTTTTACCCTTGGATAATAACCTAATTATTGGATAATGATTCTTCTATAAATAGAGCCCTCCTAATTCATTTCTTCATTTGTTAAAATCCTAAGTGTTGGCAAATATAGAGAGAGCTAGAGAGAATATAGATAAAATGGGAAAACCTAGGAAAACTCTTGCATTTTAGTAGAGCACAAGGAGGAAGAATCAAGGTGGAGACCTATTGGAAGTTCATAGCCAAGAGGAAGAAAGCAACTAAGAGGTAGGTTCATCATCTAACTTTATTTTTGTCAATATATGTCATTATATATAAATCTAAGTAGAGATGCATACTTAGTTGTGGAAGATTTTTGTGTTATGGGATCATGATGGATCCGAAGGTATAAGGATGAGTATTGGAAGGAGATTATATGGAATATGTGTCTTGTATGTGATTTAGAACCAAATGAACAAGAGATAAACTTGTGAGTATGAAACCTAGCTTAGTATACTTGAAAGTATCATATTTGTGATTAATGTCATAAAATGTGTGAGATATGTGTATAATCTTAAAATATTATGTTGAACATATATGAAATATGAACATAACTTAAGTGGAATCATCGAATTCGGACTTAAAACGAACTCGTAGCAAAACGTGTAGTGAAACATCTCCAAGTATAAGCCCTAGCTTGGAAAATTGATAAATTCGATTAACTAAATAATTTGGAAAGTGATTTAATAATTCAAATATTGAAGATATGTAAGTTTATAAGAAAATAGAAGTGGTTTGAACTTATTTGAATGTATAAAGCAAAAGTTATGAAGAATTAAAGTGTTGAAAACCTCCTCAAGAAATTCTGTTAGGCTGGAGCGCCCCGCACCACCTGTGAATAAAATATGATGCTCCCCGCGCCAGGAACAAATTAGAAACTCTATTAAAGTAGCATGCCCCGTGCCGGTTAGGTTGTTTGGGTATTAATCAAATCAAGCACATTACACACAAGTGCACGTAGTCAATAAATAATATAAAATAAGTAAAGTATCGATCCCATGGAGAATAGTAACTACATTCTAATCTGTCAAGCACCAATTTTATAATTATCTCGGCCTCTTTAAACGGATGGATTAATTGTGATTTATCTAAAATTAACTATGAATCAAATTAAACCAAGTATCAAAGGATTTAATCAGATTATGGAGAGTTGATATTATAATTTCACTTATTGCTGCACTTAGGTTGACACGCTTCCTATTAATTCCAATTGATTACTTTAGATTGTTAGTCGGGAACACGAATGTAAGATATTGAAAGTAAAATGCACACAAGCCAATCATGTTTGATGATAAAGCATATACTTTGTAACAATCTTATTCATTTATTAATAAAAAGTATTAATTTATTAAAGGCTTTTAATTATCTACATGATCTTTTTTTTTATAATATGTGATAAACCCGTAGTTTTAAACAATGCTTTTAGAATAATGATGATGATCATTCTAATGAGATCTAAATTCTTAGAAAGCTTAAAACTAAAATAGTTCCCAATCATTGGATTACTAAATTGGGGATTAGTGAATCCAGGATAGATTAGTACATCGTTGCTTGTTCATTGGATGAGGATGATTGATCTCACGATCATTTATTGTGGAGACACTAAAGCAAGTATATAGGTGCTTATTAGAGAATAAGTTCTTTGAGCGTGGCTCGCTAAGGAATACCTAATGGAGTTTTACTTGCCTATCGATAGGAATTCTGTAGTGATAGTAGTACAAGTGATCCTTGGACTTGAGATCATCATAGTATCTTGTGTATGATGAGTTATACTTTGACTTATTCCTTAAGACCCTTAGGGTATATCAAAGGGTATGCTTGGGTATAATAAGTTGTACATGGAGATAATGTATGATCGATAAAGAATCTACCACTTCTAATAAAAGAAGAGAAATGTTACTATGTGATTCGATAAATGACAACCCAGTAGTCCTTGGTTAAGCGAATGAAATTAGAAAGGAGTTTCTAATTTGCATTATTTGGAGTTGTGCATTTAAGAGTCGAAATACATATAATTAAATAAAATAAGACTTGTGATAATTCCATATCTTATATTTAATTGGGACATTGTATGGTGGAAGGATTGAATTGTCACGGTAACTATTTACTCAAAGGTTCTTTTATGATTAATGTTAAAATCTATATTATCCGGAAAGTCGTTGATCATTTAGAGAGGCTTATCCTTATTGTAGAATAAATATTATTTATTTAAATAAATTAATTATTTAATTTATTTATTTAAATAAGATTAGAATTATTCTAATTGATTTATTCACAACCTAGGTTTAATATGGAGAACCTAAAGGGTCACACCATAAAAGGAAGAATAATTATTTAAGAAGTTAATGGCATAATCGTAATAATATGTTATGTATATTTAATTTAATCTATGGTGATAGAATAAATTAAATAGCTTAATATTTATTATTTAATATTTTAGAAATATTAAATATAAATTAATAAGAGGAGTCTTATTAATATTATTACAATTATTATTATTTTAATTTCTAAAAGAGTTTAGGAATTAATTTAATATAAGTACTCTCATTTATTCCTAATTGGATTAGGAAGGAAAATTAGTTAAAAGAGTTTAATTAATTATCCCTAATAAGATTAAGGAGCTTAATTAATTAAAAGAATTTCATTAATTAAATAAATCCCAATTCCTTAATTGTTAAGGTGGGTTGCCCACATCTATAAATAAGAGGAGTCTTATTATGGGTGATGTAGTTGTTGACTTTTACAACATACGTTATTCCAATAGTTGGAGAGTACGCCTTTTTCTATAGAGATGGAAAACTAGGGTTTAGCCATAACACCCATCTTCTTGAATTCTTATTATTCCTTAGTGGATCACCTCAGAGGCCAAACACATGGGTGGCTAACGTTGATCAAAAAGAAGGAACCAAACCCGGTGGATTCAAGTTGAGCGAAAAGGATTGGAGGTGAACTTGTACTGAGGAAGCTTCGGATCTTCAAGGGTATGTTTTTTTATTCATCCTTTTCGTTTAATTAATAATTGTGCATAAAGGGTGATCCGGGTATATGGTTTGTAAATTTTTAAACTCTGATTTTACACGTTTCCGCATTATTTTTGCAATTTGATTGCGTTCATGAATATTACAAACCCTAATGAGTGGCATCAGAGCCAAACCTTTATGCGAATTATTAATTGTTTTAATTTGATATGTATATTGATATGTGTTTAGAACAATTTAATTGGGCATAATTTTATTGTATAAAATTTATTAAAAAAAAACCGTGATATTGTAAGTCTGTTACTATATAACATACAGTTAACAAATAACAAGGGGAGCAGGAGCTTAAATTCAAGTGCACGGAATTCAAAGTTGTTAATATGGTAACATGGTGATCCCACGTGGCTTCATGTTACAAAATGCATGGCATGGCCCCATCACGTTTTCACGTGATGCGTGGCATGGCTGATTTTTTTTTTTTTATAAAGTTGCCAGTTTTTTTTTTGGAATTCAAGAAGTATTCACTTTACATTCAAGGAAATTCGGCAGAAGCTTAATTGGTTAGCAGGAATTCACGGAAATAATAATAAAAAAAAATATATCCTGCAGTACGGAAATCAAGGGGCACCATGTTAAAGTTATATATATTTGACATATATATATATACGGTTTTTACATATATATATATAATAGTTATATATATATATTATTCTTAATAATTTTAGAATTAAAATAAAGTTTATTTAAATTTTAAAATAAAAGTTTATTTTAATCTTAAAATAAAAGTTTATTTTAATTTTAAAATTAAATTTCATGCTAACTAATTAGAGTTGGAATTGGATTCCATGATAACTAATTGGAGTTGAAATTGGATTTTATTTTTTTCTAAAATAAAGGAGTTTATTTGTGAATAGGGAAGTAAATCCATCTTTCCTTAAATAAAGGAGTTTGTTTAGATATGAAATAAGATTTCATATTATTCAAAATAAAAGAGTTTATTTGTGAATAGGAAAGAGAATCCTAATTTTCTTAAATAAAAGAGTTTATTTAAATATGGAATAAGATTTCATATTATTCAAAATAAAGGAGTTTATTTGTGAATAGGAAAGAATATCCGTGTTTCCTTTAATAAAGATTTTTTTTTTACATGGAATTGGATTCCATAATTAATTAAAATAAAGGAGTTTATTTTGATTAAAGATTTTGATTAAAATAAAATAGTTTATTTTATTCAAAATTGGATAAATTAAAATAAAATAGTTTTATTTTGATTTAAATTTGGATTAAAATAAAGGAGTTTATTTTGATTCAAAAATAGATTTTATACTAACTAAATTTGCCCATTAAATGATATCAATATATATATTAGATGTTTATTATTCATAAGATGAATGTTATTTATTGATGCATATGATGATGTGTATGATAATAAATGAGATTGATTATGGACTATTGACCGATATGATTGGATTTTATTTTAGTTGGATGCATGAATGTATGGGTTTTATTAAATGGGGTCTGCGTGACTCGTCTTCTCTAATTTTTCTTAATGTAAATTCTATCTCTCTCCTATGTACTTCCCCTTGACTGCTGATCAAGGTTTCTATTTATTTTAAATAGTTTTGTAATAGGAATAGTTAGAATTAATTTTGAAGAATTGGAGATCAAGATACAAGGAGCTTGAAGACCCGTTTGTCTTGGAGCCAGGGTTTAAATGTAATAGTTATATTTAAATATTATTTCTTGCACCCCTAGGGTTTGACCTTTTGGTTCACTTGGTGGCTCTAGTGAACCAAACTAGAATAAAAGTCCATAATCAATCCGGGTAGAATATAGTATTCTATATGTGCATGCTTATACTATATATATTATATATTATGCAAACATGCTTCGCATGTTCATTAATATAATGGCGTATTTTATATATATATATGCATACTGAGCTAAACAAGATGAGACAAATTAATAACAAAACCCTCAATTTTTATATTAAGTCCTAAGCGTTCAAAGATATTTGGAATATCGAACGTAAGCCTTCTAGCATGATAAAATTAATAGAGTATTAAATATTTAATATGAGTTTGTTGTGTCACCACAAGGCAAGTATTAAGTATTTAAGATGTTAATTTATCACATTTGATGCTTATAAAGAAAATTGAACAATATTGTTTTGTTGTATCACCACAAGGATGATATTTTTCTTTTTGAATATATGGAGTGCTAGGTCGGACTTAACTTGGATAATTTTGATTCGGATGTGCCACCACTTGATCAAAATAATCTAAGAGGCAAAAAAAGAAAAGGAGTTGCATAGTTGATGTAATTGACAAAAAGTTGTCTACCTATTTATTTATATATAGTTTGTTGTGTCACCACAAGGCTATATACATTTGAAATGGGATCCTTATTCTCACTAGCAAATCTTTAATTAGATTTTGCCGAACTATATAAGAGAGGGTAATATAGTTTGAAGAAAATAGTGGGAGATACCAATTTAAAACAAGACCTAAATTATTTTGGTAATTAATAAAAGAATGTATGTTAAAATGTTGTTAATTACAAATTCATTTCTGAGAATTTTACAATGTCTAAAATTTCTATCAACTGCGAAGTATATTAGATGTTATTTAATCAGGCCAAGAATTAAGCGGATTGGTTAAGGATTTTGAGAATAGTTCTCATGGTGAAAAAGCTATCTTATGTCCTTAATACGCCTATCCTCGCAATGGTTGCGCATAATGCCTCACGAGGAAAGAGAGTGCTACTTTTAGAAAGTGGCAAGATGATGCACTGATTGGCTCAATGCATCAATGCTCTAGCATCTATGAAAGTAACGAGCTTTCGTCGGCGATGAAACTATGGATGTCTTACTATATTCCCGCACATCAAGTAGTTGATGGTGAGGAAAGTAGGACCGATAGATATCGATATCTAAGGAGCTCTTCCGATCTAGAATGGCCAATGGCACTATAAATGCAGACAAAAGTTCTTAACATAATCAATTTGATTGATCAATTAGGACAATTGGTTTTGTCATGGATGGAGAGTTGAGCAAGATTTGATCTTGCACTCACTCCGGACTCCTTTCACAATTATTGTGAATTTTTCATATGAACAAGCTAGATATCACTTCACCGATTTGCTTAATATATTGAAAATGTTGAGAGTCACTTTCAACCAAGAGAGATCAAGTCTTCATTGGTAGGGGCCAAAGGATCTTTTGGAAAGAAGAACGATTCAAAGAAGGTAAATAGAAAGGCATAAACAAAGGATAATAAGAACAAAAGCGACACGGATAGCAAAGGAGCTTGCTTCCACCGCAATAAGCACAGACCTTTGGAAAAAAGCATGAGAAGCATCTTGCAGAGCTAACCAAAAGAAGCTTAGTGAAGTTTCAGATTATAAATACAATTTTGTTCATAATTTAAAATAAATTTTTCTTTAAGTCGAGGTTCTACTTGGGTATTGGATACCGACTTTGGTTATCATAAATATAGATTTATGAAGGGACCAAACAGTAGAAAGCTAAACAAATATAAGTAATCCTATGTATGGAAATGTAGCAAAGGTTGCCATATTAGCCATAGAAACTTATAGTTTAGCAATGCCTACTGAGCAAATCTATTAAGTCGATAAGTTGTTATTGTATTCTAGTTCTTGTTAAAAATATTATTTCCATTTTATTGTTGGACAATGAAATCTTTGGTATTATAATTAAGAACAATTGTTGTTCTATTTATAATAATAATGTTTTGTATAGAATGGAATATTACTTAATAAATTTTGTATACTTGACTTACATGAAAATAATTTTGCATATTGAACAAATTAGTATAAGAAAGGAGATGATCATTCAAAGAGTTGAATGTGTGTATTTCTTTGAAATACAAGTATGAATTATTTGAAAGGTTCAAAGAATTGAAGTGAAACAAATTGACAATGTATTAAGATTCTTTGATTAGATCGAGGAATAAATAATTGTGAAATAAGTTTCTAGATCATCTTAAATGGTTTTCTCATAATGGGCCGCCTCGATACGAAATAATTGATTGATGTATTTGAATGGAAAAATCGTACCTTGTTGGACATGGTGCGGTCCATAATGATTTTACCGACATTTCAAAGTATCCCTCAAGGGTCGTATCCTAGAAATGGCTGCATATCTACGAAAAGGTAACCTCAAAATCCACCCCAAGACTCCATAAAAGTTATGGATGGGGAGGATTCTAATCTTAAGTATGTTAAGATAAGGGTTGTCCAACTTATGTGAAAAGGTTTCAAAGGATAAGCTTGGGACAAGATTTGACAAATACAAATTTGTGGGACATCCTAAAGTAAGTTTAGGGTAAATGTTCTATAATCCTACTTAGCAAAATGTGTTTATTGCGAAACACGCTTCCTTCTAAGATAAAGGTGTTTATCATTGAAGGGGCTAGTGGGAGGATAATAGATCTTGAAGAGTTCAAGAACCACAAAACACTATAAGTTAAATAAGAGAAACCTTGTGATAGACCTATTGTACCACAACCGAATCGTAAATCTGGAATAGTACCAAAGATACCTAGGAGGTATGGATTCATCATGATGATGATGAGGTACACATCATAGAAGATGATGATCCAGTTACATACGATGAGGTAAGAGTTCTAGTGTGTACAAAAGGGACAGTGGGAGCGCCGTGACATTCCTAATATTATATATTGATATATTACGGATAAGGAATGACATACTAATGCTACAATCAGTAATGATAAAGTTGTCTAAACATTCCTCCATGAATGGTTTGGGAAGAGTATCTAAATTGGGGATGCAAATTTATATAGATAGATTTAAAAGGATGCTCAACTTAACCCAAGGAACGTATATTCATTTGATGCTAAAGTCGTTTAGCATGGCAAACTCCAAGAGATGTCTCATGTTGATGAGCCATGGAGTGTATCTCTCTTAATAGTCCCCACAGACTCCTGAAAAGAGAGGTCGCATGAGTAACTATCATGTATGCAATGAAATGTACGAGACTTGATGTTGATCAGTCATATTATGGAGAAGTTCACTATGAGTCAGTGAAAAACATCTTAAAGTGCTTAACCGGCACTAAGGTTGTGATCATATTCATGGTGGGTCTAAATTAAAACTAGAGGGCTTAACAGACTCACGTTTTTCAGACAGACCAAGATGATGAGAAAAATTCACTTTAAGGTAAAGCGTTATCTTGAGCAGTGGTGCGCGTTGAATTGGAAAGGTTCCAAACAATGAAAAGTTCTTTGGTTTAGTGATAAAGACAAAGTATATAGCTATAAATGAAGCTACAAGTTGATTGTTTGGATTAAAAGTTCATTCTGAGAACTAGGAATAGTTCTAAGTCTCATCTTGGATCTAAACATGTGTTGTGGCACTTTCATTTGATTATTAGAATGATGGAAAATCACTATAGAGATAGTGGACTCTCATGAACAACATTACATATCCATTAACTAAAGCTTATCCAACAGCAGGATAATCGTCACTTAGAGAAGAAGAGTATAGATCTGATGGCGATTGGCTTTAGTGCAAGTGGGAGATTGAAAGTAATATCTGAGACAAGCCAATCATGTTTGATGATAAAGCATATATTTTGTAACAATCTTATTCATTTATTAATAAAAAGTATTAATTTATTAAAGGCTTTTAATTATCTATATGATCTTTGTTTTATAATATGTGATAAACCCGTATTTTTAAGCAATGCTTTTAGAATAATGATGATGATCATTCTAATGAGATCTAAATTCTTAGAAAGCTTAAAACTAAAATAGTTCCCAATCGTTGGATTACTAAATTGGGGATTAGTGAATCCAGGATAGATGAGTACATACGTTGCTTGCTCGTTGGATGAGGATGATTGATCTCATGATCATTTGTGTGGAGACACTAAAGCAAGTATGTAGGTGCTTATTAGAGAATAAGTTCCTTTGAGCGTGGCTCGCTAAGGAATACCTAATGGAGTTTTTTACTTTTTGTCGATAGGAATTCTGTAGTGATAGTAAGACAAGTGATCCTTGGACTTGAGATCATCATAGTATCTTGTGTATGATGAGTTATACTTTGACTTATTCCTTAAGACCCTTAGGGTATATCAAAGGGTATGCTTGGGTATAATAAGTTGTACATGGAGATAATGTATGATCAATAAAGAATCTATCACTTCTAATAAAAGAAGAGAAATGTTCTATGTGATTCGATAAATGACAACCCAGTAGTCCTTGGCCAAGGCAGAATGAAATTAGAAAGGAGTTTCTAATTTGCATTATTTGGAGTTGTGCATTTAAGAGTCGAAATACATATAATTAAATAAAATAAGACTTGACAGTAATTCCATGTCTTATATTTAATTGGGACATTGTATGGTGGAAGGATTGAATTGTACGGTAACTATTTACTCAAATGTTCTTTTATGATTAATGTTGAAATCTATATTATCTGGAAAGTCGTTGATCGCTAGAGAGGCTTATCCCTATTGTAGAATAAATATTATTTATTTAAATAAAGTAATTGTTTAATTTATTTATTTAAATAAGATTAGAATTGTTCTAATTGATTTATTCACAATAGGTTTTAATATGGAGAACCTAAAGGTCACACCATAAAAAAAGAAGAATAATTATTTAAGAAGTTAATGGCATAATCGTAATAATATGTTATGTATATTTAATTTAATCTATGGTGATAGAATAAATTAAATAGCTTAATATTATTATTTAATATTTTAGAAATATTAAATATAAATTAATAAGAGGAATCTTATTAATATTATTACAATTATTATTATTTTAATTTCTAAAAGAGTTTAGGAATTAATTTAATATAAGTACTCTCATTTATTCCTAATTGGATTAGGAAGGAAAATTAGTTAAAAGAGTTTAATTAATTATCCCTAATAAGATTAGGGAGCTTAATTAATTAAAAGAATTTAATTAATTAAATAAATCCCAATTCCTTAATTGTTAAGGTGGGTTGCCCACATCTATAAATAAGAGGAGTCTTATTATGGGTGATGTTGTTGTTGACTTTTACAACATACGTTATTCCAATAGTTGGAGAGTACGCCCTTTTCTATAGAGATAGAAAACTAGGGTTTAGCCATAACACCCATCTTCTTGAATTCTTATTATTCCTTGGTGGATCACCTCTAGAGGCCAAACACATGGGTGGCTAACGTTGATCAAAAGAAGGAACCAAACCCGGTGGATTCAAGTTGAACGCGAAAAGGATTGGAGGTGAACTTGTACCTGAGGAAGCTCGGATCTTCAAGGGTATGTTTTTTTATTCATCCTTTTCGTTTAATTAATAATTGTGCATAAAGGGTGATCCAGGTATATGGTTTGTAAATTTTTAAACTCTGATTTTACACGTTTCCGCATTATTTTTGCAATTTGATTGCATTCATGAATATTACAAACCTAACAGATATAACCATTTCTCAATGCACCATAACCATATCAGATTATATCCACAAATGATAGAAATAATAAAAACACCGGAATTAACTAATTTAGTATATTTTTATGTGAATTACAATTAAATAGGGTTGAAGCTCAAGTTCTCAATAGACTACACGCTGTGCTTCGATATATCTCTATCCTAGGTACAAATCATTAATTCCATCACCATGTAGAATTCACGAACACATGCTATCATGATTGATCTGAACGGTAATTGGTGATCAAGCAATTAACATAAATCATGATAGACAATCCATTCATATTCAATTAGATATCACCAAGGATGCAAATCAACTTCAGCTATGCAATAAGATCTATTATAATCCCAAAATAAAAATTAGTTCATAATAGAATCAAAATCCATCCTCCATAATTGTTTATACATTGAAAGCTAAAGATTAAAATAAGAGAAATTAGGGATTGAGGAATGCAAATCTGATCTCTCTTCTTCAAATCTGAACCTTCAATGCTCTGTAATTGCTTTAATTCTCCAAAAGCTAAACCTAATCTAAGCTAATCTAGGAATTCGAATAATAATCTAAGATATATCCAATAGTAGAGAGTAGAATATATATAAAGCTCTCTATATGTCCCTATATCCCAAAATAGTAATAAAAACGTCCTATATCTCAAACTCAACTTGCAATGGCTCCTCCTTCAAGTAAGAATCTGATTGGCCACTTTAAAAGAAAAGTCAATTTTGGCAACAAGGATCTGCACAATTGCTTTAGTGCTCATGCTTTAGATGGGCGCATTTTGCTCTGAAGCGATCTGGTCGAGACTCACGCACAACTACGTCATCTTATAGGCATCTTTGGGCACAGATTCTGTTTGTACCTCGATCTCTAGTTACGTAGTTACTGTTGTACCTTCATTCTTTCCCATGCAATGATCACGTTTAGTCTCCATTTCCACCATTTGTATCAAAAGAGTTCCCAAGCTCGAATCCTAGAAAATGAGAGAAAGATGCATGAAAAGCTACTTAAACAAATGGGATTAAGCAACAAATGAAGTGAGGTGATACTAGATAAGTAGGTATAAAACCTACTTATCAAATACCCCCAAACTTAAACTGTTGGTCACCCTTAAGAAACAAAATAAAAAGAAATGCAAAAGCAAAGAAAAATGCAATCTACTCTATATGCCTTATATGCCTAAAAGTCCACATCAGTTAGTATGAAATTCAAATGAGGTGCCTCAGAAGAACCACAATGATCATTAAACATAGTTTTCAGCCAAGAATAAGGTAATCATGTATATCATATAGTAAATCAAAACTTACAATTACTGATGAAGTGAGTTGTGTGCATAGAAAGCATCAAACTTGCTTTAATACAAATATATCACATAATATGCTTCTTAGGGGGAAAACCACAGGTCTAATGCTAAGACATTTAGAAAATGGGATAAGATTCAACAACGATTTCACATTAACTAAGCAAAGGGGTCACATGGAGTATATTATGCTATTATTCAATCACACGGACAATTTCCACACTTTACCATGTTTATGCCTTGCTGTGAAATGTTTTAGTTCTCTTAGGCTTTTCAATGATACCAATGTAGCGAGCTTTTGACCAATAACTCCCAAACCAAATGACTTTAAGGTGCTAGGTGTAGAGACATCCCCTAGGGTGTACTTACTCAAATATCAAATGCAACATAATTAAACTATCCAATCATTTATTTAATCATTCATTATTTTTTTATATATATAGCTATAGCATACAATACTCCAAAGCTTTCCCTCAAACTCAAATCTTTGCTTAAACTACCTATTCATTGAATTTCTATAAATAAAGCTTCTATTACCCACTAGAATGCTATTATGTTCTATTTACACTTAAGCAAGTCATAATGGCTATTGTATAGTGCTATCTGGTGACATCAGATTCAAAACAAGTTAGGATTCATAACATGATATAACATTAAGGCCAAATTTAAGCTATCAACAATGCTCAATAATCAAAAAGTTCCAATATCATCATCGGCCATATGAAATTTAAACCAACAAAGATGCTAGGATTCACGCACTGTGATATAATTAAACTAAATGCACTAAACTTTCATATTAAACTAAACTAAACTAAACTAAACTCATATTAAACTAAACTAAACTAAGTATGCAATTAAACTAAAATGCAACTACATGAACTTAATAATTTAAACTAACAATTCAAAACTATACTAATAGCTTAAACCAATACCCCCAAACTCTAAAAATGACAATGTCCTCAATAGAAGGTAAAGGTAAGAAAGGAACTCCACTAGGTAGTATCGTTGTCATCTTCATCTGCCTTATCTTGCTTGGGTGGAGTGTCTGGTGGAGGGTAAGGAACGACGAATCCATAGACAGGGAATTGGAATTACACTCCTAATTGACCAAAAGCTTGGGACAATGCCCCAAAGAAATTAGTAGTGTAGGCATGGAAGTTGGAGTGCATAACATCCATCCCCCTCTGCAAATGCCGCATCTGTCGCTTTTGTCGGGCAAGGAAATCTATAGGTATCCCTACTGTTGATGGAACCGGGACATCCTTCTCTTCTTCTTTCTTCTCCTCATTCTCCTCTTGATTGGGCAAAATAAATCCAAGACCTCGAGGATGAGATTCTTCTCCTTCCCAAATACTGTACTTCTGAATGGTTGTATGATCAATGTCACGTATCGGTAACTGTAGAGCTTCATCGTCCCTGTTTACTCCCACAACTGAGTATATACTTGTGATGATCTATCCATGTGGAATTCTATATGAATTACTTCCCCTCATGTATCTCAACATGGATTGGTTGAAGATATGCCCTATGTCAATCGATTTCTCTTTTATGATTCCATAAAAAATTACAACCCTCTTAGTAGTGACATTTGCACGATGGGTAGTAGGCATCAAACTCGTGTAGATAAAACTGTACCAAGCCTTGGCGTACCAACTTAAGGTAGTCTGTAAGAAGTGGACTTTTCTATCGGTTCCTGCCTTGGTGGTCCACTTAGTGCCCGACTTGCATATCTCTTCTCCCTAATTTGTGCCACAAGATGGGAGAGTATCCTTGTGAAATAGTTCGTTTATTGCTTGATAAATAGGTTTTATACCTACTAATCTAGTATCTGTTACTTGAATTAGTTGCTTATACTCATGTTTCTTAGTTACTTTTCATGCATTTTGTGTTCATTTTGTAGATTTTATGCTTGGGAGATGTGTGATCGACTATTGGTATGAAAACGCAAGGAAAAACAATCCAGACATCATTTGGGCTTTCATGTTCATTTCATGTTCTTGGTTTGGAACTTGGATTATGTTGAAGAGCTTCTTCTTATCTTTCTGGAACATCTTGAATGATTCCAATCGGAGTTCGGATGCAAGAGTTATGAACTTTGTACCAACGGACGTTGAACTTCACTATTTTGGATGGCAATTTGCATAGAAGTAACTTGCAACCCAATTTGGACCTTCATCCATCCATCATTTCTCAATTCTCAAAGATTTGAAGTTGTAGAGCTCGTCGAGAGCTTTGATTTGATAGGTGGCAGGCCCTGTAACTCATTCCGGATCAAAAGTTATGGTTGTTTTACCAGAGGACAGTGCAACAAAAAACCAATGGCACGGGCGCGCGAATTTGTAGTGTATTTTTGGCACGGCCGCGCAAGTCCCTAGAAAAAAATAACGTCATCTGGTACTTGAGCGCGGGCGCGCCTAACTCCAGGCCATTCCCAGCGCGGCCGCGCCACTTTGGAAGTTGGCTAAAGCTGACTTTTTAACTAAATAGTGGAATTGGAGCATAACTTGGAGGAGGGTTCAATTAGGGCTTAAAAAGAGATGTATTTTCATTATGTAAGGGACACCACCCCTTGGGGGATCAATAAGCTACTGTTATTTTCTTTCTTCAATTTGAATAAGTAGATTAGAGTATATTAGAGAAGTGATTTCTAGATTTGATTAGATATGAAGACTTGAAGCAATTGGAAAACATTAGAGATTCCATCTTGGAGCAGGAGAACAGATTTGCATTTCAATTCTCTACTCTTAACCTCTCTTTGATTCCTATTTATAATTTTATGATGTTTATTCAATATATGGATGGTGGATTTGATTCAACTATGATCTAAACTATATTCTGAGATTGCGATGGATTCTATTGATTAGTTATCTTGATATATTTCATTGTTAACCTTATTGATTGCTATGGGATTTTCTATTAAGATTCATGCTAATTGCTTAGTTCATTGGCTATCAATTACTGTGATAATCCATATGGACTTGAGAGATGAAGTATAGATTTAGATCTGATCTTAAGAGCTTATGATTTTATATTCTACATTGTGTTGGGATGTATGATTTGTGCTTAGGATAGACATATACTGAAGCACCATTCTTAGTGAATTGAGAACTTGGGCTTAAACCCTAATTATTTGTAAATCACATAGACATATAGTGGTTTAGGTTATATGGGTGTTCATGTGTATTCTATCAACTATGGATTATATATGATATGTGTATGGTACATTGAGAGATGGCTATACTTTACTTTCGTGTTCTTAACTAATAATCTGGTAAAATTTGTTTGGCTTAACAGGTAGTGTGTTGATTTAAATGAGTCAATAGATGAAATTGTGATCTCAGGTCTTTATTATCTAGTCTTATTCTAGGGATAATTAGGTTTATTTAATTTCACAATTTAAATTTATATATCGCAAATCAATCATTTAAATGAGACTGAAATGGTTATGGGTTAGTGCTTGGTGAACTTTATTAGTTAATTCTCTGTGGGAACGATACTTTACTTACTCTTTATTACTTGTTGACCGTGTATACTTGCACGCAAATATTGATCGGTAAAACGACCAACAAGTTTTTGGCGCCGTTGCCGGGGAATTAGCTTAATAAATTTTTGCACATTAATTTCAATCAAATTTGTCTTAATTTAAACATTTTTATTTTGTTTTAATTATCTTCTTATATTTCTCTCTTTTCAGGTACCATGGGTGATTTTGCTTATCAACGAACACAAGAACTGAAGGACTCAATGTATTTTCTACATTGTCAGCACAAATTGCAACACTTTCGGAGAGGTTGGATGTTCTTGTAGCCCAACATACTCGAGAGATAGCAGTTATAAGTCAAAAACTTTCATTACTTCCATGATCCAGGTCTGTGCCTCAACCGGATTAATGGACCCATGGAACTTTGGTGGCCCAACCGCTTTGAAATCCTTAAAAGTCGCATCTTGATTATGTGGCTGATTCTGTAATGCTCCCGTCAGTAGCGTTACGAATTGCTGAACTGGATTAGCCTCAACATTGTTGTTATTGGTAGATCCCTCAGAAGTTCTTTGTCGTGGTTGACGTCTTGGATGCATTTTCTGTTAAAATACACCCATTAGATTTTATTCAACCCTTTAAGTATTTACTACTTAATTTGCACATCATAAAAGATTATCACGTAACACATAACACTTTGAATAAATTAATAACTTTTATTCATTCTTAACCTTTTAGGAAACATCAAAACAATAGCATCACTGTTATTTACATTACTTTCCTGAACTACAAAAGTTGCAGGATAACTTCATCCTCATCACATCCCATTGGTTATATCATACCCCGGGATCTACATCTTATTTACTCACTAATCACATAATAATTACATTTATGATGTACTATTAAAATGTTGCATAGCCTTACGATGCTCCTCTTCCATAACTCGAAACATTTTTCGGTGATCTAATATGTACGATGGTAGCGTCTCAAACTGAATAGGATAACACATGACCCGATCTTGAGCTTGATTGATCACAGTGTTGAAAACACTATTCATCTCTTCCATCTTGATCCTCTTTACTTGCACCATGGCTCGTTGAAAAGTTTCCTCATAGGCGTCCTTAGCTCTTGTCCTCTTCGTAGCTTCTTCTTTCAACTTTTTCTTCAACTCTGCAATCTCTGCTATCATTCGCTCGTTCTCTCCTTCAGTGTGGACTAGCTTCTCTTCAACATTATTAAGACTTTCCTCTCGATCCTGGATATCATCGTCCTTCTGTGCCATCGAGGTTTGTTGTTCAGCAACTGTCTCTTGTAATACCTCGCCAGTATTTTGAAGTTCCACATTGCGGTCGTATACTACATCGTACATACGGGCGACAATTGAGTTAAGTGGAATCTCTTCCTCCTCGTTCTCTTCATCCTCATCCGACTGTGGCAGCTTAACGGTGTGTTCCTCGTCCATCTCTATCTCATCATCCTCATCAGGTAATCCTTCCTGCTAAACCACTGTGACCAACAGAGCTGTTTCCCGTGGCAATAGTTGTTCCTAAATCACCTGAATATATCGAGGCTCCTCCTCTCTAGGCATCTGGGATCCTTCCTCCCTAGCTTGACTGGATTCTCCTACATTAGCCATCCTGTCAACCAAAATTTTATGTTTTAATTACTAATCATTCCTACTCGACATTCACGAGCACATAAGTTACAAACACATAAGCACATAAGTGTTTTATTACTTCTTCCTCAAAACTCGATAAGAGTTTATCATCACTATCTTTTCAAAAGTTACTTCCTAAGGTTTTTCCCCACCTAAGATTCATAACCTAAAGCTTTGATACCAACCTGTGACACCCCCAAATCTAGGTACTTCATTTCCACAAGACTTGGTGTTCACTTTCCATTCATTCATACTATCTACCCAAATAAAATAACATTTAACCCATAAATCCTCCCTTTAAAAGGGTTACATCATTAAATATAAAAATATCCTAGGTTGTCTAACCTTAAACATTATTCAAGTGCGCAAATAAAATAGTTACATCACATCATTAAATAAAAGTTTGTCATCACAACTATAAATGAAATTACAAGTCTTCATCACTTGCACATTTTTCCATTTCCTTTGCTAGTTGAAGGCTCATCAACCTTCTAAGCTTTAGCTGAAATAATTATATTTATGCAAGAGTGAGCAAAACAATTGCTAACTAGATATAACAATGAACCAACAAGAATATAATAACTGCCAATGAATAGGCTCATCAAAACTGGATAGTACTCTATTAATGATAACCAAAAACTGGAATCAAAATAAGAAATATATTTGAGGGTCATAGGACCACAAACCATTTCAACGGTTACAAGCAATCTTTCAGCTCTAACCTTAACAGTTATACTGTAGGGACTTCACGTACTTAGAGTGATCAGCCCTTCGTACCATGTATTGTGCACAAACATCTAAACGCATTGCGTATCCCCTATAATAGGGTTCTTCTTCTCAGTTTTAGAGTACAAGTCCGCACCAAAGAAAGTTTGGTTTGGATAAGCTTTCAAGGGTAATTTAAAGTTTAACGATCATCAACTAAGGGACTAGTTGAATCAATAAGGTTTGATAACACAACAGTTGTTTACTAACAACGTAACATAGAACAATTGAGAATCATAGGTGAACTATCTATATATTAAACTCATGCTTGAAAATAACTAAAGAGCATAAGTATTGAACAAAATGAATAAAATGATTAACCTTTGCTTGAACAATAATATGCTAGGTCTATGATCTTGTTAAACTAGAAATTTAGTTACTGAATATGCACTAATTGATAGCAAGCTGGAAACTAAAACTTGTTCAACATGGTAATAACTCATGCAAAGTAATAAAATAGCTCAATAATAGAGACGAGAGTTCAAAAACTGCGTTCATTATACAGGAATAGAACTTAAGAAACTTGCTTAACTATAAACAAGTTAGAATGAATTGACCATAATGTGAATTCCAATAAAATTAGAGTTAAAGCTTGCTCAAATGAAATTTAGGAACAAATGACTTGTTCAATAACAGTTTAAGATAGGAAACTTGCTCAATCATAATAATAAAGTTACACAATATAATAATAGAACTAGCTCAACGAAAGTGTAGAGTTAGAAAACTTGCCTTGAGCGTAAGCTATAATATTAAAACTCACGTTCACCTACACATTATATTAGAACAAAAATACCTATTAGATATACTAACATACCATAACATATACATTTCTAGTTAAACTTGTTATTTTAGTACAAGTCTTACATTACCATTTCCATTTCAGAAATTCCAAGTGTTGACTTCACAACACTTGTCTAACATTCATTGTGTATACTAAGTTATCACATAACGCGTTCGTAACTTACTAATCATTTTCACAACTTTGAATTTACTAACCACATAACATGACTCTGTTTTAACCTTATTGTTACATGTTTATTATACTAACACATTATTAGACCAAGGTATGATGTTATCCGAAATGCGAAATAATGAAACCTCGCCTCGATTCGATGTATGGTATGGTTGCGTACATGCCCATTACGAACTGGGGCAAAGATAACGGTTGTCTGGTTTCACATATAACATCGGTAGCAATTGCCTTGGTCTGCGAACATGAACGAGAGACAACATGAATAATAGCCAATTTTAGCCTAACTAACACAAATTTTACCCACCAAACAGTAATATTAACACATACAATTGGTATAGAACCATTACAAACATGTTTGATAACATATTCAACCAATTAGAACAATTTAACAACAACTTAAACTAGTTTAATTTCTCAAATTCCATATTTTCATATGAAAACTCCATTTTTGACATCTTTCACAAAAATCATCACTGTGATTACAATTCTTCACAAAATCACTTCGTTCAAACTACGTTTTCTTCATTTCTTAACGAACTAGCATAAACAATACTCAATTTGCATATTAACATACAAATTGACCACTAAAATGGGTACTTACACAAGCCGTATGCAAAATATTCACTATAATTTACTTTTTCCTACTTTTCGAACGAAATTAGCATACAATTCTTGTTTGAACACAAACTCTAATCATCATAAACACATACAACTACAAGTACTCAGTTGTATAATCATCAACTTAAAATTTTGAATTCAAAGAGGATAGAAAATACATGACGTAAAATATATTAGAACATATATGCATATGTAATACTAAAATTATGAAATTACCTTCAATTTGCTAAGATAATCCATGTTTAATCTCCTGATAATCACTTTGAAAATTCTTAGGTTTCCTCTTAATCTCTCTCAAGTTCTTTGTATTTCTCTTAGGCTTAACAACTAAGTTTATGCGTAAAAACCAAACTGAACAGTAAGCGTAAACAAAATTGATAGCTAACAATAATACGCCTACTAATTAGAATATCAGTTACGCCCTAAACGTATATGTTATAAATATATTGTATTTATTATTCATTTTATTTTATTTATATTATTAAAATTCAAAAATCAAAAATCCAAAAGCCATAAGGCTTTGTTTGGCAAAAATCTTTAAAAATTAAAGAATTAATATTTTAAGCCTTGTTTGGCTAAAACTAAATTAAACTCCTTTACTTTATTTTAATAAACAATTTAGTTTATAATTTATAATCACCTATTATTTATTTGGATTTCCATATCCAACATTAATCAAATAAATTAATTACACATACTATATTTTAAATAAATACCCCACTTAAACAACTATCACAAAATTATATTCTCATTATAATTTTATTTAATAATTTAAGACACCATTTTAAATTATTAAATTAAAACAACAATATAACATCTCATGTTATATTACAACTCTCTAAATTATAAATCACATAAATTTAGAATTTTATTAATTCATAAATATTTAGTAACAACAACCACATCAAATAACTATTTACTAACAACAATCTCAATAAAATATTTATTTAATTTAATAAATATTTTAAATTACATAATATAAAATCTTGGATTGTTACATCCTTCTCTCCTTACAAGGATTCTGTCCCTAGAATCACAACTCAAACAATCAAATCGTCACATTCTTCCCTCCTTACAAGGATTCTGTCCCCAGAATCAAAGACACAGACAAAAAAAATAACTCAGGGTAATTCTTCATCATATCCGATTTGAGTTTCCACGTAGCCTCTTCGACATTGTGGTTCCTCCATAATACCTTCACAGAAGGTATCACTTTATTCCTGAGCACTTGTTCTTTTCTGTCGACTATTTGGATAGGAATCTCTTCATAAGACAAATCTTTACTAAACTGCAATGGTTCATACTCGATCACATGCTTGTAATAGGGTTTATATGGTCGCAACACCGACACATGAAAAATGTTGTGAATATGTTCTAATTTTGGAGGTAAAGCTACCTCATAAGCCACTTCTCCCACTCTTCGTAGTATCTAGAAAGGTCCAATAAACCTTGGGCTGAGCTTTTCTTTCTTGCCAAGACGAATTTTCCCCTTCCAAGGAGAAACTTTCAAGAACACGAAATTTCCTGCTTCAAATTCGCGAGTCTGCTTGTGTTGATCAACATATTTCTTCTGTCGATCTTCAGCAGCTACTAGTCTTGCTCTGATGAGTTTTATAATTTTAGTGGTCTGTTGTACCAATTCTGGTTCTAACAGTTGACGTTCACCAACTTCATCCAAGCATAGTGGAGTTCTGCATTTTCTGTCGTACAATGCCTCGTATGGCGCCATGCTAATGCTTGCATGGTAACTGTTGTTGTATGCAAATTCTACCAATGGTAGATGATCATCCCAGTTTCCTTTGAAATCCTTGATGCACGCTCTAAGCATATCTTCTAGCGTCTGGATTGTTCATTCGCTTTGCCCATCAGTTTGCGGATGATATGTTGTACTCATCTTCAATTGTATTCCCATGCATTCTTATAATCTCTTCCAAAAATTTGATGTGAATCTTGGATCTCTGTCTGAAACAATTGACATTGGAACTTCATGTCTCGAGACAATCTCTTTGACGTACAATTTTATCGGCTGATCAAGATTAAATCTAATTTTTATTGGCAAAAAGTGAGCTGATTTCGTTAATCTATCCACTATCACCCATATTGCATCATATCCTTTCTGAGTCGTTGGAAGACCTACCACAAAATCCACTGTGATGCGCTCCCATTTCCATTCTGGTATTTCCAAAGGTTGAAGTAATCCGCTTGGCCTTTGATGCTCAGCCTTCATTATCTAACATATTAAGCACTTTACAACGTCTGATTTCATATTTGGCCACCAAAAATGTCACCACAAATCTTGATACATTTTTGTACTTCCCAGAGATTCGAATATCTTAAACTATGAGCTTCTACTAAGATTTCTTCTTTAATATTCGGTATTGCTGGAACCCAAATTCGTCCCTCGAATCTTAGCATTCCTTCAGTATCAACCTTGTATTTCACCTCTTTACCCTCAGCCACGCTTTCCTTTATTTTTCTGCATTCTTCATCTTGTAGTTGAGCGTTCTTCACTTTGTCCACCAAGGTTGGACTAGCTTTCATCTGGTATAATTTTTCTCTTATGGTATGTGTAGATCTCACACTTCTCTCCATAGAGATAATGTTTCCCTATTTTCAGAGCAAATACTACTGCCGCCAACTCTTAATCATGAGTCGGATACCCTTTCTCGTAGTCTTTCAATTGCCTTGATGCATATGCAATGACCTTGCCATTTTGCATAAGGACACAACCCAACCCTTTGTGTAAAGCATCACTATAGACCACAAAGTTCCCTGTATTATCTGGAAATGACAACACAGGTGCCACACTGAGCCTTTTCTTCAATTCCTTAAAACTCCCTTTGCACTTTTTCGTCCAAACAAATTTTAGAGATTTTCTCGTCAAATTTGTCAACGAAGTGGTAATCTTGGAAAAACCTGGATAAACTATCTGTAATATCTTGCCAATCCCAAGAAACTTCTAACTTCTCATGGAGTTCTTGGTTGTTCCCAATTTATCACAGCTTCGACTTTTGATGGATCCACTGAAATCCCATCCTTGTCAATTACATGTCCAAGAAATTGTACACGTTCTATTAAAATATGTACTTAGAGAATTTCGCGTATAACTTTTCTTTTCTTAGCGTCTCCAGCGTCAGACGTAAATGTTCCACGTATTCCTCTTGAGATTTAGAGTAAACCAGAATATCATCGATAAATACCACCACAAACTTGTCTAAAAATGGTTTAAACACCATGTTCATCAAATCCATGAATGTTGCAGGGGCGTTTGTCAAGCCAAAAGACATTACCAAAAATTCGTAATGTCCATACCGAGTTCGGAATGCCGTCTTCGGTACATCCTCCTTCCTTACTTTTAGTTGGTGATACCCACTTCTCAAGTCTATTTTCGAGAAATATCTAGCACCCTTCAATTGATCAAACAAGTCATCTATTCTTGGCAACGGATACTTGTTTTTAATAGTGACTTTGTTTAATTCTCTATAATCAATGTAAAGACGCATTGACCCATCTTTCTTCTTCACGAATAACACCGGTGCTCCCCGCGGTGATACGCTTGGCTGAATGTATTTCTTATCCAGAAGTTCTTGCAATTGCACCATTAGTTCTTTCATCTCTACCGGAGCCATTCTGTATGGGGCCTTCAATATTGGAACAGTCCCTGGCGCTAAGTCAATCACGAACTCAATCTCTCGGTTAGGCGAAAGTCCTAGAAAATCTTTTGGAAACACATCCATGAATTCCCTAACCACTGATATTTCCTCTAATTTTACACTCTTCTTCTTTCGAGTAT
This sequence comes from Panax quinquefolius, assembly GCA_020205615.1. Taxonomy (NCBI): domain Eukaryota; kingdom Viridiplantae; phylum Streptophyta; class Magnoliopsida; order Apiales; family Araliaceae; genus Panax; species Panax quinquefolius. The sequence goes on along the minus strand of CM035158.1, from coordinate 40,988,691 downwards.
CGACTATGTAGGCTAAGTACCCTACACAGCCCTGACTCAACAACTTCTTGGCCTACATAACTGTCAGACACCTTGTTTGTCTAGGAGATTTGCTACCATGAAAAACTACCTTTGACGGAGTCATAAGGTTTACACGCTTCTTTTGGCAATCAATTATTGCTCCATAATTGAATAGCCAATCCATTCCCAATATAACGTCAAAATCTCCAAGTTTTATTGGGATTAAATCAATTGTCATAACATTTCCCTTTATATTCACCCTACAATTCTTGTATAAAAATCTAATAGAGATACCTCCCTATTCCCAATTTCTATGTTTAAAGGGAAATTCAACTCTTCACTAGATATTTCTAATCTCTTAGCAAATTCATCAGATATATAAACGAGCAAGTAGAGCCTGAATCAAATAATACATATGCATTTATATCATTGATTAGGATAATACCTAACACGACATCTTTTGATTGTACCGCGCCCTGCACTGTCATATTGAAGGTTCTTGTTGTGGGATTATTTGTTGAAGTTGGTCCAGTAATAGTCAGTGTACCTCCATCGCCATTTCCCTTACTTCCAGCTGCCTCACCAGATTTCTTTTTTGGACACTCGTGAGAAAAATGGTCCTTCGACCCGCAGGTGTAGCAAGCATTCTTCTTGGGTTAATTGCAATTTGGGGCAATGTGATCCTCTTGGCCATAGTTAAAACACACACGCTTCCCCATTAAGCACACACCCGTGTAAAACTTCCCGCATATAGCACATGCGTCAATCTTCTTCTTCTGTTGGTTACCTTGCTGATTTCCAGCTCCCATATTTGCATTCCATTTCCTCTTCAAATTGTTGTTAACATTTCCACCGTTACCACTACCACCATTCTTAGCTTCACCTTCATTCTTCTTCTTTCTCTGCTCTTGGTTGTGTTTTGTTACAACCTCGCCTCCACTCTCAGCGAGAATTGCTTTCTCAAGTACTACCGTAAATGTCTTTAGCCGGAACAGAGAGACTCTGTTGTACAACCATGGCTTCAGTGCCTGCTTAAATCTCCTTGCCTTGCGCTCATCTGTATTCACTTGATATGGCGCAAACCTCGCTAACTCGTTAAATTTCATGGTATACTCCGACACTGTCATGGTGCCCTGCTTCAGTTCTAGAAACTGTACCTCCATTTGATTCTTTGAACATTCTGGGAAATAGGTCTCGAAGAATATTTCCTTAAACCTATCCCATGTCATCACCCCTTGACCTCCTCGGGTTTTATTGGCTTGCCACCAATAACTAGCCTCTGCTTTCAACATGAATGTTGCTAAAGTAGTCTTCTGGTTATCCCCTACCCTAGCAACATCTAAAACTTTCTCTACTTCCATGATCCAGGTCTGTGCCTCAATCGGATTCATGGACCCATGGAACTCTGGTCGCCCAACCGTCTTGAAGTCCTTAAAAGTCGCAGCTTGATTCTGTGGCTGATTATGTAATGCTCTTGTCAGTAGCGTTACGAATTACTGAACTGGATTAGCCTTAGCATTGTTGTTATTGGTAGATCCCTCAGAAGTTCTTTGTCGTGGTTGACGTCTTAGAGGCATTTTTTGTTAAAATACACCCATTAGATTCTATTCAACCCTTTAAGTATTTACTACTTAATTTGCACATCATAAAATATTATCACGTAACACATAACACTTTGAATAAAACAATAACTTTTATTCATTCATAATCTTTTAGGAAACATCAAAACAATAGGATCACTGTTATTTACATTACTTTCCAGAACTACAAAAGTTGTAGGATAACTTCATCATCATCACATCCAATTGGTTATATCATACCCGGGATCTACATCTTATTTACTCACTAATCACATAATAATTACATTTATGACGTTCTATTAAAATGTTGCATAGCGTTACGACGCTCCTCTTCCATAATTCGGAACATTGTTTGGCGATCTAATATGTACGATGGCAGCGTCTCAAACTGAATAGGATAACACATGACCCGATCTTGAGCTCGATTGATCACGGTGTTGAAAACACTATTCATCTCTTCCATCTTGATCCTCTTTACTTGTACCTCTCTCTCTACTAACCTGGCTCGTTGAAAAGTTTTCTCATATGCGTCCTTAGCTCTTTCCCTCTTCGTAGCTTCTTCTTTCAACTTGTTCTTCAACTCTGCAATCTCTGCTATCATTCGCTCGTTCTCTCCTTCAGTGTGGACCAGCTTCTCTTCAACATTATTCAGACTTACCTCTCGATCCTGGATCTCGTCGTCCTTCTGTGCCATCGATGTCTGTTGTTCATCTACTATCTCTTGCAACACCTCGACAGTATCTTGAAGTTCCACTTTGTGGTCGTATACTTCGTCGTACATACGGGAGATAATCGAGTTAAGTGGAATCTCTTTCTCCTCGTTCTCCTCATCCTCATCCGACTGTGGTAGCTCAACGGGGTCTTCCTTGTCCATCTCTATCTTATCATCCTCATCAGGTAATCCTTCCTGCTCAACCACTGTGACCAACGGAGTTATTTCCCGTGGCAGTAGTTGTTCCCAAATCACCTGAATATCTTGAGGCTCCTCCTCTCTAGGCATCTGGGATCCTTCCTCCCTAGCCCGACTGGATTCTCCTACATTAGCCATCCTGTCAACCAAAATTTTAAGTTTTAATTACTAATCATCACTACTCGACACTCACGAGCACATAAGTTACAATCACATAAACACATAAGTGTCTTATTACTTCTTCCTTAAAACTCGATAAGAGTTTATCATCACTATCTTTTCAAAGGTTACTTCCTAAGGTTTTTCCCCACCTAAGGTTCATAACCTAAAGCTTTGAAACCAACCTGTGACACCCCCAAATCTAGGTACTTCATTTCCACAAGACTTGGTGTTCACTTTCCATTCATTCATAATATCTACCCAAATAAAATAACATTTAAACCATAAATCCTCCCTTTAAAAGGGTTACATCATTAAATATAATAATATCCCAGGTTGTCTAACCTTAAACATCATTCAAGTGCGGAAATAAAATAGTTACATCACATCATTAAATAAAAGTTTGTCATCACAACTATAAATGAAATTACAAGTCTTCATCACTTGCACATTTTTCCCTTTCCTTTGCTAGTTGAAGGCTCATCTACCTTCTAAACTTTAGCTGCAATAATTATATTTATGCAAGAGTGAGCAAAACAATTGCTCACTGGATATAACAATGAACCAACAAGAATATAATAACTGCCAATGAACAAGCTTATCAAAACTGGATAGTACTCTATCAATGATAACCAAAAACTGGAATCGAAATAAGAAATATATCTGAGGGTCATAAGACCACGAACTATGTCCATGGTTACAAGTAATCTTTCAACTCTAACCTTAACAGTTATACTGTAGGGACTTTACGTACTTAGGGTGATCAGCCTTCCGTACCATGTATTGTGCACAAACATCTAAACGCATTGCGTATCCCCTATAATAGGGTTCTTCTTCTCAGTTTTAGAGTACAACTCCGCACCAAAGAAAGTTTGGTTTGGATAAGCTTTCAAGGGTAATTTAAAGTTTAACGATCATCAACTAGGGGACTAGTTGAATCAATAAGGTTTGAAAACACAACAGTTGTTTACTAAAAACATAACATAGAACAATTGAGAATCATAGGTGAACTGTCTATATATTAAACTCATGCTTGAAAATAACTAAAGAGCATAAGTATTGAACAAAATGAATAAAATGATAAACCTTTGCTTGAACAATAATATGCTAGGTCTATGATCTTGTCAAACTAGAAATTTAGTTACTGGATATACACTAATTGATAGCAAGCTGGAAACTAAAACTTGCTTAACATGGTAATAACTCATGCAAAGTAATAAAATAGCTTAATAATAGAGACGAGAGTTCAAAAACTGCGTTCATTATACAGGAATAGAACTTAAGAAACTTGCTTAACTATAAACAAGTTAGAATGAATCGACCATAATGAGAATTCCAATAAAATTAGAGTTAAAGCTTGCTCAAATGAAATTTAGGAACAAATGACTTGTTCAATAATAGTTTAAGATAGGAAACTTGCTCAATCATAAGAATAAAGTTACACAATGTAATAATAGAATTGGCTCAACGAAAGTGTAAAGTTAGAAAACTTGCCTTGAGCGTAAGCTATAATATTAAAAATCATGTTCACCTACACATTATATTAGAACCACAATACCTATTAGATAAACTAACATACCATAACATATACATTTCTAGTTAAATTTGTTCTTTCAGTACAAGTCTTACATTACCATTTCCATTTCAGAATTTCCAAGTGTTGACTTCACAAAACTTGTCTAACATTCATTATGTATACTAAATCATCACATAACGCGTTCGTAACTTACTAATCATTTTCACAACTTTGAATTTACTAACCACATAACACGACTCTATTTTAACCTTGGCTTCAATCCGAAGACTCTCATGATGGGGAACCTACCAAAGCACATAGCAGTTCTAATGGATGGAGGGTTCCTAGCTTATCGTAGAGGAATTTGATAGCGGTGTCAAGAAAAAGAGTCCATCTAACGGACTATAAACCGAGCGCTAGATGGGAGGCACCCCATCCAATCTTTCTCCCTCCTTGTTTAATTCTTATTTAAATTTCCATTTACTTTTTCTGCTATGTTTAATTCTTCATACTTTCCATATTTTGTAGATGTTTGATAGTTGTAAGTCTTAATAATAGTTTTATTATTTCTCCTCTCATGGTCAATTCAATTGCTATAAGCATTGTGACACCCCCAAATCTAGGTACTTCATTCCCTCAAGATTTGGTGTTCACTATCCATACATTCATACTATCTACCCAAATAAAATAATATTTAAACCATAAATCCTCCCTTTAAATAGGGTTACATCATTAAATCCAAAAGTATCCCAGGTTGTCTAACCTTAAACATCATACAAGTGCGAAAATAAAGTATTACATCACATCATTAAATAACAGTGTATCATTATTACAATAAAATAAAATTACAAGTCTTCATCACTTGTACATTTTTCCCTTTCCTTTGCTAGTTGTAGGTTCGTCGACCTTCTCAACTTTAGCTGCAATGAGTGTATATATATGCAAGAGTGAGCAAAACAATTACTCACTAGATATAGCAATGAATCAACATGATAATAACAAATGCCAATGAATAGGCTCATCAAAATTGAATAGTACTCTATCAATGATAACCAAAGACTGGAATCAAAATATGGAATATATATTTGAGGGTCATAAGACCACAAACTATATCCACAGTTGTAAGTAATCTTTCAACTTCAACTTGAACAGTCATAAGACTATAAGGACTTGTAACGATCGAGAAATTTATAATTTAATTTAAATATTTATTGAATTAAATAAATATTTTAAATAATTTATTTATTGAGGAAAATAAATAATTGGTGAATTGTGAAGAATTAATTTAGTAACTAAATTAATTAATGTTAATTGAATTGAATAATGATAATTTTATTTGAAGGATTTAATTTAAGGAAATAAATAAATTAAATCAATTGCTTAATATTTAAGAAGATAATTAAATTAAGTGAATTGTTTAATATTAAATAAATAAATAAAATAAAATAATGTTTCTAATTTATTAATTACAATTAGATATATATTTATTTATAATTATAATAAGATTATAATTATTATAATTATAAACTATAAGATATTTAATTGTTACATATGTGACAAGTAGTAACTATATAATATAAATATTATTTAAATAATCTAGTATGGGGAAATTAGTGTGTAACCAAACGTAGCATTATGGCTTTTGGTTTATTTTAACTGACGCGAGCCTTTTTGGTTTTTTACCGGATGAACGTGGAAGCCAGTTATATGTTGCGCATTTTATTTCATGTTTTATTTTTCTAAGGCTTACTAGATAGCATAGAGAGAGAGAGAGAGAGAGAGAGAGAGAGATTGGTGAGAATTGAAGAGAATTGAGAGTGGAATCAAGAAGCAGAAGGGTTGAGAGGGAGTTTGCTATCAATTTTGCTGTCACAAAATCAAAGGTTCAAGGTATAAACTATTTCTATTTTTATTTCTAGTTTTGGTGGTATATGTATATATATATATATATATATATATATATATATATATATCTTTGTGGTATGATTTGGAAATCACGTGAATTGTGGTAGATATATATGCATATAGTTTGGAAAAATCTATAATCGTTATGTATACTTGATACTTGTTGGTCAAATTCGTGAGAAATTGGGTTTTAGGAAGGAAAAATAATTAACAGTGTTCATATTTGAAAAATGGCTTTAGAAAGTTCAAAATTTGATGCCTTATATGTGTTGTAATCTGCGAAGTGAAGTTGGATTGTGATAATATGTTAAGGAACAAAAACAACGTAGTTTAAATCATGTCAATTGATTAAGAAACGAATTCGTGGCGATCAAATTTGTTCAAAGTGTCAAAAATGAAGAAATTTGGAAAAACTATGGTTTTGATTCCTCAAAATGATGTATATGTAATGTTTTGTATATAGAATGGTGTTTAGCATGTGTAACTATAACATTACAATGTTTTAGATGTTGAAGTTGGGTGATTTTCTTTAGAATTGGGATTTTTAGCCAAAGCAGAGTTTGATTTGAGTTTTCGCAAAAAGCTGGGCCGAGGCATCGTCTTGGTGTCTTGATGCATGGCGGAGCGCAACATCATCTGGCGTGGGTGCGCTACTTATCATCGGTGAGCGTGCTTAACCAATGTATTAATGGCGAGGTAGCGCCAAGAGTCCGATCGTAGACAGTGAAGTCTACTTAATTGCAGGTCATGCGTAACGGACTTGGGTTAGTTTAGCATGCATGTTAAGGATATTAAAACATAAAGTGGACTACAATAACAGATTGTAAGGTGTTGTAATACAAAGTATAAAAGAGTTTTACGTGATTGTTAATTGAGTTATATAATGAAACTAAAAGTGATGTTTTCAAAAGTTAGAAGTGAACGAGTAAGTTATGTTGGCTCGTAATGTGATTTCAGATTCGTTAAGTATGTTAACCTAAATGGTTAGGTGCTAGGTTAGGGTTATGACCTAAATGATGGTTTAATACCCATAGTATTAATGTTTATACAACTAATTGTTGTTGCGATTGTAATGTTATGTGTAGGGTAATTGGAGATTATTTTACACTTGTGTAGCTTACAAACAAGTCAAGTTCCTAAAGCTTAACTCTTTACATTGAGCAAGCTTTCTAATTTTATTCTTTTCATATTAAATGCATGTTCCCATTCCTAAATTGTACAAGTTCCTAAAATTCTTGTAAAGTTGAGCAAGCCTAGTTTATCTTGAGTATGTTTGTGCAAGCTCTTGTAACCTAATTTGTTACATCAATCGAGTTTTACTTTCCTTATTATCATTCGAAGCATATATTGTTCTAATTCATTGATTCATAGAAGATTGTTTTAACTCCTTTGAATATAGAACTTTGCATGTATATCATGTTTGTTCAATTATATATTGTTGTTATCTGATCTTTGATCTTGATAATCTTGTTCAATTCTATACTGATTATATTAAACCCTTATTGATTGAACTAGTCTATTATGGAATAGTGTTCTAAAATTCTAGAAACACTAATAAGTTAGTTCCGAGCTAAACTTTCTTTAGTGCGGAAATTCTAAATTCAAGCTGAGACGAACAACCCTAACATAGGGGATTTTGTACGTGTAACGTTTAGATGTTTGTGCACAATACATAGTACAAAGGGCTGATCCCCCTAAGTACGCTAAGAAGAAGTGCATGCAGATCTAATGGTGATTAAGGTTAAGGTAATAATACCTATATATCGGAGACATAGTTTGTGATCTTAAGACCCTTAGGCATTGATTTTGAACTTATTTTCTGTAATTTGATTCGTAGAGCAAGTTCATTATTGTTCAGCATTTGTTGTTCACTCTCATGTTGTTGTCATTACTACTTTCTATATCAGTGAGCAATTGTTTGCTCACTCTTGCTATTAACACTGCAGTTAAGGTTGAACGAGTTGATGAGCCATCTACTAGTAAAGGGAAGGGCAAGATGTCTAAGAGTTGAATAGTTAATGAAGTTAATTTAAATGTTTTACGTTATAAGACTTGTTTTATTTTTATTCCGCAAACTTATGTAATAATTTTAAGGTTAGATTACCTGGGATTGTTTAGAAATGATGTAACCCTTTAATGGGGAAGATTATTGTTTAAGTTATTTAAATTATGTCTTTATCATTTGATTATGGGTAGTTAGATGTAATTGTTTTTGATAAGTGAGCACCAAATCCTGTGAAAATGAAGTACACGGATTTGAAACATCACATCATGTAGTATCGAGCTGAGTTATGAACCTTAGGTTGGGAAACCTTAGGAAGTAACCCTTAAGGAGACAGAGAATATAGAGGTGTTTGACTCTTACCGAGTTTTAAGGAATGGATTAAGGCATCCATTGAAGTTAAATAATAAAACACATTATGTGCTATGTGTTAATAACATATGTGCTTACGAGTATCGAAGATGTTAAGTAAAACTTAAAATATTTTGTTGTCACGATGTCTAACGAAGGAGGATCCAGCCCAGCTAAGGAAGTGATACCCCAGGTACCTAGAGACGACGAACCCCGGGATATTCATGTTGTGCGGGAACAGTTGATCCAGGAGGATGAGCCTATGACCGATCCCGATGAGGATAGTTCGGAGGAGATAGAAGAGGATGATGAGGAAGAGGATCCTGAGGAGTTTCCACCAAACTCCATATCAGCTGAGATGTATGACGCTCTGTACGACCGTAACGTAGAATTACAGGACAAAGTGGAGGAGCTGAAGGAGATGGTTGAGATGCATCATGCTGCGATAGAGGAGAAGGATATGGAGATTCAGGAGCTTGACTCAAAACTTGGAAATACGGAGTGGGATCTAGTTCATACCAAGGGTCAGCATGAAGACTTGTTGGCAGTAAATGAAAAGATGAAGACTGATATGGAGAAATTGAAAGATGATTTCAAGGAGGAGTCAGCTAAGCATGCAAAAGCAGAGGATGCTGGGATGAAGGCGACTCAACGTGCAGACCGTGCTGAGGCTAAGGTACAAGTGAAGAAAGCCAAAATGAAGGAGATGGATTATACTTTTAATTCGGCGATTGATAGGGCCCAGGATCGAGTATTTTATTATCCACCTCAGTTTGAGAATTTGCCGTGGTTCGTGATGGATCACAGAACGACGCATCGTATCATGGAGGAAGAACGTTGGGATGCCTTACGACGACTTAATATGCATAGATAGAATAAGAGTGATACTAATATGTTATTAATTATGTGAATAAATAAATTGTGAATCTCTTATTTTGAGATGAATAAAGGGATAGTATGAGTATGTAATCCTAAAACTTTTCTAGTTCAGGAAAGTGAATGTTTATAGCGGTTATTCTATTCTGAGTATGTTCTAAAACGTTATGAAAAAATAAAATATCAAGGTTTATTTGAAATGTTATGTGATATAGCTTTAGTCTTGGAATGTTTAAGTTAAACTTCAAATACCTAAAAAGTTGAGTAATGAACTAATAAGCGTATATCTTAACAGAAGATGCCTCCTAGAAGAAGACAACCACGTTAGCAAGCACCTCCTAAGGGGTCTACAAATAACAATAACGAGACCAACGTTAATCCTGTGACGCCCCCAAATCCGGGTGTCTTCCAACCCGACAGATGGTGCTACACGGTACTCATAACTGTACATTCATTCTATTGAAATGACATCAAAATGTGTGAATCAACGACATTCTTATTACATTAATAATATTACATCCCGTTCCCAGGTTCTAAAACCATTACATTCTTTGTTCATCATTCTATAATATATATACAACTTACTAGTTTATTACAAGGTAAACTAATCGTTCAGCTTCGTCTTGCCTCTATCCTAGTCAAATCCCTCGGTTCATTCGGTCCTAGCTGCATTCATATGGTTCAAGCAAGAGTGAGCATAACAAGCTCAGCAAGTATAAAAATTTTCTTTTAAACAACATGCTTAAAACGTAGGAATCGTATATCTTCAATAACTGGATAATAGTTATGAAGTACTACCAATAATTCAAAATAGCATTTCCTTTCCTTCAAAACGTTTTACAATAACAATACTCAGTAAAACATCAATTCTGGCTCAAGACCATGAGTATTTCATATTTTCTTTGAAAAGGACAACCCGACACTAAGTCCGTAAGTCCGGCATATCTTACGAGCACTTCTGGGTGATTAGCCCATAGTACTCTATGTTTACAACACTACATCCATTAAACGTGTGTACGTTTAAGTTTTGGCAACCTCGCGTGCCCATCAAATAATCGATGAAAATACATTTGTTTTTTTTACTCAAGCTTACCTTGAATCCATACCAAACAATTGGTGTAGGATAGCGTTAACAATTCTATATTGAAAGACTTGTAAATAAATCAATCAACTCTTCAAGATTAGTCTAGCTGAGATAAAACTGGCATCGACCATTTAATAAAACACTTCATGCTTCTCATAATATGAATCACAGAAAACTTGGCAAACACGAAGGTTAGACAAGCGTTTTAAGAAAACTTGCCTTCAGCGTCTGCTACAGTAAAAATAACTTTTCCTTTCAGTCTATACGGTCTCTACAATAAATAACCACATAACATACCACATTAGGTCATGAATGAACATACATGGTTCGTAATGAATCTTACCCTTCATCTCAATCTAATCATATATTAGATTTGTTACTATTGGTTCCGGCTTGCCATTATATTTTACATTATTCTTACCAACTTCTTTCTCTTCTATGTCTTATGTAGATTTACTTCATTAATAGAACTCATTTCGAGTTAATCATCCTTCTACACGGCTTATTAACATCCTTACGTTATTAATCGAAACTCGATCGTTATTTGTTAAGTACACTTTATTGCATACCGTTTACGTTCACATATTACTTAACAACTTTTAGTTGTAACTCTTAACGTTATAGGCCTTATCATTATTGAATACGGTTCACGTTCTTTATACTTTACGTTTGTCATTTAACTACTCATTAAACAAAATTAAATTCCTAAAGTCATCACTATAACAGTGATTTAGGAAAGGTCTTATCATGTTCATTAAGTAATTACATAACCCATACTGGTATTGCAAACCATTGGATTCATAATCAACTTGGTCGACAAATTTCTCTGGTAGAACAGCACATTACGTTGTTCTCATTACATTCATCTTCAATTGATTATTAACCTTTAATCATCAAACATTAAGAGACTAACAATGCTTTAACAATGTTATATTTACACCTTAGTTCATTACTAATGAGTTATCTTTCATTCTATACTTGTAAACATTCTTATCTGTCAAAACTCTGGGACTGGCGCCGCAGCGCCACATTTAACTCTGCATCTCACGCCGCAGCGTGAGTTAACAATATCTTTCGGTTCAAGCCTCATGTGACATGGCATGGGCTTTAAAGTAGTGAGTCATGCGCATGGCCACGGACTCGTGCCTCGAACAATTTTGTAGTTTTGAAAATTTTACGAAACTCCCGGACGCATAACTTCTTCGTTATAAGTTCGAATTGGCTCGTTAAAAAGCCTATGGTTCACAAATTACATACTTTACACGTTCAAGCAAGAATTTTATCTATTTAACTTCTCTTGCTAAAATTTCACCTATTAGTTCATTTTAACGAAAACGATAAACGTTTGTGAACGTTCAACGCTCGTTTCTTCGTTCTAAGTCGGAATTCGGTCATTTTCGAGTCCGCAGCTCTATAATGCCAAATATGACTTGTCTCCATTGAAAACTAATTTTTCCAAGCTCAATCACAAAATACGACTTCCATTCCAAGAATTTTACGAATTCGACGATAATCGTCCAATCGTGTGAAATCCGGCAAAGGTTCATTACTAAGCGTTCTAAATAGATTTTAACCAACACATGAACATTTCTAGTTACTTATTACACCACATTATTATCAAAGTAGGTTTTGACTTATTCTTCATAAGTTCATGGCTTATCAACTTATAACTTTCATGATTTCATTTACTTATGACTTGATATTAATTTAAGTCCTTTACTCAATGTTCTCATATCCAACATACTAACATCTTGACATACATACCTCATTAACTTATTTACATGATAAGTTCTTACTTGTTCTTCATTAGTCTATAACTTATAAAAGTATAACTACTTATGATTTTACTTCACATGACTTAACATGGTCTAAATCCTTTTAACCATCATTCTTGCTTCTTATTATCAAACAACCTTATTATTTCAACATAAACAAGTTCCTACAAGTTCTTCCTTGTTTCATAACTTATATGATTACGAATAGCTTATTCGTGGCTTATTAAGACTTAAGCTCTTAGATTACTCATTCCTATCATTCCTTAGCATACAAGTTCTACCGCTACTCATTTCCCTATCAGTGGAAGAGAAAGAGAATTATGGTTTAAGTCCTTACCTATGAAGATCACTTGATTAATCCTTGTTCTCCTTCCTGTTTCTTAATTTATGAAGACTAGCTTTCTAGCTTTTCTAACTTATTCTCACTTATTCTCTCTAACCAATAAGCTCTCAACTTGTGGATGAAACGAACAACCCCCAAAATGAATAATAAGTTTGCTATTTATAGGAGTTTGATAGGTTAGGGCATAATGGTCATAAGACCACTCCACCTCCTTACTAAACCTCCATACTATTCATTACTTCAATCCTAAGTTTACTTGCTCACCAAATAAGTTACTTGGCCTCTACACTCTTAGCTTGGACATCACAACACTTAACCATTAAGTATACTTGCTAATCACACATAAGCACCTTACTTACTTGTCCCACATAAGCACTTTACTTAGCCTTTAAATTACATAACTTATCCTTTGCTTAACACTTAAATCTACTTGCTCAACACCCTTAATACTTGGTCACCAATTCACCCATGGGTTGCCCCATGGATCAAGCTTTACCCATTGGATCTTACCTTGGGACTTTCATTAATTAGCTTATTTAACTTATCTTATATATTGGGCTTACAAATAAACAAACACTTGGACTTGTGCAATAATTTACATTGGACTTAACATTACAAATATTTGGGCTTTAACATTAATTCGTATTGGGCTTACACATCTCTTTACTTGGGCCTTATCAATTCTCATTGGACTTTACAATGTTCTACACAATCCTATAAGTCCATTACATTTGGCTTAAAGCCTTATAACGTATAATTTACGTATTAATCTCGTATTCCACTTCGTATACTTATTCACATACGACATACTATTATTCATTCATACTCGTATAACACCTCGTATTATACTCGTATTCATTACCTCGTCATAATACCTACGTATTATCGATCAACATTTTAATTCATTATCGTATTACATTTTCTTCTGGAACTCACTTTCCCTAATTGTTAGGTTTTAAGTCCATGAGAAAAAAAAGCGTGTTTGCCATAATCGAAATATTATTGGATATCCTATCTCACCTCGATATTCTATCATTACGTATTTCTCGGAAGTTCAAAAATAATAAGAAGCGTAAATGCGTGAATAGTGTTTTTGAAAAATTTCTAGGAAAGCTTTTATTTTTGTCTTGGAAATTTAAACACTTTAATTCTACCACGTAGCCAAAATAGTAAGACATCCCGATATGTCTAGGTCATAGAATGACCTTTAATTAGCTTACTCCATAAATAATCAATTAAATTTTCATTTGATCCACATAATAAAAATAAAAATTTAATTCTAAAAATCCAAATTTTTCAGAGGCGTTACAAATCCAGGTTAGTGAGTTGGTAGCTTTGTTGTGGTGCACTTCATGAGTCAACCATTAGTAAGCTCAAGTCACAACCTTTAAGGAATTCAAAGTGGTTGGACCGCCAGAGTTTCAAAGGTCTATGAATCCAGTGGAAGCCCAAACCTGGATCATGGAAATGGAGAAGGTGTTCGACGTTGCCAGAGTTAATGAAGATCAAAAGACTGCGTTTGCAACGTTCATGCTGAAGTCTGAAGCTAGCTACTGGTGGCAGGAAAATAAGGTTCGTGGAGGACAAGGAGTGATAGCGTGGGATAAATTTAAGGAGATGTTCTTTGAAATGTACTTTCCAGCGAGTTCTCTGAATCAGTTGGAAGTGCAATTTTTGGAGCTGAAGTAAGGGACGATGACGGTGCCAAAATATGCTGCGAAGTTTAACGAGTTAGCAAGGTTTGCCACATATCAAGTCAATACTGATGAACTTAAAGCAAGAAGATTCGAACAAGGATTGAAACCCTGGCTGTATAACAAGGTTTCAATGTTCCAGCTGAACACATTTTTGGCTGTACTAGAGAAGGCAATTATCATAGAAAGTGGAAGCGATGCCTTAAGCAAATACAATCAAGAACAAAAGAAGAGGAAGAATGAGAATGAAAATAAGGTTGGTGGAAGTAATGTTAGAAGTAACAATCAAAAGAGGAAATGGAGCAAGAATTCGACTGCGGGAGGACAACAGGGAAATCAGCAGAAGAAAAAGTTTGAAGCTTGTGCGACGTGTGGAAAGAACCATACTGGGGTATGTTTGAAGGGAAATCGAGTGTGTTTCAACTGTGGTCAAAAGAACTATTTTAATCCGAGGAAAGGAGCATGCTTTACCTACGATTCAAAAGATCACATGGCTCGTGATTGCCCCAAAAAGCCAGTAGGAAGTGCAAGTGGTGGAAAAGGAAACAACGGTGGTGGCGCATTGACTATCACTGGACCAGCTCAATCAAGCCGATCTACTGCGAGGACTTTTAATATGCCCGTGCAGGATGTTGTACAGTCTAAAGATGTGGTGTCAGGTATCATTTCGATTAATGGTATTAATGCTTATGTACTATTTGATTCGGGTGCTACTTGTTCATTTATATTTGATGAATTAGCTCAGAACCTAGATTTGCCTCAGGAAGAATTAGAATTTCCTTTAAGTATAGAGATTGTGAATAAGGAAGTGATTCATGTTAAATTGATATATAGGAATTGTAGAGTGGACATAAAAGGTCACGAGATGATGGTTGATTTGATACCAATTAGACTTGGTGAGTTTGATGTTATATTGGGAATGGATTGGTTATTCAATTACGGAGCAGTAATTGATTACCAAAGGAAGTGTGTTAACCTTATGACTCCGTCAAAGGTTGTGTTCTTTAGCAGCAAGCCACCTCGACAAGCAAGTTGTTTGACGGTGATGCAAGCCAAGAAGTTGTTGAGACAAGGATGTGTAGGATACTTAGCCTACATAGTCGATTTTACAGAAGAAGAGTGCGAAGCTAGAAGAGATATCGATCATAAGAGATTTTACAGACGTATTTCCAGACGATTTTACCGGTCTTCCGCCGGATCGACAAATCGAGTTTGTGATTGATTTACTACCAGGAACAGCCCCGATATCTAAGGCACCATATAGAATGGCCCCGGTAGAGATGAAAGAGTTGATAGTGCAATTGCAAGAATTGCTTGACAAGAAGTATATTCAGCCGAGTGTGTTGCCATGGGGAGCACCGGTGTTGTTTGTTAAGAAAAAAGACGGATCGATGCGGCTCTACATTGATTAGAGAGAATTGAATAAGGTCACAATTAAAAATAAGTATCCATTGCCTAGAATCGATGATCTGTTCGATCAGTTGAAGGGATCGAGATATTTCTCGAAGATAGACTTGAGAAGTGGTTATCATTAGTTGAAGGTGAGACCGGAGGATGTACCAAAAACAACGTTCAGAACTCGATATGGTCATTACGAGTTTCTAGTTATGTCTTTTGGTTTAACCAATGTACCTGTAACATTCATGGATTTGATGAATAGGGTGTTTAAACCATTCTTAGAAAAATTTGTGGTGGTGTTTATTGATGATATATTGGTATATTCCAAAACCAAAGAGGAACATGTGGAACACTTGAGATTGACGTTGGAGACATTGGGAAAAAAGAAGTTGTATGCTAAGTTCTCAAAATATGAATTTTGGTTGGAACGTGTATAGTTTCTCGGACACGTTATTGATAACGATGGAATTTCGGTAGATCCATCAAAAGTTGAGGCTGTAATAAACGGGGATCAGCCGAAGACACTATCAGAAGTAAGGAGTTTCTTAGGATTGGCAGGTTACTACCGGCGTTTTATTCAGGACTTTTCCAAGATCGCGACTCCGTTGACTAATTTAACTAGGAAGGCGGTTAAGTTTGTTTGGACAAAGAAGTGTGAGGAAAGTTTTAGAGAGTTAAAGAAGAGGTTGAGTTCAGCATCTGTGTTGTCGTTGCCTGATGATACATGAAATTTTGTGGTGTATAGTGACGCATCGCATAAAGGACTAAGCTGTGTGCTTATGCAGAACAATAGTGTTATTGCGTATGCATCACGTCAGTTGAAAGATTACGAGAAGGGGTATCCGACTCATGACTTAGAGTTGGCGGCGGTGGTATTTGCCCTGAAAATTTGGAGATATTATCTTTATGGAGAGAGGTATGAGATATATACCGGCCATAAAAATCTAAAGTATATCTTTACACAAAAAGATTTGAACATGCGACAAAGAAGATGGTTGAAGCTGATTAAAGATTATACCAGTACAAAGTACTAAATAGATAACACTTAAACCACAACGTTTTTTATAAAAACGTTGTGGTATTTGTTTTCACAACATTTTTAAAAAAAACGTTGTAGATATATATGCAAAAATATTATCTATTTAAAAGGGCATTTTTTTTATTTTAACTAGATAACGTTTTTTTTTTAAAAACGTTGTCAATCAAATAAAACACGGAGCTCAAGTGAACACTTAAAATTAAAATTAAAAGAGATATACTCTTTTTCTCTCCACTGTGCTCGTTAGTTTGGTCTTTGTACGTGCTCGACACTTTCGTTCCAGAGCTTCAATTTCCTTCTCTCCCTCTCTTTGTTCCTCCTCTTTCAGTTTTCCTTCTCTCTATCTGCACTTGGTTGTTGTCTCCTCTAGAATTCCCGAAACGCCGCTCCTTCCCCGATTCCGACCTCCGCTTCACTTCCCTGCTCCTTCCCCAATTTCGACCTCCGCTCCTTCCCCGATTCCGACCTCCGCTCCTTCCCCGATTTCGACCTCCGCTTCGCTCGTGACGATGACATTGTCATGATCATCGGGGTATCTCTCTCATCAATTCTAGGGTTTCTTATTACTACTTATTTTCCCATATTTGTTTGTTTCTATATCATTGAAAACCCATTATAATGCTAAAAGGGCAAATGTATTGATAAATGTATTGCTAAAACCCATTATTTAAATCTGGTATGTATTGATTGAAAATTTTTGATTTTGATAAATGTCTGATTTTTCTCACTCCTGTTGAGGATTTTCACTGAATGAATGCATGTTCTTCAATTTATCTGGATGTTTTTATCTTTGATTTAATCATCTGTTGGTTGCTTTTGATTGTTGATATGTATATGGGTTGATTGGAAAATTAATGGGTATAAATGAAGTTAACACATTGATTATTGAATTTTCGGTTGTGGGAATCTCTTGTTTGATGATTAATTATGGTGTTTTGCTGCAGAAATGATGTTATTTTGTAGATTCTAATACTTATAACAGAATCAATGGTATGATTGTAGTTTTGTTTAATTGGATAATTTTTTTTATTCAACTTTAAAATTTTGATTTTGTATGTGTATTTTAAAGATAACCAGTAAATTAAATTTGCTATATTGTTTGATATGTTGATATTTTGCAGATTGTAATGGCACCAATGGTTGTTGAGGCATGTAGTACTAATTTGAGTCAAACATCACCTGCTATATCTGTTCAAGAAACGGGAAGTAGGAATAAGAGGAAATTCAGTACTGATCCACACATATCTGATGAGGAACACCGGAGTGGGTGTGATATATTTAGTGAAAGTCTAGACAATTCCAATGATTTGACGCTTGATCTTGGATTGTCTTGTGCGCTAGGGCCATCCGTGGTGGTGCCAAGCTATCCCGAGGAGGAGATAGCAGCTACTGATGAACTACAAGATGCTCATTGGAGCGATCTGTCTGAATCTCAGTTAGAGAAGCTCGCATTAGATAACTTGGACACAATTTTGAAGAGTGCAATAAGACAGATAGTGGACTTTAGTTACACTGAAGACATTGCAACCAAGGCTGTTCTGAGGTCTGTCATTGGTTAAGGGTGTAAAGACGTTGTGACAAACATAGTGGATCATGCATTGGTTATGGATCATGAATTGGCGTTTCTTAAAGAGCGGTGTTGTTCCTAGTCAGGTATATTTATCTAGCTTCTGCACATTTTTCGTTTCGATGAGGGCTTCTTAACCTTACTGTTGTAATAATTTATTATACTCATCATCATACAGATAGGGGTGATAACACCATATGAAGGGCAGCGCGCGTACATTGTCAACTATATGTCGAGAAATGGTGCTTTAAGGCAGCAACTCTACAAAGAAATTGAGGCAAGCTTCGAATCCTCCTTCCTAGACGCTGGTAGATACATTTCAGTGTTTCACAAACATGCAGCATAACATTTTTTTTACAGGTTGCAAGTGTAGATTCTTTCAAAGGGAGAGAGAAGGATTACATTATTTTGTCATGTGTGAGGAGTAATGAACATCAGGTTGGTTGATATAGTTTTTATTTTTAAATTGTTTTACCTTGACTAATATGGCTTTTAGATCTACTTTATCTTATCCTTTCATTATACGAGTGTTATACATTGTTATTCTATTAATTGCTTTGTCCTTTAACTTGATTGCAGCAATAGCTCTGTAAATAATTGAATATTGTATCTCAGGTGGGTGAAGATGAATTCGGGTACATGTTAGCTAACATTTTGAAACAAACCAAGGTCAACAACTCTGGCATGCGATTTGACCCAGCTGCAAGGACAGCACTGGCATTTGTTACACTCAGGTCTGATGGTGAGCGAGAATTTATGTTTTTCTGTAATCCTAGTGCAGATATGCTTCTTCGTGAATCAGAACTAGATATAAATCTGATCAAACAGGTCTCTTTTCCTTATCTTTTCCTCTCATCAATTGTGCAGCACTTGATTTATTTCTCTTAGCACTAGTGGTAATTCAGTTGAACTATATCTAAAGCAGGCTACAATCTTTCACTATGGTTCAATTAGTTTGATTGAAGAACCATGTAGGTCTACTCAGCTTGCTGCAATGACTGTCGGCATAAATTTAGTACTCATTATCATAACTGTCGGCGGAAATTTAGATAAAAATAGGTGATTATATGAGTCCCATGATCATACTGATGGAAATCTTATTTGTGGTGGTTTTAGGATTTTTGCTGGGCTTTGACACAAATTAAAGACGAGTAGCTCTGGTAAGGAATATAAATATATAGTTTACCTCCAACCTCTCAGTATCCTTTATACTTTGGGAACTTCTGTGAGATAATTAGGTGAACAACTTTTAATTCTCTATTAATTAATCTGCTAATTTAAATGGTATAGGACCGACGCTCACAGGACAATATTACAATTGTGATTGCTGATTTAGGGTATGCTTTTGTTAATTTGAAAGAAGTACCATGTCACTATTCTATTTCTTAAGCAAAGTTGGTTTACTGAATTAGTTAATTGTACCATGTCACAGTCCACTTGTTTTTGCTGTTATTCTATACATTTACATCTCATATCTTATTGCCATTAGTATGTATTTACATGTAGTACCATCTTAATTACTTCTACAAAAACGAAAGAGTGCTCTGCAGTTATACTACAACAAGCGATATGATGAGGAGTCTCAGAGCATATATGATGAAACTAGACTCAACTTGAATAAACAGCTATTTGAATCAATTACAAAGTCACCGAAGGCAGCGGAGTCGGAACGAGAGGTTGATGATGTTGACTCGAAGTTTAACCTGCACTTTCCTCCAGGGGAGGTTGGTGTTGAAGAAGGGAAGTATAAGAGGCCAAAAAGGAAATCACAGTATAATAGTTGTATTAAGGCTGGGCTATGGGAGATAGCTAGCAAGTTCGGCTATAGCTCTGATATCTGGAGAAAATGGTAAGCGTGTTTGGAAACACGTTCGAATTCGAACATGCTCTTTGATTTGTGTCTGCAATTTGTATGGATGAACAAAGCATTGCGTGTCTATTATTTTTTTGAATTTTCAAATGCTTTTGCAGGCTAGATCTTGGTCACTTGAAGGATCAGTCAAGCTAAAAAAATTGTTTGAATACAGAGATCTCTAGGATGGCTCTTTAATTTATGGTTGGGACCAAATGTCAGAGGTCAATGCTGGTGTATCCTTACCAAGATTTAATGGGTTAGTTACTCCTATGATTGCTCGAGTATCATTGCATATGTTGGGAGAACCTAGGCTTTTTTGTACATGCTTAGGTAGTAGCTTAATTTTATGGATAGTTTGGTTTATTTTGTGGTTTATTTTGTGGATTGAAAAGTGAATTTGAGATGTATATATGGATAGTTTGGCATATATTTTGTGGATATATTGTAATTTGAAACTGTAAACGAATGGTATTATTGGGATGTATTTTGAATGGTTGATATATTTTGGCTTTAAATTTAAATGAGAATTTAGACCTTTTAGTTATATATCATGGCATTAGCATATTGCAGGTGCATTGGTAATATAGGTGTATCACAACTTTTTTTTTCTTTTTTTTTTAATCTACAACATTTTAAAAATGTTGTATATTTGTATAATTAAATGACACCTTCTAAATAGATGACATTTTAAAAACGTTGTGTAAATATGCCTAAACGTTGTCTGATATATTAAACTACAACATTTTTATCCAGAAAATGTTGTGGAATTATACCTTCTATAACGTTTTTAAGCATCTGTTAATTTATGGAAAACAAATCTACAACGTTTTTTTTCTTAAAAAACGTAGTGTAATGTGCTTAACTACAATATTTTTAAAACGATGTGTAAGGGTGTCAAATATATGTCACCCTTAACCATAATGTTTTTCTGATTGAAACCACAACATTTTTTTTGCATTGTCTATTTACTGTTTTGAAGTAGTTTATGACTTTGAGATTTTCTATCATCCCGGAAAAGCAAACATTGTTGCTGATGCTTTAAGTAGGAAGGGACAGGAGAAGTTAATGTTGTTGACTGTTCAGGAAAAGCTAGTGTCTGAAATGGCTAAGATAGAGTTGGAAATGAAATATCCGATAGAATCCGATGAAAAGTTATTCCAGATGGGAAATAGTTCAACGTTGGTAGATAAGGTGAAAAATGCGCAACTTCATGATGAAGACTACGAAAAGATAAAACAGAAAATATCTGTAGGTGAGGAAAACAAATTTAAAATCAATTCGGAAGGATTGCTTCGATTCAAAGGGAGAATTTGGGTTCCGCAAGTACCAGAAGTTAAAGAAGAAATTCTGAATGAATCTCATAGTTCAAGATATTCGATTCACCCTGGCAGTACAAAGATGTACCAGGATCTTAGACATCATTTTTGGTGGCCGAATATGAAGAGGGATGTGGCTGAGTGTGTGGCGAAATGCTTAACGTGTCAGAAAGTCAAAGCTGAACATCAAAGGCCAAGCGGATTATTACAACCGTTGGAGATACCAGAATGGTAGTGGGAGCACATCACAATGGATTTCGTGATAGGTTTTCCAACGACCCAACAAGGTTACGATGCCGTCTAGGTGATTGTCGATCGACTGACGAAGTCAGCAGACTTTTTTTCCAATCAAGCTTCGATTTACACTAGATCGATTAGCAAAACTGTATGTGAAGGAAATCATTTCAAGACACGGTGTACCTGTGTCCATTGTATCATACAGAGATCCGCATTTCACATCTAATTTCTGGAAACGACTACAAGACTGCTTGGGGACACAGCTGAGAATGAGCACAACGTACCATCCTCAAACCGACGAATAGAGTGAGAGAACCATCCAAACACTAGAAGATATGCAAAGAGCATGTATCATGTATTTCAAGGGAAATTGGGATGACCATCTACTATTGTTGGAATTTTCTTATAATAATAGTTATCACGCAAGTATTGGCATGCAGCCTTATGAAGCATTATATAGCAGTAAATGTAGAACTCCGTTATGTTGGGACGAGGTAGGTGAACGTCAGCTATTGGGTCCAGAATTGGTACAACAGAATTTCGAGATCATCAAGATTATTCAAGTAAGATTAATAGCTGCACAGGATAGACAGAAGAAATATGTCGATCAGCATCAATAAAATAGAAAATTCGATGTTGGTAGTTATGTTTTCTTGAAAGTGTCTCCCTGGAAGGGGAAAATTCGATTTGGTAAGAAGGGGAAATTATGTCCTAGGTTTATAGGACCTTTCGAAGTGCTTCGACGAGTTGGTGAAGTAGCGTACGAAGTAGCTTTACCTCCGGAGTTGGAGCATATTCATAATATTTTCCACGTATCAGTATTGAGGCCATATAAACCTGATTATAAGCATGTTAGAGAATATGAGCCCTTACAGTTTGAGAAAGATTTGTCATATAAAGAAGTCCCTGTTCAAATTGTTGACAGAAAAGACCAAGTATTGAGGAATAAAGTGATACCATGTGTTAAGGTAATCTGGAGGAACCACAATGCTGAGGAAGCTATGTGGGAACTTGAAAGTTTTATGATGAAGAATTATCCTCAGTTGTTTGCTTGATTTTGTATAGCGAATCTGGGGACAGAATCGTGTTAAGGAGGAAAGAATGTAACGAATAGATTTTTTGAGTTGTGATTCTGGGGACATAATCCTTTTAAGGAGGGAATGATGTAACGATCGAGAAATTTATAATTTAATTTAAATATTTATTGAATTAAATAAATATTTTAAATAATTTATTTATTGAGAAAAATAAATAATTGGTGAATTGTGATGAATTAATTTAGTAACTAAATTAATTAATTTTAATTGAATTGAATAATGATAATTTTATTTGAAGGATTTAATTTAAGGAAATAATTAAATTAAATCAATTGCTTAATATTTAAGAAGATAATTAAATTAAGTGAATTGTTTAATATTAAATGAATAAATTAAATAAAATAATATTTCTAATTTATTAATTTAAATTAGATATATAATTATTTATAATTATAATAAGATTATAATTAGTATACTTATAAATTATAAGATATTTAATGGTTACATGTGTGACAAGTAGTAACTATATAATATAAATATTATTTAAATAATCTAGTATGGGGAAATTAGTGTGTAACCAAATGTGGCCTTATGGCTTTTGGTTTATTTTAACTGACGTGAGCCTTTTTGATTTTTTACCGGATGAACGTGGAAGCCAGTTATATGTTGCACATTTTATTTCACGTATTATTTTTCTAAGGCTTACTAGATAGCAGAGAGAGAGAGAGAGAGGTTGGTGAGAATTGCAGAGAATTGAGAGTGGAATCAAGAAGGAGAAGGGTTGAGAGGGAGTTTGCTATCAATTTTGTTGTCACAAAATCAAAGGTTCAAGGGATAAACTATTTCTATTTTTATTTCTAGTTTTGGTGGTATATATATATATATATATATATATATATATATATCTTTTTGGTATGATTTGGAAATCACGTGAATTGTGGTAGATATATATGCATATAGTTTGGAAAAATCTGTAATCGTTATGTATACTTGATACTTGTTGATCAAATTCGTGAGAAGTTGGGTTGTAGGAAGGAAAAATAATTAACAGTGTTCATATTTGAAAAATGGCTTTAGAAAGTTCAAAAGTTGATGCCTTATATGTGTTCTAATCTGCGAATTGAAGTTGGTTTGTGATAATATGTTAAGGAACGAAAACAACGTATTTTAAATCATGTCAATTGATTAAGAAACGAATTCGTGGCGATCAAATTCGTTAAAAGTGTCAAAAATGAAGAAATTTGGAAAAACTATGGTTTTGATTCCTCAAAATGATGTATATGTAATGTTTTGTATATAGAATGGTGTTTAGAATGTGTAACTATAATATTACAAAGTTTTAGATGTTGAAGTTGGGTGATTTTCTGTAGAATTGGGATTTTTGGCCAAAGCAGAGTTTGATTTCGAGTTTATGCAAAAGCTGAATCGAGACATCGCCACAAGTGATAGTCAAGCAGCGGTTATCGTCTTGGTAGCGCTTAACATGTCTGGCGTGAGGCGTCTTTCATTACATCCTGTGGTATACGGTAACCAAAGTGTATTCTTGGTGATGTCGTACAAGACAAGGTGATCATAAATAATGATGTCTACTTAATTGCAAGTCATGCGTAATGGACTTGGGTTAGTTTAGCATGCATGTTAAGGATATTAAAACATAAAGTGGACTACAATAACAGATTGTAAGGTGTTGTAATACAAAGTGTAAAAGAGTTTTAGGTGATTGTTAATTGAGTTATATAATGAAACTAAAAGTGATGTTTTCAAAAGTTAGAAGTGAACGAGTAAGTTATGTTGGCTCGTAATGCGATTTCAGATTCGTTAAGTATGTTAACCTAAATGGTTAAGTGGTAGGTTAGGGTTATGACCTAAATGATGGTTTAATACCCATAGTGTTAATGTTCATACAACTAATTGTTGTTGCGATTGTAATGATATGTGTAGGGTAATTGGAGATTATTTTACACTTGTGTAGCTTACAAACAAGGCAAGTTCCTAAACCTTAACTCTTTATTTGAGCAAGCTTTCTAATTTCATTCTTTTCATATTGAATGCATGTTCCCATTCCTAAATCGTTATTGTACAAGTTCCTAAAATTCTTGTAAAGTTGAACAAGCCTAGCTTATCTTGAGTATGTTTGTGCAAGCTTTTGTAACCTAATTCGTTACATCAAGTGAGTTTTACTTTCCTTATTATCATTCGAAGCATATATTGTTCTAATTCATTGATTCATAGAAGATTGTTCTAACTCCTTTGAATATAGCACTTTGCATGTATATCATGTTTGTTCAATTATATATTGTTGTTATTCGATCTTTAATCTTGATAATCTTGTTCAATTCTATACTAATTATATTAAACCCTTATTGATTGAACTAGTCTATTATGGAATAGTGTTCTAAAATTCTAGAAACACTAATAAGTTAGTTCCGAGCTAAACTTTCTTTAGTGCGGAAATTCTAAATTCAAGTTGAGACGAACACCCCTAACATAGGGGATTTTGTACATGTAACGTTTAGATGTTTGTGAACAATACATGGTACAAAGGGCTGATCCCCCTAAGTACGCTAAGAAGGGTCTGTACAGTCTAATGACTATTAAGGTTAAGGTAATAATACCTATATACCGGAGACATAGTTCGTGGTCTTAAGACCCTCAAACAATGATTTTGAACTTCTTTTCTATAATTTAATTCGTAGAGCAAGTTCATTATTGTTCAGCATTCGTTGTTCACTCTCATGTTGTTGTCATTACTACTTTCTATATCAGTGAGCAATTGTTTGCTCACTCTTGCAATTAACACTATAGCTAAGGTTGAAAGAGTTTATGAGCCATCTACTAGCAAAGGGAAGGGAAAGATGTCTAAGAGTTAAAGAATTAATGAAGTTAATTTAAATGTTTTACGTTATAAGACTTGTTTTATTTTTATTCCGCAAACTTATGTAATAATTTTAAGGTTAGATTACCTGGGATTGTTTAGAAATGATGTAACCCTTTAATGAGAAAGATTATTGTTTAAGTTATTTAAATTATGTTTTTATCATTTGATTATGGGTAGTTAGATGTAATAGTTTTTGATAACTGAGCACTAAATCCTGTGGGAATGAAGTACCTGGATTTGGGGGTGTCACATGACTCCTCGTACTTAGGGGGATCAGCCCTTCGTACATTGTATTGTGCACAAATATTTCAACGCTAAGCATAAATTATCCCCTAATAATAAAGTTGTTCATCTCAGTATTTAGAGTACAAGTCTGCACCAAAGTAAGTTTGGTTTGGATACACTTCGAAGGGTAATTTAGAATTCAACGGTCATCAACTAAGGATTAGTTGAATACAATATTGATAACGTCATGATATGGAATAATCATAACTGAATCGACATTATAAATTAGGATCATGCTTTAGGAATAAACTAATAGCATAAACATTGAATAATCATAACGTGCCTTGCTCGAACAATATTAAGCCAAGGTTATATGGAACTGAGTACTAATCATGCATAACAAATAATAATTTAAATGATAAAACTTGTTCAACATTGGTATATCAACATACCATATGTATTGACAAAACACATTAGTTACACTAACATTACCTTCATGAGTTGCTTTGTTACTTTTAGTATAGCTACTAACTAAGTTTAAGTTTAAACAACATCACATCTTTTCATGAACATTACTTTTTAGCTTTATTACAACTACATAAGTGATCATGTCATTGCATCACATACACATTAACAACTTTATACAACATCCTATTGCATGTCCAACATGTTATCATTATGTTATACTAATACATAAAGGATTACACTTGCATTCGCGCATCCCGACGCCCTCAGATTGCCTCCAAATACACAACAGTCCTAAAGATGGCCATTTTGACCCTTTATAACGATTTCAAATTGAAACACTTAAAGAATAAAAGTTATAAGACTATTCGTCTTCGTTCCGAATCATCTTGAATTGTATCAATCGAGGTTCGTATGAAAACGTTATGCTCATTTTAGTAAAACATGTTCTGTCAAATTTTTTTTCAAAATTTGGCCTAGCAGACTACCCCCGCCTGGGCGGGGGTCCCTTCTGTGTTTTGCGATTTTATGTTCTGCAACTCTATGGAAAGCCAAACTAGGCCTTCAAACTCCTTTCTAACAATCATACCAACCTATCTAAGGTGTAATAGGTTTACACAGAAACATAATCTAATGTTTTCTAACGCGTTTCTAGCCATCTAAACAACATAAACATCCTAATTACAACCATTAATTTTCACTATTTTGCTAAAACTTCACTTTTTGAAAGTTTCAATGAAAATCATCACTGTGATTTTGTTTTTCAACCAAAACAATTAATTCAACATACTATGCTTATGATTATTCATCCTCTTTCGAATTCAATAGTCAATTTATAAATTAAACAACTAAATAAAACCTTAATTTTACTTTAAACTAAGCTATATTCATATATATTCATATAAACTCACTGTAATATGGTTTTCTTCACAAATTACATACATAACATGAATTCATTGACTATACTCATATATAAACTTATGAAAACAGTTTCATAGAAACTAATTTATCATATAAAACTATATATAACAAATAATTCAACCTCTTCAAAGATTTTACAGAGAATTTTGGAAGAGAAAAACTAAAACTTTAAAGAAACTTAAAAAAAAATAAGATGATACCTTGTTTTCTAAAAGATGATAACTTTTCTTTGATTCTCAAGCTTCTTTTCTCCAACTTCTCTCTCAAATTATCTAACCTTTCTTCTTCTCTTCTTTTTCTTCTTCCGTGTTCTTTCTTCCTAACTCTAACTTATGCACTAACAAAATATAACGTATAATAATAATATAGGTATTAAGTATATAATATAATTATAACTTTAACTGATATCATTTATTTTTTTATTTGAAAATCAAAAGCCATAAGGCTTGTTTGGCTAACTAACTAAAAATTAACCCATTAAATCTTACACCTTGTTTGGTAAAACAGATTTAAATTAAAGACTTATCATTCATTAAGTCTTGTTTGGCAAAAACTGAATTAACCTCACTTAACTTATTTTAATAACTCCTTTATAATATAGTTTATTGTCACACTTTAATTAATTAAATTTTAATATTCAATTTAATTAATTCTAATAACAATTTATTAAATTAATTCACCACATAAATCAATACGACATAATTATAATTTTCTTTATAATTATAATTTTATTTAATCAACTAAATATTAAAATATTATCTCATGATGATCAATTTCCTTAACTCGTTAATCATTTATTCAACAAATAAATAATCAAATCAAATCAAATTAAATAAATATTTATTCTACAATAACCACATTAATTAAATATTTATATAATTCCGTAAATATTTAAAATTACAATTTAAATTTTTGAATTGTTACATCCTTCCCTCCTTACAAGGATTCTGTCCCCAGAATCACAACTCAAATAAATTATTCGTCATATTATTCCCTCTTTACAAAGATTTTTTCCCCAGAATCGAAGACACAGATTAAACAAATAACTCATGGTAATTCTTCATCATTTCAGCTTCGAGTTCCCACGTAGCCTCATCGATATTGTGGTTCCTCCAAATTACCTTCATAGAAGGTGTCACCTTATTACTGAGCACTAGTTCTTTCCTGTCGACTATCTGGATAGGAACCTCTTCATAAGATAAGTCTTTATCGAACTGTAAAGGTTCGTACTCTATCACATGCTTGTAATTGGGTTAATACGGTCGTAATACTGAAACATGAAAAACATTATGAACGTGCTCCATCTCTGGAGGTAGAGCTACCTCATAAGCCACTTCTCCTACTTTTCACCTCGAAAGCACCTAAAAAGGTCCGATAAATCTTTTGCTCGGATTTTTTCCCTTTTTTTTAAGAAAACGGAATTTCCTGCTTCCAATTCACGATTCTGCCTGTTTTGATTAGTAGATTTCTTCAGTCGATCTTGAGCAGCTACTAGTCTTGCTCTGATGAGTTTGATAATTTCAGCTGTTTGCTGTACCAGTTTTGGTCCTAACAGTTGACGTTCCCTAACTTCATCCCAGCATAGTGGAGTTCTGCATTTCCTGCCGTATAATGCCTCATATAGCGGCATGCCAATGCTTTCATGGTAACTATTGTTGTATGCAAATTCCATGATGCATCACCTAAGCATATCTTCTAGCGTCTGGATTGTTCGTTCGCTTTGCCCATTAGTTTGCTGATGATATGTCGTACTCATCTCCAATTGCGTTCCCATGCATTCTTTTAGTTTCTTCCAAAAATTTGATGTGAACCTCGGGTCTCGATTTGAAACTATTGAAATTGGAACTCCATGTCTTGAGACGATCTCTTTAACGTATAGCTTTGCCAGCTGATCAAGATTAAATCTGATCTTTATTGGCAAAAAATGTGCAGATTTTGTCAATCTGTCCATTATCACCCATATCACATCGTATCCTTTCTGAGTCATTGGAAGACCTACCACGAAATACATTGTGATATGCTCCCATTTTTATTTCGGTATTTCTAACAGTTGAACTAATCCGCTTGGCCGTTGATGCTCTGCCTTTCCTCTTTAATATCTTGTACTACCTGAACCCAAATTTGTCCCTCGAATCTTAGCATTCCTTCCATATCAACTTTATACTTTACTTCTTTACCTTCGACCACGTTTTTCTTTATTTTTCTGCATTCTTCATCTTGTAGTTGAGCGTTCTTCACCTTGTCCACCACATTTGAACTAGCTACCATATGGTATAATTTTTCGTCAGATTCTTTTGGAAATTTGATTTCCAACTATAGTCTTGCCATTGCTGAAATGAGCTCCTCCTGGTTGGTAAGCAACATCAACTTCTCCCAACCTTTCCTGCTTAAAGCATCTGCAACCACATTCGTTTTGCCTGGATGATAAAAGATCTCACAATTATAATATTTTATCAATTCCATCCATCTCCTTTGACGCATGTTCAGGTCCTTCAGAGTGAAAATATACTTTAGACTCTTATGGTCTGTGTATATCTCACATTTTTCTCCATAGAGATAGTGTCTCCATATTTTTAGAGCAAATACCACTGCCGCCAACTCTAAATCATGAGTCGGATACCCTTTCTCATAGTCCTTCAATTGTCTTGATGCATAAGCAATAACTTTGCCGTTTTGCATAAGAACACAACCTAATCCTTTGTGTAAGGCATCACTATACACCACAAAGTTTCCAGTATTATCAGGTAATGACAACACAGGTGACACACTTAACTTCTTCTTCAAGTCTTGAAAACTTTCTTCACACTTCTCCATCCAAACAAATTTTACAGATTTTCTCGTTAAATTCGTCAACAGAGTGGCAATCTTGGAAAAATCCTGGATAAACCATCTATAATAGCCTACCAATCCCAAGAAATTTCTCACTTCTGATAGAGTTCTTGGTTGTTCCCAATTTATCACAGCTTCGACTTTTGATGGATCCATTGAAATTCCATCCTTATCGATTACATGACCAATGAATTGTACACGTTCCAGCCAAAATTCACATTTAGAGAATTTTGCGTACAACTTTTCCTTTCTTAAAGTCTCCAACGTCAGACGTAAGTGTTCCACGTGTTCTTCTTGAGTTTTGGAGTACACCAAAATATCATCGATAAACCACTACAAACTTGTCTAATAATGGTTTAAACACCTTGTTCATTAAATCCATGAATGCTGCAGGGGCGTTTGTCAAACCAAAAGACATCACCAAAAATTCGTAATGTCCATACCGAGTTCGGAATGCTATCTTCGGCACATCTTCCTTCCTCACTTTCAGTTGGTGATACCCACTCCTCAAATCTATTTTTGAGAAATATCTCGCACCCTTCAATTGATCAAACCAGTCATCTATTCTTTGCAATGGATACTTTTTTTTAATAGTGACTTTGTTTAATTCCCTATAATCAATGTAAAGACACATTGACCCAACCTTCTTCTTCACAAATAACACCGGTGCTCCCCACGGTGATACGCTCGGTTGAATATACTTCTTATCTAACAGTTCTTGCAGTTGTACCATTAGTTCTTTCATCTCTCTAGGAGCCGTTCACATGCGGGACCTTCGATATTGGAGCGGTTCCTGGCGCTAAGTCGATCACGAACTCGATTTCTCTATCGGTGAAGTCTGGCAAATCCTCAAAACACATCCACGAATTCCCTAACCCTTTGGTATTTCCTCGGTTTCACACACCCTTCTCCTTTTGAGTATCGACTATGTAGGCTAAGTACCCTACTGGCCTTTACTCAATAACTTCTTGGCTTGCATCATCGTCGGACATTTCATTTGTGCAAGCGATTTGCTACCATGAAAAACTACCTTTAATGAGTCATAAGGTTTACACACTTCTTTTGGCGATCAATTATCACTCCATAATTGAATAGCCAATCCATTCCAAATATCACGTCAAACTCTCCAAGTTTTATCGGGATTAAATCTACTTTCATAACATTCCCTTTATATTCACCCTACGGTTCTTGTATACGAATCTAATGAGAATTACCTCCTATTCACAATTTCTATGTTTAAAGGAAATTCAACTCTTCACTAGGTATTTCTAACCTCTTAGAAAATTCATCGAGATATAAGCGAAGCAAGTATCTTTGAATCAAATAATACATATGCATTTATATCATTGATTTGGATAATACCTGATACGACATCTTTTGATTGTACAGCATCTTGGACAGTCATGTTGAAGGTCCTGGCTGTGGGTTTGTTTGATGTCGTTGGTCCAGCAATGGCCCACATACCTCCACTACTACCTCCATTGTTTCTTGTTGTCTCTCCAACCTTCTTCTTAGGGCATTCACGAGCAAAGTGAACTTTGGACCTGCACATGAAGCAAACGTTCTTCTTAGATTGAGTGCAATTTGGGACGATGTGACCCTCTTGGCCATAGTTGAAGCATACTCTCTTCCCCATCAAACACACACCCTTATGGAACTTTTTGCATGTAGCACATGCTTCAAACTTCTTATTTTGCTGGTTTCCCTGCTGGCTTCCAGCAATCATATTTCTAGTCCATTTCTCTTTAGATTGTTATTCTTTGTTTCCACAATTACTACCTCCACCATTTTAGCTTCACCTTCATTTTCTTCTTCCTTTGCTCTTGGTTGAACTTAATTCTGACCTCGCCCCCACCTTCGTGAGAATTGCCTTCTCCATTCTTCTTTGCAAAGCGTCTTTAGCTGGAACGGGGAGACCCTCTTGTCTACAACGAGGGCTTGGTCCTCCTGTTCAAACCTCTTAGCCTTGCGTTAAATGCATCTTTGACTTGATATGGCGCAAAAACCGCCATGACTCATTGAATTTTGCGGCATACTCAGACACTGACATCATTCCCTGCTTTAGTTCCAAAAACTGCACTTCTAGCTGACTCTTCGAACTTTCTAGAAAATAGGTCTCGAAGAATATCTCCTTAAACCTTTCCCAAGTCATAATCCCTTGACCTCCTCGGGTTTTATTGGCCTGCCACCAATAACTAGCCTCTGCTTTCAACATGAATGTTGCAAAAGCAGTCTTCTGATCCTCCCCTACTCTGGCAACATCGAAAACTTTCTCTATCTCCATGACCCAGGTCTGTACCTCAACTGGATTCATGGACCCACGGAATTCTAGTGGTCCAACTGCCTTGAAATCCTTAAATGTTATACCTTGATTCTGAGGTTGATTCTGCAACGCTCCTATTAGCAACGTCGCTAGTTATTGAACGAGATTAACTTCAGCATTATTGTTATTGATTCCTTCAGTGGTTCTCTGTCGGGGTGGTTGACGTCTTGGAGGCATTTTCTGTTAAAAAAATACACTCATTAGATTATTACTCAACTCTTTTAAGTAATTTCTACTTAACTTGCCCCCATAAAAGGAATAATCACATATCACATAACACTCTGGAATTAAATAAAATAATAACTTTTATTCATTCATAATATTTTTGAAAACATAAGAACAATAACATCACGCTTTATTTACATTACTTTCTGAACTACAAAAGTTGCGGGATTACTTCATCATCATCTATCCCATTAGTTATATAATAACTGGGATTTACATTTTATTTATTTTATCATTAACCGCATATTAGCTACATTCCGTACAATGTCCTACTAAGATACTGCATAGCCTTACGACGCTCTTCCTCCATAATTCAGGTCATTGTTCAGCGATCTAAAATGTACGATGGCAGCGCCCCGAACTGAATTGGATAACACATGACTCGATCTTGAGCTCGATTGATCACGGTGTTGAATACGTTATTCATCTCTTCCATCTTCATCCCCTTTGATTGTGCGTCTCTCTCTGCTACTCCGGCTCGTTGATAAGCTTCCTCGTACGCGTCTTCGGCTCTTGCCCTCTTTGTAGCTTCTTCTTTCAACTTGTTCTTCAACTCTGCGATCTCTACTATCATTCGCTCGTTCTCTCCTTCAGTGTGAACCGACTTCTCTTCAACGTTATTCAGACGTTCCTCTCGATCCTAGATCTCGTCATCCTTCTGTACCATCGAGGTCTGTTGTTCAGCTACTATCTCTTGCAACTCCTCGACGGTATCCTGAAGTTTCACATTATAGTCATACACCTAGTTGTACATACGGGCGACAATCGAATTAAGTGGAATCTCTTCATCCTCGTCCTCCTCATCCGACTATGGCAGCTCAATAGGGTCCTCGTCATCCGTCTCTATCTCATCATCTTCATCAGGTATTCTCTCCTGCTCATCATCCTCAACTACTGTGACCAACGGAGTTGCTTCCCGTGGCAGTAGTTGTTCCCACACCACCTGAATATCTTGAGGCTCCTCCTCTCTAGGCATCTGGGATCTTTCCTCCCTAGCCTGACTGGATCCTCCTACATTAGCCATCATGTCAACCAAATTTTAAGCTTTTAATTATTAATCATTACTACTCGACACTCACGAGCACATAAGTTGCAATCATATAAGCACGTAAGTGTTTTATTACTTCTTCCTTAAAACTCGATAAGAGTTTATCACCACTATCTTTTCAAAGGTTACTTCCTAAGGTTTTTCCCCACCTAAGGTTTATAACCTAAGGCTTTGATACAAACTTGTGACACCCCCAAATCTAGGTACTTCATTCCCTCAAGATTTGGTGTTCACTATCCATACATTCATACTATCTACCCAAATAAAATAATATTTAAACCATAAATCCTCCCTTTAAATAGGGTTACAACATTAAATCCAAAAACATACCAGGTTGTCTAACCTTAAACATCATACAAGTGCAAAAATAAATTATTACATCACATCATTAAATAACAGTCTATCATTATAACAATAAAATAAAATTACAAGTCTTCATCACTTGTACATTTTCCCTTTCCTTTGCTAGTTGTAGGTTCGTCGACCTTCTCAACTTTAGCTGCAATGAGTGTATATATATGCAAGAGTGAGCAAAACAATTTCTCACTAGATATAGAAATGAATCAACATAATAATAACAACTGCCAATGAATATGCTCATGTACTCTATCAATGATAACCAAAGACTGGAATCAAAATATGGAATATATATATGAGGGTCATAAGACCACGAACTATGTTCACAGTTGTAAGTAATCTTTCAACTTCAATTTTAACAGTCATAAGACTATAAGGACTCCTCGTACTTAGGGAGATCAGTCCTTCGTACAATGTATTGTGCACAAACATTTCAACGCTAAGCGTAAATTATCCCCTGATAATAGGGTTGTTCATCTCAGTATTTAGAGTACAAGTCCGTACCAAAGTAAGTTTTGTTTGGATACACTTCAAGGGTAATTTATAATTTAACGGTCATCAACTAAGGATTAGTTGAATACAATATTGATAGCGTCATGCTATGGAATAATCATAACTGAATTGACATTATAAATTAGGATCATGCTTTAGGAATAAACTAATAGCATACACATTAAATAATCATAATGTTCCTTGCTTGAACAATATTAAGCCAAGGTTATTTAGAACTGAGTACTAAGCATGCATAACAAATAGTAATTTAAACGATAAAACTTGTTCAACATTTGTATACCATAATATGCGAACTTGCGTGCTATATAACAAGTTAAAGACAAGAATAACTTGTTCAATATCAAAATAGGATTTAGAAATCATAAGCAACTAGAACTAGATCTCGATTGTAAAAGAAGAACTTGCTCAATTAAAAAAAATAAGTTTAGAAACTTGCTCAACGTAAATGTAGAGTTAGAAAACTTGCCTCGTGCGTAGGTTAAACAATCACTACTCACGTTCACCAAAAGTCCTACACATACCATATGTATTGACAATACACATTAGTTACACTAAAATTACCTTCATGAGTTGCTTTGTTACTTTTAGTATAGCTACTAACTAAGTTTAAATTTAAACGACATCACATCTTTTCATGAACATTGCTTTTTAGCTTTATTACAACTACTTAAGTGATCATGTCATTGCATCACATACACATTAACAACTTGATACAACATCCTATTGCATGTCCAACATGTTATCATTAGGTTATACTAATACACAAAGGATTGCACTTGCATTCGCGCATCCCGATGCCCTCCGATTGCCTCTAAATACACAACAGTCCTACAGATAGCTATTTTGACCCTTTATAACGATTTCAAATTGAAAAGATTAAAGAATAAAAGTTACAGGTCTATTCGTCCTCGTTCCGAATCATCTTGAATTGCATCAATCGGAGTTCGTATACAAACTTTATACTCATTTTAGTAAAACATGTTCTGTCAGATTATTTTTTAAAACTTGGCTTAGCAGACTCCCACCCCCCCCCGCCAGGGTGGGGGCTTTTGCACTAGAGGGGCCTGCCGAGGCGGGGGTCCCTTCAGTGTTTTGCGATTTTATGCTCTGCAACTCTACGGAAAGCCAAATTACGCCTCTAAACTCCTTTCTAACAACCATACCAACCTATCTAAGGTGAAATAGGTTTACAGAAATATAATCTAATATTTTCTAACGCGTTTCTAGCCATCTAAAAACAATAAACATCCAAATTACAACAATTAATTTTCACTATTTTGCTAAAACTTGTCTTTTTGAAAGTTTTTAGTGAAAATCATCACTGTGATTTTGCTTTTCAACCAAAACAATTAAATCAACATACTATGCTTATGATTATTCATCCTCTTTCAAATTCAATATTTAATTTTTAAATTAAACAACTAAATAAAACCTTAATTTTACTTTAAACTAAGCCATATTCATATATATTCATATAAACACACTGTAATATTGTTTTCTTCACAAATTACATACCTAACATGAATTCATTGACTATACTCATATATAAACTTATGAAAACAGTTTCACAACAACTAATTTATCATATAAAATTATATATAACAAATAATTCAACCTCTTCAAAGATTTTACAGAGAATTTTGGAAGAGAAAAACTAAAACTTTAAAGAAACTTAAAAAAAATAAGATGATACCTTGTTTTCTAAAAGATGATAACTTTTCTTTGATTCTCAAGCTTCTTTTCTCCAACTTCTCTCTCAAATTCTCTAACCTTTCTTCTTCTCTTCTTTTTCTTCTTTTGAGTTCTTTCTTCCTAACTCTAACTTACGTACTAACAAAATATAACGTATAATAATAATATAGGTATTAAGTATATAATATAATTATAACTTTAACTGATATCAGTTATATTTTTATTTGAAAATCAAAAGCCATAAGGCTTGTTTGGCTAACTAACTAAAAATTAACCCATTAAATCTTACATCTTGTTTGGTAAAACAGATTTAAATTAAAGACTTAACATTCATTAAGTCTTGTTTGGCAAAAACTGAATTAACCTCCCTTAACTTATTTTAATAACTCCTTTATAATATAGTTTATTGTCACACTTTAATTAATTAAATTTTAATATTCAATTTAATTAATTCTAATAACAATTTATTAAATTTATTCTCCACATAAATCAATACGACATAATTATAATTTTCTTTGTAATTATAATTTTATTTAATCAACTAAATATTAAAATATTATCTCATGATGATCAATTTCCTTAACTCGTTAATTATTTATTCAACAAATAAATAATCAAATCAAATCAAATTAAACAAATATTTATTCTACAATAACCACATTAACTAAATATTTATATAATTCCATAAATATTTAAAATTACAATTTAAATTTTCGGATTGTTACAAGCATTCAGGATCAAACAAAAGTTAAAAGTACTGAAGCTACTAGGGTACAGGGCGCCCAACTACAAGCCAAACACAGCGTGGCCGCGCCATATCTTAGTCATAGAAAACAAACACTGCTAAATTTTTAGAATTTCTGACTCAAGCATTCAGACATTTTGAAGTCCACACTCAGTTTCCAACTTGAGATTATCTCAAACTTATTTATCGCCTGATATACCATCGGATCTTGAGGAGGGGAACGAAGATTACATTGCAACTTAGGGGAGTATTCTTTCACTTTTAATCACAATGATGGCATTATTCGTTTTAAGTTTGGGGGTATTGGGTTTAGTCAGTAGTTTAGAGCATGTAGTGTAATTGCATCATATAGAGTAATTTCATGTTACATATAGTTAATTGGATGTTAGTAGTTATTAGTTTAATGTTGCAGTAATTTTTTTTCTTTTTATTTGCTCAATATCTGTTTAGTTGCATAACATTGCGTAATCCTAGGTTTTTAGTTAGTTGAATTCTAATTTGGCCAATGATGACATAGAAATTTGATAGATTTTTGAACTTGGTTGATATCTTGAGTTTAGTTATAATTTTATACATGATATAATTCATACCTGCTGTTTAGATGTTACCGGGTAGCACGACAATGTTCCTTTTTCTTTGTTAGTTAAGATTAACATGCTTGTCTGCTGAGAGGAAAATGTTATTTTTCATGATAGAATTGTGTAGGAAGTGAGTAATGACTATGAAGACACTGAAACTCAAGTTTTGGGAACGCAAGGGTATACTTGTTATCTTCTTTAAAAAAAAGAAGAAAAATGAAAAAAAATACCGTGGCTAATCTTGTTTCGGGGCATTTGTTACTTGAGTAAGTACGCCCGAGGGGATTGTCTCTATACCTAGCGCCCTAAGGTCTTAATGGTCTGGGAGTCGTTGGTTGAAAGCTCGTTAAGGGGTAGCACTGTTAGCCTAATGGAATGAGACATTATACAGTCATGAAAAATAAATCAACAAATACCTTGGGAAAGTGCGAAAATCACCATCGTGAGTAAAAATAAGAAGAATAAACCCTTTGTTGAACCTTGCCTTGTACTGATGTGTTAGAGTAGTTGTTGTTTCATTTGTATGCATAGTTCTCGATTTGAAACCTCAGTATTCTGTCTTAAGTAGCATGGCATGTGGTATCTTCACCTTTGGTAAGCTTATCTATGAACACAACACACACACACAACATCTCTATAGCAGGTTGGGATTATCTGATTGTATGTCATTATGCCTTTAGCTTAGTTTGATGCTTTGTTCATAGATCTTGTTATTTCTCTGAGGCACATCTTATTGGAATTCATATTTGGCTGAGAATGTGGGATTAATTGTCATAGTAGTGTAGCTTGCATAGCATTTAGATTGCATTATATTGTGTTGCTTGGGGACAAGAAACGGTTTAAGTTTGGGGGTATTTGATAAGTAGGTTTTATACCTACTTATTCGGTATATGCTACTTGAATTAGTTACTTATACTCATGTTTCTTAGTTAATTTTCATGCATTTTGTGTTCATTTTGTAGATTTTGTGCTTGGGAGCTGTGTGAGCGACTATTGGTATGAAAACGCAAGGAAAAGCAATCCGGGCATCATTTGGGCTTTCATGTTCATTTCATGTTCTTGGCTTGGAACTTGGATTATGTTGTAGAGCTTCTTCTTAGCTTTCCGGAACATCTTAAATCATTCCAATCAGAGTTCGGATGCATAAGTTATGAACACAGAAGTTGAACTTCACTGTTTTGGGTGGCCATTTGCATAAAAGTCACTTGCAACCCAATTTCTACCTTCATCCATCCATCATTTCTCAATTCTCAAAGAATGAAAGTTGTAGAGCTCGTCGAGAGATTCGATTTGGTAGGTGGCAGGCCCCGTAACCCCTCCTAGATCGAATGTTATGTCCGTTTTACCAGAGGATACTGCAGCAAAAACCCAATGGCTCGGGGGCGCAAATTTGTAGTGTATTTTTGGCGCGGCCGCGCAAGTCCCTGGACCAAAATAACACCATATGCTACTTGAGCGTGGGCGCGACTAACTCCAGGCCATTCCCAGCGCGACCGCGCCACTTTGGAAGTTGACTAGAGCTGACTTTTTCACTAAACAATGGAATTGGAGCGTAATTTGGAGGAGGGTTCAATTAGGGCTTAAAAAGAGATGTATTTTTTCATTATGTAAGGGACACCACCCCTTGGGGGATCAATAAGCTACTGTTATTTTCTTTCTTCAATTTGAATAAGTAGATTAGAGTTGATTAGAGAAGTGATTTCTAGATTTGATTAAATATGAAGACTTGAAGCAATTGGAAAACATCAGTGATTCCATCTTGGAGAAGGAGAACAGATTTGCATTTGAATTCTCTACTCTTAACCTCTCTTTGATTCCTATTTGTAATTTTATGATGTTTATTCAATATGTGGATGGTGGATTTGATTCAACTATGATCTAAACTCTATTTTGAGATTGCGATGGATTCTATTGATTAGTTATCTTGATATATTTCATTGTTAACCTTATTGATTGCTATGGGATTGTCTATTAAGATTCATGCTAATTGCTTAGTTGATTAGCCATTAATTATTGTGATAATCCATATGGACTTGAGAGATGAAGTATGGGTTTGGATTTGATCTTAATAACTTATGATTGTATATTCTACATTGTGTTGGGACGTATGATTTATGCTTAGGATAGACATATACCGAAGCACCATTCGTAGTCAATTGAGAACTTGGGCTTAAACCCTAAATATTTGTAAATCACATATACATGTGGTGGTTTAGGTTATGTGGGTGTTCATATGTATTCTATCAACTATGGATTATATGTGATATGTGTATGGTACATTGAGAGATGGCTATACTTTACTTTCGTGTTCTTGACTAACAATCAAGTAAAATTTGTTTGGCTTAACAGGGAGTGTGTTGATTTAAATGAGTCAATAGATGAAATTGTGATCTCAGGTCTTCATTATCTAGTCTAATTCTAGGGATAATTAGGTTCATTTAATTTCATAGTTTAAATTTATATATCGCAAATCAATCGTTTAAATAAGACTGGGCAGGATCCACAACACGTACATCCTCATCCTCGTCCTCATCATCTGGTCTCTCAACCCGGATATGACGAATCACTGACTCTGTCAACCGACGAGGCTGTCAGGCTAGACGACTCCGAGGAACATTAGAAGCTCTCCTCCTCATACTTGTAGAGGTCCTACGGGAGCTACTCGGCTGGTTTGGATCCTTATATCTGGACAAAAGTCTCCAAATCATGTCAGAAAGGGTGTGGTAAATTCTAATCCTGGAGCTCATCAAGTGCATTTTATATCTATACACATGCATGCATTACTTTAACATACGTCTACAGTAGAGTTAATAATGCATGTTCAATCAATGCCTAGACTCATGAATTTTTTTTACCAGCGTCTCCTTTGTAAAAACGACTATCCATATGCGCGTAGGTATGACTAGGTGGCCATTCAGTAGCACACCAACTCACAGTCATAAACATCCTATATGCATGAAAAATATCAAATTCATAATCCATAATGGTAGTCTAA
This sequence comes from Panax quinquefolius, assembly GCA_020205615.1. Lineage (NCBI taxonomy): Eukaryota > Viridiplantae > Streptophyta > Magnoliopsida > Apiales > Araliaceae > Panax > Panax quinquefolius. Next base: position 40,948,253 of record CM035158.1, on the reverse strand, counting down.
TTACTAGGATTTCTTTGCTTCATAACCTTTGCTCATTTGTCCTCAAATAGGATGAAAAATAGCAGAAAAAGGTGCCAAATTGACTATTTCAAAAGTCTATTTTTTCACATCAATACGTTCAGCAAGGTTAAATACTAACATTTACTATGTTGAATAATTTTTATCAAGTCATATGAGCATGCATATTCACTACTATGTGTTTGAAGCATTTCATCTGATATCTCACTTTTCAACGGTCAAAACTGGAAACAAAAACATGTAACCGTTACCAGGATAGTGCAGAACACTTGTACGGTTATGGATTTTATGAAAAATAGCCCGAACTCAGTTGATCTGAAGAAGAAATCTCACATTCTATGTGCGACTTCAAGTGAAAATGATTTGTGAAAGGGAAAGGCCACTACAATATAACCCACGGATGGCTGGATGTGTACTCATGGCAGTCGCGGGTCCACCTGTAGCTACCCTGGGTGGTCTCCACCCCTTTCGGCTCGATTAAATTTGAGTTGCAAAGGAGGTCCCACAAGTTGAAATGTCAAATCAGGAAAAAAGATGCTACGCAATTGAGCGAAAAAGTCTGGAATCTTGATTTTTAGAGACCAAACTACGGGTCTACATATCAATCATCGGCATTCGACCAAACAAAGTGTTTACAAAGCTAATGATCATAGTTATCAAAAGCTACCCTTGGAAATACCTTATAAAGGTCCAATGCCATTAACCTGGGTGTAATTGCAATCATAAGCATACATCTCATCAAAAGTTCATCCCCAGCGGAGATTTCATACATACTTAGCTATTGAAGGACATTTTAACGAGGGTCAGGCAACCCTGACCACACTAGCCTTTGGCAATTAAATCTAACGAAGCATCGGAGGTGGTCCGATGATCTTAGTTATTGAAGGACATTTTAACGAGGGTCAAACAACCTTGACATCATTAGCCGTTGGCAATCAACTCCAGCAAAGCATTGAAGGTGGTCCGATGATACTAGCTGTTGAAGAACATTTCAACGAGGGTCAAGCAGCCTTGATATTATTAGCCGTTAGCAATTAACTTCAGCGAATCATCAGAGGTGGTTTAATGATATTAGCCGTTGAAGGACATTTTACGAGGGTAAGCCAGCCCTGACAACACTAGCCATTGGCAATTAAATCCAACGAAGCATCGGTGGCGGTCCGATGAGCTTAGCCGTTGAAGAACATTTTAATGAGGGTCAAGCAGCCCTGACCACACTAACTGTTTGTAATTAACTCAAGCGAAGCATCGGAGGTGGGCCGATGATATTAGTCATTAAGGACATTTCAACGAGGTTCAAACAACCCTGACAACACCAGCTATTGGCAGTAACTCCAACGAAGCATCGGAGGTGGTCCGATGATCTCAGCTGTTGAAGTACATTTCAACGAGGGTCAGGCAACACTGACAGTACTAGTTATTGGTAGTAATCCCAATGAAGCGTCAGAAAGATCTGGCGATGCAAAACCATTAAAAACCATCCTCATTGGGGAAGAATGATGATAGAATCTGTTATACAGATCCTCGGTAATCAAAGTATAATTCCCCAAGAGTCTCTCGCACATGAGAAGAACATATGCGGTGGAAAGTATGCGGTCAAGATTAAGGACTTTGGTGATAACCCCAAATGATAAAATCATTCGCACTTAATCATGGAGAAACCTCCATTCCATACACCCCGCATAAACATTCACATCATGTTGCATTACATTTGCATCATGATTATCTTGTTCACATTTTAAGTGTCTAGCGATCTTTATCCTATCCATGCCATTACACTGCATGAATATTATAAAGAGGGGCATCAGTAGACACTCAAAATTTTACATTTCTGTTACTAACCCTGAAGGAGGGCAGAATCGTCTTCCAGAGATAACCTTGGAAGTCAACTCAATTTCAACCTCGAAGACAACCCCGGAGCCAAACCCGGGATCCTCAGTTTTTAACCTCGGAGACAATCCCGAGATATTTAGTTCTAATCCCAGAGACAACCCCGAGAGATTCAGTTCCAACCTCGGAGATAACCCCAAGGGAAGCAGTTCCAATTCAGGAGATAACCTTGAAAAAGTCAGTTTCAACCCCGGAGAGAACCCCAGGAGATTCAGTTCCAACCTCAAAGATAACCCCGAGGGATGCAATTCTAGTTCCGGAGATAACCCCAAAATAGTTAATTCATATCCCGGAGACAACCACCGAGATCCTCATTTTAAATCTCAAAGATAACCCCGAGATATTTAGTTCTAATCCCGGAGATAACCCTTGGAGATTTAGTTCCAACCTCAGAGATAACCTTAAGGGAAGCATTTCCAGTTCTGGAGATAACCTTGGAAAAGCTAGTTTAAACCTTGAAGAAAACCTCGGGACACTTAGTTCCAACCCCGAGGATAACCCCGGGAGATCAAGCACACCTCAGAGATAATCCTGAGGACATTCAGCATTCACAATAGACCAATCTCAAAGATAACCTTGAGCAACGACTGTTACATCTTCACAAAGCTGGAGATAACCCCGGTGAGGAGAAAAATCATCATTTTGCCACCTCAATACTACATTCACGTCATCTCAACATCATTTCAATCAACACTATGTACAAGGTGTCCCATAAGAACCATAGCTCAAATCCCGAGTGACTACTACACAAGACAACACACTAGATAAAATTTGAAGACTTGAAGATCTAGTCATAGACCCATCTTCCTAGCTTCCTACAACCTCTAATCCCATGTCATTGTGTAGCTCTCGACAATAACATTCCAAAAAAGGTACATCACGCCATTATTGGATGCCCAAATTAAAAGTTATGAAGGTTCGAGTGGACAACGCATAGCCAAAGTGCACGTACTTCGAGACGACAAGACTCGTATGGCCTGTGGTAACCCGAGCAGCCGCAGGTAGACCCGCGACTGTCGCGGGTAGTCCCACGACCATCCGGTCTTTAAATATGAGATATTGGCAGCTCATTTGAAAAAAGAGAGAAAACTCTATCCATTTCATCTTGTAAACACTTCTAGAGTGCTCTAAATTGAGTGATTCTTCTTTCTAAACACTTGTAAGCTTGTGTTTTGCTACATACTGAAGTTTAACCGGTAGAAACTGAGTTTTCAGTCATCAAAAGCTATCTGAAGTCTTCTTGGTAGCCCATTATAATATTTTTCAGGTTTTTAAGCTTTTTATTACTTTTATATACTTATATTTACTAACGTTGAGAGTCGCATTGTGTGGGTATGCACGGATCGTCGATCCATGGCTTTTTACTACTTTAATATATATATAAACACTTATATATCTATATTCTTATCGAACTCTATTTTGATTGAGCCTGGATATAACATCTAGTGCATTTACTACTTATATATATACATTTACATTATATATTTACCGCTTTTATATAAATATCTGCTTTACTGCTTTCATATTATAGTTATTTAATTTCTCAGCTTGCGGGCTAGATTTGACTAAATCTGGCTATTTCTCACTTTAATCGGTTCATGGTGACTAAACTGGAACCATTGAAGCTGGAATGGTTAGATTTACTCAAATTTAGTTCTTTTTCTAGTTTTTGTACATATTTCTTTCTCATGTGAGACTAGAAATCATGTGATCACAGATTCAGCTTCTGAATCTAGATTTGGTTCCCGTGATGGACATTTTGCAGCTATAGCCAGCTTGTAAATTATCTACAGTATCTGAATTTCCTTAGATGGCTTTCATGCCCACAAGTTGTTCGGTACTTCTATGTATCTTATTTTCTCGAAGATTCTTTGCATCTCGAAAATAAAAGCTATCAAGCCGAACACTTAATAAAATGGAAGTATCAAAGTCCTGATTTACTATTGAGCACAATGGTTTGAAAAACATGTTTTACAAAACATCACTGCTATATCTTGTTAAAATTGAACTTTTATACAAAAGTCAAACCCTTTACATATAGGTGCAAATGAGGCATAGCACTACTTATATAGGTGCAAATGAGGCATAGCACTACTTCCAAACAACTGCACATAGACCAAATTCAAACACACACACACACACACACACAATCACAGATAAAAGTTTAATAAAAAGTGCGGTAACCAGGTTATCACGGAAGTCGGCGGGTACCTAACACCTTCCTTCCGCTTAATCAAGCCCCTGGACCCTAACGAATTTCGATTTTGCAGACCAGTTAAACATTATCACATCACTAGGTCTTTGTGCAAACCTTTTCTCGGTTGACTTGGTGCAACCATTTAAAAATACTAACTGTCAACTCTTACAGTCAAATCATCGACATATACCTATCGGACCTTTTCAAACTTGTTTTTTCAAACAAATCTCACCTAAAATGAGAACACCGAAAGACAAGAACATAAAGGGAAAAATAAAAATCCCGATGTCGAAAACATGTATTTGCACAACATCTTAACGTTATCGCGTAATATAATCCCCCATAACAAGGTTGTTCATCTCAGCTTTGACATTCGATTTCGCACCAAAGGAAGTTTGGTTTGGATTATCTTCAAGGGTAATTTAGAGTTCAAAAATCATCAACTAAGGATTAATCGAATCAATAAGAATTCCCTAGCCATTCAAGGTTTCAATACGATAATTTAATCGATATTTAAATCAAAGATTGAATCTTAACTCTATACAATTGAATGAACATTGTATAACAAAAGTAATACTTCAAAAGAGTTAGAACATTTCATTTAGAATCATGAACTTGAATAATTAAGCTTTGAACAATTCGAAATAAGAATATGAAGCTTGTTCAATAATAATAAGGTTTAAGAACTCGCTCAATGAAAGTTTAGAGTTATGGAACTCGCGTAATTGTAATCATGATAAAATAAGGAAACTTGCTCGAAGAAAGTTTAGTGTTAGAAAACTTGTTCAATCATAACAAAATATTGAATAAGAATTTGCTCAATGTAAGATTAGGGTTTGGAAACTTTCCTCGTGCGTAAGCTATAAAATTACAATTCACGTTTTTCAATTATCCCTTGATAACTCTGTTAAGATGATATAAACATTTAATTCTCCAATTCTCTTCTTCAATTCACACAAAATCTCTCAAACCTCTCTTTTTCTATTTGAGTTTAGTCCAACTGATATAATATAATGAAGTCTAATATAAGTATATACTATGTATACACAATAACTGGTGGGATCATGGGTAGCAGTTAAGCGCAACAGGGCCTTAACTTCTCCCATGTTCCTTAGGCCATGTTTGGTTTGTTCCAAATTAATTCATTTTCCCATTATTTTAATTAACTTGTTTATTTGTCACACTTTTATTAATTAAATAGTATCATTTAAATTCAATCAAATTAAAAGAAAATATTACCCATTAAATCACATAATCACATAATTAAAATTCTCATTTATTAATTATGACAAATCATTAAATATCTAATTAATTATTAAATTAATTAGAATAAAATTATAATTAATAATAACTCATTTAATTTAATAATCTTAATTAAATTCACACTTTGAACTATAAAATTATTCCATATTAATTTAATCAATGTAACACATTTAATTAAATTAATCTTCCACAATTCCATCAAATATTTATTTAACTCAATAAATAAATCAACAAAAATATTTATTTAATTCAATAAATATTTAATATTAATTACAAAATTCTCGCTCGTCACAATTTATAATTCACGTACTCCAAAATCCTACACATACCATTAGGATCATCACATCAATTAGCTGCATACACATTATCCTCATAGATTCAATTCCCATCTTAGTTAGATTATAACCTTTAGCTTAAGGTACATATAACATAAGGCTTTAACATTCAAATCACATTTCCAACTCTTACGAACATCGAACTTTAACCGTCATATCACTTGTTAATTAATAACTTATAATATTCACATTTGGTATTATAATGCAACTACAATATGTTATAAGATCATTTAATATGATTAACATCTTTTTATGTTCATTAGATTAGGTTAAACTAGGTACCAAGGACTGAACAAATAACAAAATATATAGCTTTTACATTAGGGGTTTTAGCACAATGCACTGCTTTACACTTCAGTGACATTAGATGAAATTTGCGTGAGTGCTGTATGAGACGGGAACTCTACAAACTACTTCCAACACTATTACGAAACTAAAACTCCTAATTCTCCCAATTAAACAACAAATTACACATACCCAAAAATATAAACCTCACCAAATCTTCATAACATATATACAAAATAATTCTAACCAACATGAACAATGCTAACAACTAATTTAAGACTCAAAATTCCAAGTTCATACTTAAAGCTCAAATTTCAACATATTTAGCGAGAACAATCACCACGGATTCGTTTCTTGACCAAAACTATTCATTCCACTTGTATTATTTTTGCTTCATGATGTATTAACACAAACCATTGTCAAATTATAGATTATCACAAGATTTAACAATCAATTTTAACTCTAAAATAAGCCATATTGTACATATTCAACCACAAACTTAATTTCTTTTTCTAAAGCAAGTTTTCATGGATTTGATGTGTCGACGCTGGGAATTTTTCTTACCGTATTCTCTTCCCTTTAGATTTTTTTCTATGATTGATTTTATCTTTCTTAAAGGTGAGATTTTAGAAAAGACCGACATAAATGTCGACGATTTGAAATGATTAATTTTAAATGATTGGGCCGATTTAGATAGAGCCACCAGTTGATAAAAGTTTAAAATGGATGTATCAACTCATCCAAATTTTGAAAGTTTTTTTGCATTATGGCCCAATATGTGACTCCATTTAATTGGTCTAAAACTCGAGATTCATAGAGTTTGAGGGTTTGCTTAAGCGAGGTGAAGGTGTTAGGCACCCCCCCCAACTTCTGTGAAACACGATTACCGCTACTTTTCCATTCCCTATAAATTGTATGTGTGTGTGTGTTGAAAGTTTTTTATTTGAAAAGATATTTTATGCTTTATTTGAATGTAATGTTTGTGCTTCTTTGGACCAATGTACAAAGTGTTTAATTTACATAAAAGTTCAGTTTTAACATATATAAAAGTGAAGTTTTGAAATCTGATTTTGAAACCCTTTTGCTCAAATAGGAATTAAGGCCTTTGATACTTCCATTTTATTCTGTATTTGGCTTGATTTGATTTTATTTCTCGATATGCGAAGCATCTATGAGGCTAGATATGAACTATTTACATGGGTCGGACTTCTTATGGGCATGTAAGACATTGAAGTAAGCTCGAGCACCACATATATGTTTTCACTATTTTAGATCATTAAATCCGGATAACCGTTTTAAGGCCCTGGATTTACATTTATATTAGATTGCAAGCTGACATTTACAACTTAAACAATTCCATCACCGGAACCGAATCTAAATCCGTTGATTGGATCATCAGTCCATTGTAGCTCCTACGGTCACATCAATATTTAAAGCTAGCAAGACATATATTCAAACATAATATATACATCTAAATAAAACTTCGTTAAACAAGGGATTTATTAATCAAATTCTTGTACGCGAGTAAATAAGCTTCCCGTTTACTCTAGATATAGATGTAGAGTCACGTGGCTGTTAAATATTTATAAAACAAGAAAGAAAACTAGATCTATACATATCTTAGCCATTCTAGCATCAAGGTTCAAGTTTTACAACTTTTGAACCGGTTAAAAGCTAGATCTATCTAGATCTAGTATAGATCTGGTCAATAAATTGATAAATATTGTCTATTTACAACAAATGAATGGTTAAAAAACTAGATATATGCAATATTAACTAAGATATATATATATATATATATATATATATATATATATAGCACTTATATATATAGTAAAGCAAGAAATTTATGTAGATCTAAAGAGATCTTACTGTCCAGCATGAGAACTGCTATCGAACGACTTTAAGCGCCTTTAAACTCAGTTTCCACCGGTTAAAACTTGATATAGTGTAGTATATATGTATAAAAGTGTTTATAGAAGAGATTAACAGAGTTTAAGATGAATATTTGAGCTATTTCTCACTCTAGATCTCAAATTTTCTCTCTCATGGACCCTTTCTCTCTGTTCTCTCTTGCTAAAAATGAGTTAGGGGATAATATTTAAAGACCCAACTAGCCACGAGTCTACTTGCAGCTGGGCCTGGTAGGCCCTGTTACCTCAAGTATGTGCACCTCGATCGTTATGCAAGCTGCTTGAAACCATCATAACTTGTAATTCGGGAATCCTGTGGAGGTGTGCCACCATTCCAAATATCTCTTTTCGAGAGCTATTCAATAACATAGGGATTTCCCTTTTTGGATTCTAGGAAGATTGGTCCATGACCAGAATAACATCTTCAGGTCTTCACAGGTAGTCCGTTGAGCTATCTTTGAGTAGTTTACGGTTGGGATTACTGTGATGGATGTTGATGAACATGCCTATAACTGGATTTTTTTGGTTTTATAATGTGTTTTCAACATTCCACCTTTTCCCTCCCGGGGTTATATCTGGAGTTAAAAAGGCTTTTTGTAGTTCCTTGAGGCTATCTCCAGGGTTTGACCGCTGTCAACTTTTTTTTTCCTTAGGGTTAATCTCCAAGGTTGATTTGATGTTCCATGGGTTTGTCTCCATGGTTGATGGTTGTTGTAACCTCTTCTTGGGTTTGTCTCCGAGATGTAAAAAGATACTTTTGCCTTTCTACAAGGTTAGTACCAGGAAAACAAAATTTCAAGTGTCTACAGATGCCCCTCTTTGTTATGTTTATGCAATGCAATGAAATGAACATGACAAAGATTACTAAACACTTGAAATATGACAAGGTATATTTAATGATGAAATGTCATGCAATGAATTTTAAAATACTTTCGTAAATCGCACTTCACAAATCGTACTTCGTAAATCGCACTTCGCACATCACACTTCGCAAATTGAACATCGATTCAAAAATTGTTTAATAATTACCGGTTATTATTGATGCCTATGTTGGGGCTAATTCCAACAGTTGTCTTTCACCAGTGCTACTGATGCCTATGCTGGTGTTGACTCCAAAGGTTTTATTTTTGTTAGTGTTGCCGATGCATGTTTGATGAAGATAAACTGAAATGTTTTCTATATCTCTGTTGGGGATGATGTTCTAAAATCACCAGACCTTTCCGATGTCTATGTTGGTAGTTGATAACGGTGTCTACCCTGCTGGTAGTTTACAATGGTGCCTACCCTGCTGGTAGTTGACAACGGTGCCTACCCTGTTGGTAGTTGACAACGGTGCCTACCCAACTGGTAGTTGACAATGGTGCCTACCCTGCTGGTAGTTCACAATGGTGCCTACTCTATCGGTAGTTAACAACGGTTTCTACCCTGCTGGTAGTCAGCAACAATTGATCATCAGACTCTCTCGATGCCTACTCGAACGGTAGTTACAAAATTTTCTCAAGTCTGGGTATTTAATGTGCACACATATTTAACTCTACTGTGGATGCATGCTAAACTTTTTTTAATGGAGATGTGCGATGATATAGCGCAGTTGCATATGTACATACCATGTTTGATGTGATGATCTAAATTTATCTTTCGAAGTCTATTGTCCTAGGTTGATGCACATACTTAATTGAATTGAGTAGATGTAGAAACACACCTCACCCTTTTTGAGGAGATTTAGAGTTTCTTTTTGTTGTTGGGCACTTATGCCCTATTTCCTTATAATTTTTATTTGTGACCATGTTGTAATGATGACTTGGGCGCCGCTGACGTCCCTGTAGGGTTTGGCCTGTTCTTTCACTGCCTAAATTTGAGCTTCGGTGTAGAGGACTCGATTTGTGAGGACTTGGTGTAGTTTGACATGTTTGATGGTGTAGATTTCATTCGCTAGACCATTAGCTAGGAGATGGGCGGCTGTGCTCCATTTCCCTATACTTTTTACTTTTATTTGTAGGACAAAGATGCCATTTGATATATATAGTTTTATGTATTTCGTCGAGATTTAAGTATAATTCTTTTCATTACTGCATATGTCATGATGCATGCATTATATGACATGGATTTGCATTTATAAATTGTGAGTAAGGATTGACCCCATGTGTGGTCTTTTGATACTGTTTTACAAACGAGGCGCTGGTTCTTTCGATTAAGGATATTTGAGGAATTTTTCCCTTCTTTTGTCATCGCAAGCTTATGCCATCGTAATTTCTTTCAGAAGTTATCTCATTTCTTTTGATGCGAAACTTGGTCTTGCCGTAGACTCCGTCCATTAAATTGAATGCAAAAAATTTCCCAGCCCGTTCACATGTTGTTACTAGGGATTCATATAAGAAACTTGTCTTGTTGATCACGTCAAGTTTGAGCAATATCTTTCAAATTAGACAAATAAAATGTGCTAACATCTTGATGGCTCAAGCCATCAGGGTTAGTATAATTTTATCAACAAGGCATATGAAGTTAAAGTTCATGAAGTTGAATGTTTATATTCACTGAGCTTTTATCTTATCGCTAAAGATTTTGAAATTGAGTATGAAAATGAATTTTTCCTAAGGAAATTGTGAATCGGTATCTTCCATGTTTAATTTTTTATTTTGAAGAAATTTTTGTTTAATAAGTTATGAAATCACAAGAAAACTTTTAAACATCCATGGTAATTGTGCATGGGTAGGATATTTTATCTTCGCTCTAAGTACCGCTCTTCATAGAATTAACTTCATATGATATGTGCACTATGAGTGATGTAACTCTTAACAAGAGTTTCATTTCCACGACCTTGCAAATTTTTCTTAATTAAACTTTTTTCTTACTATAAGTGATGTAACTTTTTCCTTTTTCTCTCGCCTAACTTGTCTCGTTTTCTTATGCTATTTAGAGTTACCCATTTAACGAGTTTTGGACTAATGACTCCTAAATCGAACGACTTTAGGGTACTAGATGTAAAGACACCCCTTCGGGTTTACTTTCTTGAGTAACAGAGGCTATACTTCTAGATAAGTCAAGTGGTCTATTCTATTTGCTCCTCAACTGAGCTTGTGTAAGGTCTGTTTTCTTAGGCTTAAATTACCCATGTAGCAAGCGTTGGGCCGGTGACTCCCAAACTAGACGGCTTTAGGGCACCAGGTGTAGAGATACCCCTCGGGCTTAATTACTCTAAAACCCCAGTCCACGATTCGGATATGCTCAGATCTCGCCTTCTTCTTCTTATAATGCTCATTTTCTTAAGCACTAAGTTACCTGTATAGCGAGTGTTGGGCCAGTGACTCCCAAACTAGACAGCTTTAAGGCACTAGGTGTAAAGACACCCCTCAAGCTTAATTACTCAAGTAACGTAGGTCACGATTCGAGAAATTAGGCTGGCTACTTATATTTATCTTTTCATTAATTGTCATTGTTGTCGCCATAGTTCCATACCGCACAACTAAGAGTTAGGGCAACCGTAAAGTGCAGACACGCATATGAGGTCAATTTTGTTTCAACTAGTGCTTTGAACTAGGATGTCGTGCCCAATCAAAAAGGTTGAATAGTCTTAATTCTCTAATCGTTCTTGTGATTCTTGCTCCACGGACGCTTATCAGAAATAATCCAATTCATAACAAGTTAAGCGAAAGTCTTCTCTTTTAAAACCTTTTTTGAAGAATACTTAACATGTATATTATCGCTAATACATGTAAAAGGAGACTGAAAGCACATAAAGTGATGAAAGAGTCGTACCTCATATATGAAGCTATGTATTCTAATAAAGTTATGATAGGAAATGTAACATCCCAAAAATTCATAAGATATTGAATGTTTAAATTAAAGGTTAAAGAATAAAACATAGAATGGAAATAGAGTAATGATTTAAAATTTTTAAAGAAGAACCAATATGGTTTACTATTTGAATAGAATTGAGAAAATAAGGGTTACAAAATTCAAAACCTAGGATGAAATTATATTTGGAAGTATATTAAGAATAAGGTATTATGTTACATTTAACTTTATGTGAATTAATGAAAGAAATTATGAGAATGATTTAAATTTTAAAAAAGAAATAAATAGATTATGAATGTGAGAAATTTATTAAGGAAATAAATTTCAATAAAGAGCTATTATAAGGATAAAGTGAATGTGTGTGTGTGTGTGTGTGTATATATATATATATATATATATATATATATATATATATATATATTTAGTGATGTGCTATATATTTTAGCAAGAGGAATGATAAGGATAAATATTTTTGACTTATGATAAGTATGTATGTGATTAAATAAATAAATATATTAAGTATATATATTTATTTGTTATATAAAGAAAAATTAAATAGAAAGTTACATAACCTAATTATAAATTAGGTATTGGAATTAAATAACCTAAATGGTTATCTTTATTTAGTGGTCCTAGTATTTTAATTATATAGTAGTGACCTAATCTAAGAGATTTGTGGATCATGTCTCCACCTACTAAATTAATTTGTATGAATATGTGAGTAATTGAATATGAATATTATGTGTTTTTTTATTTGTTTATTATATGAATAAATAAAAGAAACTAAGGTAACCTAATTATATGTTAGGAATGAAAAATTGAATAACTTAATGGTTATGTTATGAGAGAATAATAGTATTTAAAATATATACTAATCCCAAGAGATTTAATCTATACATCTCAATTAATTAATTTTATAACCTCATTATAGTAAGTCTATTTGTGTTAAGAAATTAAATGTACATGAGTAAGGATTTGTATTCCAATTGAGTAAATGGAAACCCTAATTAAACGATTAGGGTTGGATAAAATTTAAAGTATTGGACTATGATAATTTGCAAAGCCCAAGAAATTAATTAGAGAGCCCAACACATTAATTAAGTGGCCCAAGCTAAGTCTATTTTACTATCTCAATTTATTAATTTTATAACTTAATGAAAGCAAGTTTAATTGGGTTATAAAATTTAATATACAAAAGCAATGGTTTAAAGTCAAAATGTGTAGAATAGAAACCCTAATTAAATAATTATGGTAGGATAAAAAGGAAAGTATTGGGAGATGTTAATTTTTCTGTGGCCCAAAGAAATAATTTTAAAACCCAAGACATCAAATAAAATGGTCCAAGCTTAGCCCAATTGAAAGGGGGGGGGGGCATTTTAGACATTAAGTATACTAAATATTACATTAAAAGAAAACAAAATTTGGAGGATATTAAGGCCACTTGGCCGGAAATATTAGGAGAGGAAAAAGGTGGAGCATATCATCATTTTCAAACCACATGTTTCAAAAGATATTTTCACATTAAGGTATGTGTCAAAACTTTTAAGGAGCCACCACATTTATCTAGATTAGTAAGTAATATGGTAATGATTAAAGGAGAGATGTAGAGCAAGAAAGTGGGGGAGATATGTATAGACATATATCTTATATCTATACATTTATTCCAACAAAAACCTAATCCATTCTCTTTCATCTTTTATACTATTTCATTTTCTTCTCCTAACTAACAAAGCAAAGCTAGCGAGAGAGAGAGAGAGAGAGAGAGAGAGAGAGAGAGAGATAATTCAGTGGGTAAGAGGAGAAGTAGAAAAAGGACTTTCAACATTGATGTACCCTAAGTTCAACTCATACTTTGGAAGAGAAAGAAGAGTAGCCCAAAAATCAAGGTATAAACTATAAGTTTAAAGCTTTTATTTCCTTTTCTTTTGTTAATTTAATGGAATATGGAGTTTGTGTTTTTCAACTTAAAAACTATAGAATTATATGATTTATAGTGTGTCATGTTTAGATCTAACATATATGAGTATTAGAAAGTGAATCAAAATGAGAGAAAAGAAACTAGTTTTTTTTAAAGTTTAAAAATCCTAGTTTTCTCTTCCTTTGGTCAACAACCGTTTTTGATCTACACCTACTTTTTTTGTGATCCGTCAAAAAGAGGTGCTAGATATGTAAGCTAACTACTAAACCCAAGTGGTATCACTTAAATATGCTGAGTTCTTAGTCCGTAGTGGCTATTTTAGCAAAAATAGTTTCATTTTTTTGAAAGAGAAATAAACTATTTTTTGGCTAGTCACTGCCAAGGGAAGTTTCATCATTTTTATAACATTCAAAAATTCTGGAAAAATTTGTGATCATAATATGATGAGTTATCTTTCAAACCCAAGGGGAATCAGTGAAAATGGAGTTGTAGATTTTTGTATGGACTTTTTTTGGCAAAGTAGGCAAAAGTAGAAATTTCAAAAAATAAACTACCCAAGATTTTGCAAGGGTAGTTTTGTCAACTTAATTTTTGAAATAAATTCTGGCCTTTTGGGATATGAACATATATGATATCATTCCGACTTAAATTGACCAAGTTATGGTCATTTAAATTTTTTGGATTTTTCGACGAAAACGGCTATAACCGGAGTTCTATAACTGTGAAGGCCATGATATTTAAATTGGAGGTTTACGTTAACACGTGTAAGATTATGCCAAGAGATGGGAATTTCTGGAGTTGAGCATGATGGGGACGAACTAAAAAGGAATTTTGAAAAATACTAAAGGGAGTTGAAAAATTTTAGAAAAATTATTTTTGTGTATGAAACATATGTGTATATTTTTGGCCAAATGATAGAAAAATAATAAGTTGATTTGGCATTTTTGTGAAAGGAATTAATGAATTTAGCTTGCTAGATTGAACATCAGTTGAATCCAGTTTGCTGGATTGGAAAACAGTTTATTGAATTAAAATTCACTTTCAATCTAGGTTGCTGGATTTAAGGATTAGTGAGTCCAGGTTGCTGGATTGAAAGATTAATGAATCCATGCTTGCTGGATTGGAAGTCAGTTGAATCTAGTTTGTTAGATTGGAAAACAGTTTACTAAATAGGGAATTAGTTTTAATCCAGGCTTACTGGATTGAAAATCAGTTGATTCCAGTTTGTTGAATTGGAAAACAGTTTACTGAATTGAAGGATTAGTGAATCTAGCTTGCTGGATTGGAGGATTAGTCAATCCAGGTTGCTGGATTGATATGTTTTAATAATCCAGATTTTAGTATTAGTAATCTGTTTACTAGATTATAGAAAAGAACTTATAATATGAAAGATTAAAGTGTTAAATCATAAAGTATATGATATAGTGATTGAAAAATTATCAAAGGACGATAATAACAATGATGTTTTAAGGTGTAATCTAATATTTGATTATGTGGTTAAGGGTTAGCTAATTTATTGATAGAGTAGTTGTATTTTGGGATAATATATATTATGCTAATTAAAAGATCAATCTTACAAATGATAGGTCTTTCATGAGAGATTAAATTATATCGTTTGGCAGTAATCGACGGTACATGCAGTTTTCCTTAACTCAAACTTGAGTTGTATTTTCAAAGAATGTTAGTGAATAATTATTGTTGATTATTCACATCTATACTGATTATTGATTCGCACTTAATGCATGTTGCATATGTTCATCAGGTATGAAAGGCTTATCACCTTCATTACCATATGGTTTAGTTAAAGTGTTCATGGTCATTGTTACCCTCCAAACATTATTGATTCAGTTATTCAATTATTGAAACTTGACTCATGTTATTTCACAATTATTACATTATTGAAAACTTGAAAGCTTATTATTTCTTTCCAATCGTGATATATCTTCACTTGTATTTAAAACTTGCTAGGCAAATTTGTTGCTCCCCTTGCTATATCATGATCACGTTTTCAGATTTAGGTGAAGGCTTGAATAAAGGCAAAGGCAAAGAAAAATAACAGAATCGGATTGTTATGAAGTTAAAATTGTAAAAAGTATTTAATGCAAATGGCATTGTAAATCTAATAAGATATTAAAGGTATGTATTAAGTTAAGGTTATAGAACTTGGGGATTATGTTGTAAAGACTTATTATATAAATAATTTATGTTTATATCTTCCACAGTAGTAATAGAAATGATGTATCGTAACGTACTAGATCTAAGGTAAAAAGTACCCAAATTTGGGGACGTTATAGGAAAAGACCGAATGATCGTACTGGATTGCCAGTGAGTTGATATGAGGAAAGCTCTACTAATGATGAACCATGCTGATGGTGCTGACTAGTGCATTTTCATTGTTAGGATGGTTGATGAATGCCCCAGTGTTGAGTTATCGTTGTTTCCAAAATTTCCCCTGTTTTGTTTGTTGTACAGGTTTTAATATCTGGTTGTCGCTAATTCTGAAATTTCCCTAGCCTTTCTTGTCGTCTGGGATAGTTTCTTTGACAGATAGGCTGATAAGATGCCGAGATCGGAAGAGTCTTTTACCTCTGGACCCATATGGTTAATAGGTAGTGGATTTTGGCTTTAATGCTTGGATGCCCTAGTCATTGTTTTTGACTTGTAGGAGCAATTAGCATTGATAATTTTCTTCTAATTTGACGAAGATTTGTGACGGAGGGTGTCTAAAATCTCATCTTGGTTTGTAATGTGATGGCTTCAACCGTGTTTGATTTGATTTGCAAGGTTTAATTTATGGCATTTTTCTCAAGGAATAGGTCGCGGGTTTGAGATAGACTTTTTCGTGACGGTCTCCCCTATACTTTTGTAGGTCAAAGGAGATCAAGTCTTCTCGCACTTTAGGAGTGATGAGTTGCTAAGGGTTTGCATCTTAGGATGAATGTTATTTCATCACTATTATTGGTTGTCTTAATATATCACTACCTCTTCCTTTTGAGACTTGCTTCAGATTTGATGGACTGACATTGAGGTGTCATTATATCTTCACAACAAGGATCGTCGACCTTGAGGGTTTTTCTTAGGTGTAGGCTCTTTAGGATTAATTTGGTGTCTTGAGACTAGTATTTGGGTATAGATTTTTCTTTTGAGGGTTATACCACACCATAGATGGTTTCCTACGTACTCCTATGCGAGGAGATCAGGTCTACGTAGTGCGCGCTTGGCCAAAATGGTTTGAAAAGTGTTTATTTGGGTTTATTTTTTAGCTGAATTTTGGGTTTAGATGTTTCTTTTGAGGATTAGATTGCACCATAGATGGCTGCCTACTTACTCCCATGTGTGGGGGAGACCAGGTCTACATAGTTCACGCTAAGGATAAGACTTGATTAGTTTTTTGATTTTTTGATTATTTTTTGATTTTTTTATACATGGAAAGTAAAATACATAACACTAAGAAAGTGATACCATATCCACATCTCTTGGAACTAATAACTTTATCTTCTGGATCTACGTCTTCCTAGCTAGCTGAGGCCTAATAGTCTAGTTGTCAGTAGTTATGTTGCCTTTGTGGCTCGCGATAGAAGTTACCTCCTGGTCATGCATATCTTCAATCATTGCCATAACTTGATTGCCTTCTGATTTAGCACATCCCTTAAGGCTGCTCAAACTGTACCCATCGCAAAACGGGATGAACTCTTGATTCGTTGATGGGTTGGCTTCCCTAGCAACTTCACCACCTTTTTCTTCATTTATTCCTTCATATTTTTTATGGGCTTGAGAGGATTTAACAATGAAGTATCTCTCGAAATGTTGTTGTATTTCTTGCAAGGAACTTTCCTTTTTGGGTTTTTCTACACTAGGAAGGATTAGTATTTCCTCCTCATCATCTAACTTTTGGCAACAAAATATTTGACAGTTGTGGAATCTGTGATACCCCCAAATCTGGGTACTTCATTCCCACAAGATTTGGTGCTCACTATCCAAAATAATTGCATCTAACTACCCATAATCAAGGATAAAGACAAAACTTAAATAACTTAAACAATAATCCTCCCCATTAAAGGGTTACATCAACTTAACAAATCCCAGGTAATCTAACCTTAAATTATTACACAAGTCTGCAGAATACATCAATATAATTAAATAAGTCTCATAACATAGGTTCTATTAAATAAAACCAAACAAGTCTTCATCATTTGGACATCTTGCCCTTGCCCTTGCTAGAAGACGGCTCATCAAATTTCTCAACTTTAGTTGCAGTGTTAAATGCAAGAGTGAGCAAATAATTGCTCACTAATATAAAGATAACAATAGCAATAACATAAGAGTAAACAATGAATACTGAATAATAAAGAACTCATTCTTTGAATCAAGATTAGGAAACAAGTTCAAGATTAATATCTGAGGGTCTTATGACCATGAACTGTGTACCAGGTTACTAAGTATTTTTACCTCAACCTTTAATAGTCATTAGACTATACGGACCTTTCCTTTCGTACTTAGGGTATCAGCCCTTCGTACCATGTATTGTGCACAAACATCTAAACACTAATGCATACTTAATCCCCTATATTAGGGTTGTTCATCTCAGTTTGACTTAGGATTTCCGCACTAAATAAAGTTTAGTTTGGATTAGCTTAACAATGGTTCTAGAATTTTAGAATGGTTATCAACTATGGACTAGTCATTCCAATAAAGATTCACTAGCCATTTGGGGTTCAGTACAATAACTAGGTATTGAGTAACAATGTTTAAGACAAGAATGAAATCACAACAATATATAGTTGAATAAACATTGCATATCCAATAGACTTTTTTCAAAGGAATTAGAAATTCTTGTTTGAAACAATGAACATCTCAAGATTTGAATTTAATGAGCAACAACGATTAGAAACTCCCTCAATATGAACAAACATATGGAGCTATCTTAATCAAACAATTTCAAGTTCAAGGTTAGGAAGCTTTCTTAGTGAAAAGTAAGAATTAGATACTTTCATAACAATAATAAACAAGATAGGATAAGGATATTGCTTTATATAAAGAAATAAGGTTTAGGAACTTACCTCACGCGTAAGCTATACAATTATAAGACACGTTCATCAAAACCCTACATATATCATTAAAATCACAATACCGATTAGTTACACTAACATTAACCCTATATGTTTAGTTCTCATTTAAATCCAACTTGTTAACCCAATTCAAATTCTGACTTTTGAATTAACATCATGTCACCAATCTAAAATCGTAAGGCTATCATAGCAATATAACCTTTACTCACATCTTAAGACTTAAACAAATACCAAATTAAAGTTTTTGACAACTTATTTACTTCACAATTTGAAACAATTAACTACATGTTTACAATCTATTATAAAACTTCATTAGATGTTTAACACCTTATCATGCATCTTAGACTAGGTTAAACCAACACGACATGAACTGAAAACTAAAAAAAAAAAACTGCTTCTGCTCAGGGGAGGGCGCAACTGCGTTACCCCAAGCCTAAGCACCGGCCACAAGTATAATTTAAGCGATTCTGTTGTTTCATCCTTGACACCTGCCGTAGCAATTGCTATTTGGTGTGTGAAACAAGAACACCGCCGCATCGCTTCTAAAACTGATGCAATCCAAAACATCCAATGTTCATAGCAACATGGTCAAACCCATACACTACAAACCTTTCCAAACCACATAACATATACACTTAATGATTATAACACCTAAATCAATCATAAACAACCAAAATTAAGGGACTAAACCATATTTTTGTTGTTTTTGTCAATTTCAACACATTTAGCTATTTTAATCACCAAATCCTCCTTTCTTAACCAAATCAGTCCATTACACATGCATTGTTTTCGTTTCATGACATATTAACACAATTGATAACTAAATTTACAGATTACCATCTAAATTAAACATAAATTTTAATTCTAAAATCAACCTTTTAGTATAAATTCAACCAAAAACCAATTTCTTCTTCTTAAACATAACTACACATGCATTTAATACTCCAAAATCGTTTATAAACAACATATAACATATTATAAACCATCTATTACATACCTAACCACCATTCTATCAAATCATCAACTAAATTTTCATTTTTTTCCAAAAGAAAACTCAAGAACAAAAATCTCCATTCTAAAACATTATTCCATGAATTTGATCACTAAAATGATTTATAGATGACAACTATCAGATTTTACAAGATTATACATACATATAATTAATATTCTCACAAATTAAAAGTCCACTTTAAAAAAAACTCAAGAACATATAACTGAAATATAAGTTAGATTATACCTTAAATTCCTTGTTTACACTAGAAAAGATGATTAGCAAGCTTGTTCCCTTGATTCCCAAAGTCTCCTCTTCTCTAATTTCTCAATTTTCTCTCTACCTCTATCTCAATTTTCTCTGTATTTTCTCTGCTTTCTTTAGACTTAGGCTTAACTAGATGATAGCACGTAAAGGAAACAAAATTGATAAAACATATAATATAATACGCAAACTTAAGTTTTCAGGTAAAAAACCCAATGGGTTCAGCTATTACAAACACCAAGAGACACAAGGCCATGTTTGACTAGTCTCAAATAGTTTTTTTTTGCAAGGCCAAGTTTGGCTAGTCTCAAATATCCCCTTTTTAGTTTATTTTTATATCCTCCTTATAATATGGTTCTTATGTCACACCAATTATACAAACTAATTTAATTTAACTAAATCACAAATCAAATTAACATTTGCCTTATAATTATAGTTCTCATAATTAATTATAATTTTATTTAACAAACCAATAATTCACTAATTAAATTAGATTAGAACGACATTATAATTATCTTATTACATTAAATCTTCAAATCATAAAATCATCATACATTAACTTAATTATTATAACATACTTTAACTAAATTAATGCACAATAATTCCATTAAATATTTATTTATCTCAATAAATAAATAAATTTAAATATTTATTTAATTTAATAAATATTTAAAATTAATAAAATTAATTACAAAATTCTCGTTCATTACATAATCTACTTCTGGTCATGGGAATTTTTATCTTCAGTTCTCCATTTTTAATGAGATTATGGATTTTGTGGTGCAGATGCTAACATTCCTCGGTCGGATGTCCCGGTGCTCCGGAATGATAAGCACACATCTTGTTGAGATCATAATGCCTTCCTTTGGGATTTACAGGTAGAGCAAGCTCAGTGATCTTTTTCTTCGCAACCAATAGTGTTAACATATTTTCCAACGAGTCATCTAAAGGCGTGAATACCCTTCTCCGCCTACTCTTCCCGATTCTCGGTGCCATAAGATTTCGGTGGTTTTCTAGTGTTTGGAATGTTGTTTGATATTTCCTCTTTAGGAATTCGCATTCCTTCGGCCGATTTTTCCTTTGGTGAGATCTTCTAGTAATTTTATCATTCCAATTTTCCTATCCTTTCAGCCTGCTTTGATCTTCCTCAGTTAGCTAGCTTATTTTAGGGGGAGATTGGGTTACATTCTGGCTAACCTCTTCATTCTCTTGGTTTCTTAATAATTGAGTGAAAATCTGCCTTGTATCCTGAAGTTGGCACACTATTAGCTTAGCTAGTAGAGTTACTTGATTTTGAATCGTCTCCAATTTTTTGGTTTATTGTCATACCCTCCTCTGAATTTTCCCACTCTAGGACATTTTTCTATTCCTTTGGGGGTATTCCTCCATACTTCGAATGTACTTACGATTTGGACACACTTTAGCGCTTCTTGACTCGATTATGTTCACTTCTTCCGTATCATGCTGCATCAGAAGGTTGGTGTTGACATTTGGATGGTTAGGTTGTTGAACCACAAAATCACCACTTTCGATCAGATTTTGGATTTTTTTTGCTTTAAGGACAAACAATCTAATGTATCGTGTCTTGGAGACCCTGAATGGTAAGCACATCTCAGGCTTGGATTGTAACTTTTTTCTTTTTGGATTAAGAGGTGGAGCCAATTTAGTAATTTTCATCTGGTTGATCAATAATGCTAATATGTTTTCAAGGAAATCGCCTAGTGGAGTGAACACCCGATTTTCTATTCTTTCAAATTTTCTCTTTCTGTCCTACCATTGGTTAAATACGGTCTATTGTTATAATGACATATTACCTTCATTCTTCCAAATAGGGGGGGACTATGGTTAGGTATCCTAGATTGCCCCTGTAAAATGAGGGATAGATCTTCATCGCCTTTTTTGGGTATCTCTTTGGGAGCACTAGCATAGTTGTTAGATTGTATATGCTCGGCAACTACTTCCAAAGCCGCGAGGTCTTTAATCTTGCCCGCTTTCAAACCTATCTTCGCCATTTCTCCATGTTTTATCATTTCAGAGAACGGTTTGCCTATTCCTTCCAGGATCCTTTTATAGTAAGGTGCCTCTTGGATGTCTATGAAAGTTATCACCATCTCATTTTTGCTCATAGGCGGGTTTACTTGAGTTGCTATTCGCCTCCATCTTTGTGCATACTCATTGAATGAATCAATGTTCTTCTTCTTGACTTTAGTCACCTAATACTGATCCAATGTCATTTGTGATTGGAAACTATATTGATTTAGGAAGGCATGAGCCAGCTCTTCCCAACTGTGGATTTTGGCATTGTGAAGTCGAGCGTACCATGCTCTAGCTTCTCTAGTTAGACTTTTTTGAAATAATTGCATTATCAGCTTTTCGTTCTTTGCATAGGATCTGAGTTCTCTGATGTATACCTTTAGATGGGTATAAAGATCACCTGTTCTATTATACTTTTAAAAATTTGGGAACTAGAATTTCTCTGATAATGAGACCCTGGGAATATGCAGAGATCTCTATAGTTAACACTTCCAAATGATCCTGTTCCTTTTATAGACCGAATGGTTTCTTCCATTTGTTGGACTTTCTTTCTTATATCACCAATTTCTCGGTCTTCCTTGAGATTTATGATTTCAGGGGTTTTGTTGGTTCCTTCCCTAGATCGAGATTTAGGTATTTGAATTTCTAATTTTTTGTTAGTATTTTGATTGCCACTTTGTACTGAGGACTCTGTTTGAGTGGGTATCTGTTAACCTTGAGTGCTTTTACTTTGTTCTATTAGTAAGACAGCCAGCTCTGCTATTTGATTTCTGAGTCCCTCAAATTCTTCTCGAGATACATGGGTAGATTCAAGTGGAGAACTTGTAGCCATGTCTGAAAATAGACTTTGTGCCTTTTTAGACTTTGATCAAGTGGTAGGACCAATAGTCATCAAAAAGAGCATGTACTTTAGTCCTAACAAACACTAACAATATGCATGTTATGCAATGTGTCAGTTTTTAAGGGGTTTTTAATGTTTTCTTACAAAACAAATGTTAGTTATTTTGATGATAAGATAGGATGACAAGATTTGATATTTGACATAAAATTTTAATACTTGACAGAATTTGATAATTAATATTTAACATGGAATTGAAATGGAAAGGTATGAATAGACTTCCCTTCGCATTTGGTTTCTCAGAGGCTGACCTATCTTAGGTTTACTCTCATGGGCTTTTCAACATAAAGGTTCCCAGATCATCGCAATCTATTAGATTGGAATTTAATCTGATTTTTCAATTAGAGCAAATCTGAGTGGCGCCTTTCCTGAGCCTCGCGGGATTATGCTCCACTTGAGTCTAGTAATCAGCCACCGACAGGTTTGCCTCCTGGTGGAGGACTCACACAACATATATTCACATACATCGTGTCTCACCGTATGCAATATGATGACATTGTGCGAATCACTAATATAAAGTGATGTAAATAAAGCATTCATTCACATCCATTTAATGTAAAGATATTATTCATCACACACATTCAGATAAAAGGGAATTGAAAAGATTGAAATGCAACTTAAGCCCTCTACTGTCCCCAACAGAGTCGCCACCTGTCGACGTCGAGAATTTTTCTTAACGTATTCTCTACCCTTTAGATTTTTGCTATGTTTGAGTTTATCTTTCTTAAAGGTGAGATTTTAGAAAAGACAGACATAAATGTCGATGAGGGAGCTTTTCTTTTGTTTAAGCACTGTAAATCTCTTCTGTAAACACTTCTATACATATATACTACAACATATCAAGTTTTAAACGGTGGAAATTGAGTTTAAAGGTGCCTGATGAGTGCATTT
Organism: Panax quinquefolius; assembly: GCA_020205615.1. Classification (NCBI taxonomy): domain Eukaryota; kingdom Viridiplantae; phylum Streptophyta; class Magnoliopsida; order Apiales; family Araliaceae; genus Panax; species Panax quinquefolius. Next base: position 40,924,492 of record CM035158.1, on the reverse strand, counting down.
TATACCTACGAATCGACCGGGTTCCAATTTGGACTTAAACAGTGTTGTTCCTGTCTATTTCCATAAAGTTTTACGTGTGTTGGTGTTTTTTTTTGTATGTAGGTTCATTATGTGATAACTTGGTTACAATGGTGGCGATGTGGTGCAAAGCAGCATTGAAAAGAAAAAAATTAGCAAGTCCTGCAGTTAGACCCCCACCGGGGTGGGCCTAAAAGCAAAGAAAACCCCCGCCAGGGCAGGGGAGCACGTGGAAAACAATATTAAAACCCCCTGCCGGGGCGGGCTATTACAAGCTAAAGACCCCCATTGGGGCGGGGGTATGCAGACAGAGAGAAGAAATTGGTTGTGATTCTAACTCTACAGTGGCTTGGACTGGAGAACTTTGGCATGGATTGGGACTGTGTGTGGACATTTTTCTATCTTTATTACTTAGACATAAGAGGATACAATAGAGATTAATCAGAGACACAATCAATTACACTTGGAGTCATAATTTTCAGAGAAGTCATTGGTGGAGCAGAGAGCAGAAGGTCAAGATCACAAGAATTACAAATTTGAGTGAGGATAAGGGTTGTGTTTTACTATTCTTTGTCTTTCAATTCAATTTTTGTAATTGGGATGATGAATTCTTTACTTTATTCAGTTTTTAATTCATTGATTATGAACTAAATTACTTATTAAGCTTGCAATGGATCTTTAATGTTGAACGATGATTATCATGCTTTGATTTCAGTTCAATAATACTATGTATTTAGTTCATCTATTATGATTTATACTTAATTTATGAATTGCTTGATCACCAATTTTATGTGGATTTATATGGACTCAAGAGATGATGTATGAATCTAGACCTAATCACAATAGCATGTGTTCATGATTTCTGCGTTTTGATGGAATTCTTGATGTATGATTAGGATAGAGATATACCTAATATCGCATGTAATTGGTTAAAGAACTTTGAATTTAAACCTTATTTGAATGTAATTCACATAGATATATAGTGAATTAGTTAATTAAGGTGTTTGGCTTAATTCTATCAAATTGTGGGTTTAAGTTAATACGGTGTTAGTGCATCGAGAGATGGCTAATTCTAATTTAGTGTTCTTGATTAATGAACTCAGATAGCGAATTGAATTGGAATTAAGTGTGATAATCAGAGTGAAACTTAAAAGTGAATTTGTAAGCTTAATTCTCCATTATCTGATTGAAATTTACCGTTATTAGTTGTGTTGATTTGTTTTGATTTTTAGTTTATTAGTTTTTAATTAGTTACAATCATTAATTCGATTAGTTTAATAAAATTGAAATAATATAAAGCTGGTAATTGTTAGATTAAAATTCATACTTGTCTCTGTAGGAACGATACTCTACTTACTATTATATTACTTGTTGATCACGTATACTTGCATGTTGGGCTGAAATTAAAATAACCCAAAACATTTTTGGCGCCGTTGCCGAGGACTAGTTTTGATTTTATTACTTTCAATATTAGTTTAATTAGTTAAGTTTTAGTTAAACATTTTTCTTTTTATTTTTGCTCTTCCTTGTTTCAGGATTTCTGACTTGGTGCATGCAAACTTGGTCAAAGAAACCAGACTTGTTTACTTTCAAGGACGATATCGAGAAAAGGTTTCAGAGACTCAATAAATGGATTAAGGACACTAAGGAGAATTTGGATAAACAGGAAGAAACTATGGCTGTAGAGGATTAGAAAGCGTTGAGGGATTATGCTACTCCCAAAGTCACTAAGATACAGTCGAGAATTACCATGCCTGCGATAGCTTCAAATCACTTTGAGATCAAGCCTAAGACGATACATGTAACGATCGAGAAATTTGTAATTTAATTTAAATATTTATTGAATTAAATAAATATTTTAAATAATTTATTTATTGAGGAAATAAATAATTGATAGATTGTGATGAATTAATATAGTAACTAAATTAATTAATGTTAATTGAATTGAATAATGATAATTTTATTTGAAGGATTTAATTTAAGGAAATAATTAAATTAAATCAATTGCTTAATATTTAAGAAGATAATTAAATTAAATGAATTGTTTAATTTAAAGGAAGTGAATAAATTAAACAAAGTGACGTTTCTAATTTATTAATTAAATTAGATATATAATTATTAAATTATTTATTATAAGCATAATTATAATAAGAATATAATTATTATAATTATAAATTATAAGATATTTAATGGTTACATGTGTGACAAGTAGTAACTAAATAATATAAATCTTATTTAAATAATCTAGTATGGGGAATTAGTGTGTAACCAAATGTAGCCTTATGGCTTTTGGTTTATTTTAACTGATGTGAGCCTTTTTGTTTTTAACCTGACGTACGTGGGAAAAAGGGAGTCAATGTATATTATGCGTGATATATTTTTCCTAAGGATAAATAACATTGAATTGCAAAGTGGAAAACACAGAGATTTTAGAGAAGGAAGATCACAGTGGTTTTGAGAGATAATCACCATTTCTTGCTAGCATACAACTAGGGTTTGTTAAGTCAAGGTATATTCTACTTCTAAGGTTTATGTCTAAGTTTCCATGTTCATTTTCTGTAAATTGCTAAGTCATGTTGTGTTGAAATATACATGTGTATATGGTTTATAAACTGATAATCATCATATATAATGGATACTTGTCGGTCAAATTTGTGAGAAATTGGGTTGTAGGAAGGAAAAATAATTAACAGCATTCATATTTGAAAAATGGCTTTAGAAAGTACCAAATTTCATGCCGTATATGTGTTGTAATCTGCGAATTGAAGTTGGATTATGATAATATGTTAAGAAGCAAAAACAACTTAGTTTAAATCATTTCAATTGATTAAGAAATGAGTTCGTGACGATCAAATTCGTTAAAAGTGTAAAAATGAAGAAATTTGGGAAAAACTATGGTTTTGATAACTCAAAATGATGTATATGTAACGTTTTGTATATAGAATGGTGTTTAGCATGTGTAACAATAATAATACAAAGTTTTAAATGTTGAAGTTGGGTGATTTTCTGTGGAATTCAGATTTTTGGCCAAAGTAAAGTCTGATTTCGAGTTTCTGCAAACAAAAGCTGGGCCGAGGCATCGCTAGAGCACGCTGTGATTTGTCGCATGGACACACTGCATTTAGTAGCGTCTTGCGCTACATCCTGTGATAACCCGATTGTATTCATTGGCGTGGCCGCTGCTTAGTAGCCGATCATGAGCAGTGAAGTCTCAGCTTAATTGCAGTCATGCGTAACGGACTTGGGTTAGTTTAGCATGCATGTTAAGGATATTAAAACATAAAGTGGACTACAATAACAGATTGTAAGGTGTTGTAATACAAAGTGTAAAAGAGTTTTAGGAGATTGTTAATTGAGTTATATAATGAAACTAAAAATGATGTTTTCAAAAGTTAGAAATGAACGAGTAAGTTATGTTGGCTCGTAATGCGATTTCAGATTCGTATATTCATATAACTAATTGTTATTGCGATTGTAATGGTATGTGTAGGGTAATTGGAGATTATTTTACACTTGTGTAGCTTACAAACAAGGCAAGTTCCTAAACCTTAACTCTTTACATTGAGCAAGCTTTCTTACTTCATTCTTTTCATATTGAATGCATGTTCCCATTCCTAAATCGTTATTGTACAAGTTCCTAAAATTCTTGTAAAGTTGAGCAAGCCTAATTTATCTTGAGTATGTTTGTGCAAGCTCTTGTAACCTAATTCGTTACATCGAGCGAGCTTTATTTTCCTTAATATCATTTGAAGCATATATTGTTCTAATACATTGATTCATAGAAGATTGTTCTAACTCTTTTGAATATATCACTTTGCATGTATATCATATTTATTCAATTATATATTGTTGTTATTCGATCCTTGATCTTGATAATCTTGTTCAATTCTAGATTGAATATATTAAACCCTTATTGATTGAATTAGTCTACTATGGAATAGTGTTCTAAAATTCTAGAACCACTAATAAGCTAGTTCCAAACTAAACTTTCTTTAGTGCAAAAATTCTAAATTCAAGCTGAGACGAACAACCCTGGCATAGGAGATTTTGTATGTGTAACGTTTAGATGTTTGTGCACAATAAATGGTACAAAGGGCTGATCCCCCTAAGTAAGTTAAGAAGGGTCTGTATAGTCTAAATGACTGTTAAGGTTGAGGTAATAATACTTATACACCGGAGACATAGTTCGTGGTCTTAAGACCCTCAGATATTGATTTCGAACTTGTTTTCTATATTTGATTCGTAGAGCAAGTTCATTATGGTTCAGCATTCGTTGTTCACTCACATGTTGTTATCATTACTACTTTCTATATCAGTGAGCAATTGTTTGCTCACTCTTGTATTTAACACTGCAGCTAAAGTTGAGAAAGTCGATGAACCGTCTACTAGCAAAGGAAAGGGCAAGATGTCCAATTGTTGAAAACTTATGAGAATTTTATTTTAATGAATTATGTTAAAGACTTGTTTTAATGTGTGATATATTCCGTAAACTTATGTAATAATTTTAAGGTTAGATTATCCGGGATTGTTTTGAAATGATGTAACCCTTTAACGGGGAAGATTATTGTTTAAGTTATTTAAATTATGTCTTTATCCTTTGATTATGGGTAGTTAGATGTAATAGTTTTTGATAAGTGAGAACCAAATTCTGTGGGAATGAAGTACCTCAATTTTGGGGTGTCACAGGTTGGTATCAAAGCTTTAGGTTATGAACCATAGGTGGGGAAACCTTAAGAAGTAACCTTTAAAGAGACAAAAAATATAGAGGTGTTTGACTCATATCGAGTTTTAAGGAATGGATTAAGGTATCCATTGAAGCTAAACAATAAAAGACATTATGTGCTATGTGTTAATAACTTATGTGCTCGCGAGTATCAAAAAATGTTAAGTAAAACATAAAATATTTTGTTGTCAGGATGTCTAACGAAGGAGGATCCAGTCCAGCTAAGGAAGCGATACCTCAGATACCTATAGACGATGAACCCCAGGATTTTCACGTAGTGCGGGAGTAGTTGATCCAGGAGGATGAGCCTGTGACCGATCTCGAGGAGGATAGTTCTGAGGAGATAGAGGAGGATGATGAGGAAGAGGATCCTGAGGAGTTTCCACCAAACTCCATATCAGCTGAGATGTATGACACTCTGTACGATCGTAATGTAGAATTACAAGACGAGGTTGAGGAGCTGAAGGAGTTTGTTGAGATGCATCATGCTGCGGTAGAGGAGAAGGATGCGGAGATTCAGGAACTCGACTCAAAACTTGGAAATACAGAGTGGGATCTGGTTCATATAAAGGGTCAGCATGAAGACCTGTTGGCAGTAAATGAAAAGATGAAGACTGATATAGAGAAATTGAAAGATGACTTCAAAGAGGAATCAACTAAGTGTGCAAGAGCAGAGGATGCTTGGATGAAGGCGACTCAACGTGCAGACCATGCTGAGGCTAAAGTCTAAGTGAAGAAAGCTAAGATGAAGGAGATGGATTACGCTTTTAATTCGGTGGTTGATAGGGCCCAGGATCGAGTCTATTATTACCCACCTCAGTTTGAGAATTCGTCGTGGTTCGTGATGGATCGTAGAACAGCGTATCGTATCATGGAGGAAGAGCGTCGAGAAGCCTTATGACGTCTTAATACGTGTTGATAGAGATAATAATAACAATAATAATGTGTGGTTAATTATGTGAATAAATAAATTGTGAACCCCTTATTTTGAGATAAATAAAGGGATAGTATGAGCCTGTAATCCTGAAACTTGTCTAGTTCAAGAAAGAGAATGTTTATAGCGATTATGCTATCCTGAGTATGTTCTAAAACGTTATGAATAAATAAAATATCAAGGTTTATTTGAAATGTTATGTGATATAGCTTTAGTCTTGGAATGTTTAAGTTAAACTTCAAATACCCAAGAAGTTGAGTAATGAACTAATAAGCGTATATTTTAACAGAAGATGCCTCCTAGAAGAAGACAACCACGTCAGCAAGCACCTCTTGAGGGGTCTACTAATAATAACAACGAGACCAATGTTAATCCAGTTTAGCAGTTGGTAGCTCTGTTGACGGGTGCACTTGCGAGTCAACCACAAGCTCAAGTCACGACCTTTAAGGAATTCAAAGCGGTTGGACCGCCAAAATTTCAAGGGTTTATGAATCCAGTGGAAGCCCAAACCTGGATCATGAAAATGGAGAAGGTGTTCGACATTGCTAGAGTTAACGAGGATAAAAAGACTGCGTTCGCAACGTTCATGCTGAAGTCTGAAGCTAGCTACTGGTGGCAAGTAAATAAGGTTTGTGGGGGACAAGGAGTGATAGCATGGGATAGATTTAAGGAGATGTTTTTTGAAATATACTTTCCAGCGAGTTCTCGAAATCAGTTGGAAGTACAATTTCTTGAGCTGAAGCAAGGAACAATGATAGTTGTGACGCCCCCAAAATAGGTATACATCACCTATTCTGAGTCGCCAAATACATGGTACAGAATACAAATACAATCTTAAATATACAACATGAGCTGTGAGTTTTAATACAAATATTGTCTTCTATACAGTATTCAAACTCAAAATAAGTGCTCAATACAATTATTAACACACTATTTCATAGAATAGTGAGGAATAGTAATGCTATCCTCTGGATCGTCACTCCGTTCCCTGGCTAGTCCCTGCTACGTTCTCATTTCCTGAAGAGAACAATGAAAGCAAAAGGGTGAGCTCAACTAGCCCAGTAAGAAATATTATGACTAAGATAATGCAGAATAAATTATCCTTAGCCTTCAATAGTGTTAAACTGATACAATATAACAAACATCAAGTTTAATTGCAGCGGAATAAGCAATCCATTAAAAGAGTCAATTAGAGAATAAAATCTACTATCTTCTATGTTTTAAAAGGTTTTTCATCATTTTTATCATTTGAGACTCGACAATAAATAATCCATATCATCCACAAGACTACTACCGAGGATATTCATTAGTATCACAACCACAAATTATCCATGCACTACATGCCAAGGATATTCGTGTATTCATCAATGGTAATGATCATGCCAACAACTTTCCATCAATGCACTACGGGCTAATGAGGACTTTTACCACATCATTTGTAACATTACGGTCATGATTATACCGATTAATCCCTGGTCATAATCATACCAAGTCCATCTATGCACTACAGGCCACAAATGACTTTCAACATAATATAAACATGAGGATGATGACAATGATATAAGAATTCAATCAAACAAGTTCAAGAATTAATTTATCCAGGAACCAATAACGTCCAAATTATCAACATGATACTTCTTTGTGGAATAAAATTAAAGAATGCTCAGAAGAATATTTCCATGAAAAGATATTGGATGAAGCGCAAATCTCAAGGATATTCCACTAATTTCATGGAGTATAGAAGTCAAAGCTTTAACCAACTGAGTATAAGAGAATATATGAAACTGCAAATGGATTTTCGTCCGCCATGCGATAATCCACTTAGACAGATCATTTCCAAAATTTAATAAGGAATTAATACAAAGGATCATTCACCATGCATGTGATACTCCACATAGACAGGTTATTCAATCAGAATAATAAAGAATGGAATAACAGAAGAAATCACAATGCATGTGATAGAACCGCATGACGAGTTATTCCAATGTAATAATAAAAAGAATGGAAGCAATTCATGCGTAATCCGCATGATAGGATGTTCAATGTAATAATAAAGAATGGAACCGGTCATGCGTAATCCGCATGCATGGATGCTCAAATGAGAATAATAAAGAAGCGGAACGAGTCATGCTTAAACGCATGTATATGATATTCCAAATGAATAATAAATAATGGAATAATGAAGAATTTCACCAAGTATAGGGTAGTCGCATATATACAAAGTTATTCCAATGAATAATAAAGAATGGAATAATGAAGTTCTCTTCATGAAGACGAAAGAAATAATACCCCTTACCTAAAAAAAGAAGAGTACTTCATTTGGTAGGCGAGGATTTTCTTGAAGAAAACTTATATCGCTTTCTATGCTCAAAGCTTCTTAAAACTCTAAAGAAATACGCTCAAGATTATAGAAGAAGAATTCTCTGAATTTCTGGTGTGGTTTTCAATTCTAACTAAGCATACTATTTATAGGAGAATGGAAAGGATACTATGCAATAAAATAAAATATATTCTATTTAATATATATATATATATATATATATTTTATTTAAAATCTAATAAAATAAATAACTTTATAAAAGTATTTTGTTTTATATAAAACGATTTTACTATGCAAACTCTATGCAGCACTATGCATAATAAAATATTATATATTCTATTTATAGTCTAATAAAACAAATAACTTTATAAAAGTATTACATTTTATATAAAAGTTTTTCGTTTTATTACATTTATAATAATAATAAAACAAAACTTTATCATCATTATTATAATTCACATTATTAATCGATCGTGTCGTTCCCAAGAAAGAGGGGCTTTCAATAAGGATTTCTCCACATGGCGGCTAAATTAGGTGACCAAACTTCTCCTTGACAGAACTTCTAGACATCGTTAATATTGCAAATAATAATATTAATAACTTTTTCGGCTCAATTATTGATTTAATAATATATAAAATATTGACAATAATTGATTCAAATAACGCAAGATACTATGCAACAATAATTGAACAAAACTGAGTGACTTCTCACGTAAGCATCTATTTATCAATACCGTGTGCTACTATGCAACCACGCGTATTACTGTACTTTTAACACCGGGTGTTTTAACAGTTAACGGTAAAACTTCCGCCGTTATTTTCATAAAATATTTTTGTCATTTTCTCAATCCGACAATAATTCCGTTTGCACGGTCCACCAATAATTGTGCCGTTTGTAAGAATATTCCCTGTTAAAACGAATATTCCTTGACCAATCAAATATTATATAACAACTTGTGTACTTTGCAAAATTTATAAATATTACCCACAACCATAATATTATATCAAATTCATTCCATAATATTCAAAAATGATATTCTTAGAAAAATCATCTTTATTCATAAAAGTTGGGGTCTTACAACCTCCCTTTCTTATGAAATTTTGCCCTCGAAATTAGGGTACGTACCTGCTATGTCGAAGAGGTAAGGATACCTTGATTTTATTTCAGATTCTAACTCCCAGGTCATTTCCTCAACATCGTGGTTCCTCCACAAAACTTTAACTTGAGGTATAACCTTGGAGCGTAGAATATGCTCCTTCTTATCCAAGATTTTATCAGGAACCTCTTCATACGTTAAATCTTCCGCTATTTCATCCGATTCTAACTCAATAATGTGGTTCGGGTTTTCACATATTTACGTAACATGGATATGTGAAAAATGTTATGAACACGAGACATACTTGGCGGTAAAGCGAGTCGATAGGCCACAGTTCCTACTCGATCGAGGATTAAAAATGGGTCAATGAATTGATGATTGAGCTTTTCTCTCATTCCAAATCTTGTAACTCCTTTCCATGGAGTAACACGTAATAACACATGATCTCCTATATCGAATTCCACGTCCTTTCGATGAAGATCAGCATAACTCTTTTGTCAATCTTGTGAGGTTTTTATATGTTGTCGGATCATTTGAATCTTTTTCGTAGTCATACGTACCAACTCTGGTCCCAACAAAGTTGCTTCACCCACCTCATCCCAGCATACTGGAGAACGACACTTTCTTCCATACAACGCCTCAAATGGAGCCATGCCAATACTTGCTTGATAACTGTTATTGTAGGAAAACTCCACCAATCGTAAGAACTTATCCCAAATTCCCTTGAAGTTAAGGACACAGAGTCTTAATAAATCTTCCAGAGTTTGAATAGTCCTCTCTGATTATCCGTCCGTCTGAGGATGATATGCCGAACTAAATCGTAAATTCGTGCCCATAGCTTTTTGCAAACTAACCCAAAATCGTGAAGTAAATCTTGGGTCTCAATCAAAAACTATGGATACTGGCATACCATAAAGTCTTACAATTTCATTTATGTACATACGAGCAAGACGTTCAAGTGTATAAGTTTCTCGTATTTGTAAGAAATGAGCAGACTTGGTCAATCTATCAACAATGACCCAAATTGCATCTATGCCTTGAGAAACCTTGGGAAGACCAGTAACGAAATCCATGGTAATGTGCTCCCACTTCCATTCTAGAATTTCAAGTGGTTACAATGGACCTTATGGTACTTGATGCTCTGCTTTGACTCGTTGACAAGTTATACACCTTGAGATAAATAGTGCTATTTCTCTCTTCATATTGCTCCACCAAAATGTATAACGAAGATCACGATACATTTTGGTACTCCAAGGATAAATTACAAATGGTGTGTTTTGCGCCTCCATCATGATTTTATACTTTAAATCAGGGTCGTTAGGAACACAAAGTCTGGAGTTGACTCGAAGTATTCATTCTTCATCGATTCTTGCTTCCGGCATAGCACCTTCTTGCACTTTCTTCCTTATACGCATCAGCTCCAGATCTGTAGCTTTAGCAGCTTTAACTTTATCAATTAAAGTCGGTTCTACTCGTATATTTGCCATCATCACAAGGGTCCCTGGAGTCTTTAACTCTATCTCCATCCTTTGCAAATCACACAAAATGGGCCTTTGCGTTGAAAATATCGCACTCGTACCCGCATATGATCTTCTACTCAATGCGTCAGCTACCACGTTCGCTTTTCCAGGATGGTATTGGATTGTATGATCATAATCTTTCAACAGTTCAAGCCAACGTCATTATCGCATATTGAGTTCCTTTTGAGTGATGAAATATTTGAGGCTTTTATGATCTGTAAAGATCTCCACTTTCTCCCCATACAAGTAATGCCTTCAAATCTTTAGTGCAAAAATGACTGCTGCCAGCTCTAGATGATGAGTGGGATAATTCCTCTCATATTCTTTGAGTTGTCGTGAGGCATAGGCTATGACTTTCCCATGTTGCATGAGAACACATCCCAACCCTTTGCCCGAAGCATCACTGTAGATGACAAATCCCTCGAGCGGATGGTATAGTCGAGCAGTCTTTGAAATGAGTCTCCTCTTGAGATCTTGAAAACTCTTCTCACATTCCTCGCTCCAACTGAATTTTGTATATTTTTGAGTCGGCTGAGTTAGTGGAGTAGCGATTCGAGCAAATCCTTCCACGAATCTCCGATAATAACCAGCTAAACCGAGAAAGATACATACTTCGGTCACTGATTTAGGTTGCTCCCAGCTTTGAATTGCTTCAATCTTTGCTAGGTCAACAGATATTCCATGACTTGATTGAAAGTAGTATGCACACAAGCCAATCATGTTTGATGATAAAGCATATACTTTGTAACAATCTTATTCATTTATTAATAAAAGTATTAATTTATTAAAAGCTTTTAATTATCTACATGGTGCTGTTTTATAATATGTGATAAACCCATAGTTTTAAGCAATGCTTTTAGAATAATGATGATGATCATTCTAATGAGATCTAAATTCTTAGAAAGCTTAAAACTAAAATAGTTCCCAATCATTGGATTACTAAATTGGGGATTAGTGAATCCGGATAGATTGGTACATCGTTCTTGCTCATTGGATGAGGATGATTGATCTCATGATCATTTGTGTGGAACACTAAAGCAAGTATGTAGGTGCTTATTGGAGAATAAGTTCCTTTGAGCGTGGCTCGCTAAGGAATACCTAATGGAGTTTTATTTTGCTGTCGATAGAATTTCTGTAGTGATAGTAGTACAAGTAATCCTTGGACTTGAGATCATCATAGTATCTTGTGTATGATGAGTTATACTTTGACTTATTCCTTAAGACCCTTAGGGTATATCAAAGGGTATGCTTGGGTATAATAAGTTGTACATGGAGATAATGTATGATCGATAAAGAATCTACCACTTCTAATAAAGAAGAGAAATGTCTATGTGATTCGATAAATGACAACCCAGTAGTCCTTGGCCAAAGCAGAATGAAATTAGAAAGGAGTTTCTAATTTGCATTATTTGGAGTTGTGCATTTAAGAATCGAAATACATATAATTAAATAAAATAAGACTTGACAGTAATTCCATGTCTTATATTTAATTGGGACATTGTCTGGTGGAAGGATTGAATTATACGGTAACTATTTACTCAAAGGTTCTTTTATGATTAATGTTGAAATCTATATTATACGGAAAGTCGTTGATCATTAGGGAGGCTTATCCTATTGTAGAATAAATATTATTTAAATAAATTAATTGTTTAATTTATTTATTTAAATAAGATTAGAATTGTTCTAATTGATTTATTCACAATAGGTTTAATATGGAGAACCTAAAGGGTCACACCATAAAAGGAAGAATAATTATTTAAGAAGTTAATGGCATAATCGTAATAATATGTTAAGTATATTTAATTTAATCTATGGTGATAGAATAAATTAAATAGCTTAATATTATTATTTAATATTTTAGAAATATTAAATATAAATTAATAAAGAGAGTCTTATTAATATTATTACAATTATTATTATTTTAATTTCTAAAGAGTTTAGGAATTAATTTAATATAAGTACTCTCATTTATTCCTAATTGGATTAGGAAGGAAAATTAGTTAAAGGAGTTTAATTAATTATCCCTAATTAGATTAGGGAGCTTAATTAATTAAAAGAATTGAATTAATTAATTAAAACCCAATTCCTTAATTGTTAAGATGGGTTGCCTACATCAATAAATAAGAGGAGTCTTATTATGGGTGGTATGGGTTGTTGACTTTTAACAACTACGTAATAATTTCAATTGTTGGGAGAGTATGCCTTTTCTATAGAGATAGAAAACTAGGGTTAGCCATAACACCCATCTTCTTGAATTTTATTCTTCCTTGGTGGATCACCTCTAGAGGCCAAACACATGGGTGGCTAACGTTGATCAAAGGAAGGAACCAAACCCGGTGGATTCAAGATTGAACGCGAAAGGATTTGGAGGTGAACTTGTACCTGAGGAAGCTCGATCTTCAAGGGTATGATTTATTCTTTATCTTTTCGTTTAATTAATAATTGTGCATAAAGGATGATCCGGGTATATGGTTTGTAAAATTTTTAAACTCTGATTTTACACGCTTCCGCACTTTTTATGCAATTTGATTGCGTTATGAATATTACAAACCTAACAGTGGCATCAGAGCCAAACCTTTATGCGAATTATTAATTGTTTTTTAATATGTATATTGATATATGTTTTGAACAATTTAATTGGGCATAATTTTTTATTGTATAAAAAATTTAAAAAAAAAAAAAAAAAAAATCTTTGTGGAAATAAAGTGCATGATCGTGTAAAAGAAACAAAAAAAATTTAAAATTTAGTTTTGTGGCCCACGTGATTAGCGAAGAAGATGGTACATGTTTTTTTTTTTTGGTGGCATGATTTCAAGGCAACAATATAACAAAAATCGGCGAGAACAATTTAATTGATCCAACCACTTGGACCTGGAAAGCAAAGTGCTTGGTTTTTAAAGCTATTACATCAAAACGAAAAAAAAAAAAAAAAAAAGATGCATACATGAATTTATGAGAACAAGGCCAATTGTTTTTTCTAAGCAGAACTGAATATATGGAAATTAAATTAAAAAAAATAAAAAGCGATGGCGGTTTTTTTTTGTTGGAAAATCCAAGTATAGTTCTCAAGTTCATATATATATATATATATTCGGTACTTATATAAGTATATTTATATATATATACGGTTATATATATATATATATATATATATATATATATATATTATTCTCAATAATTTTATAATTAAAATAAAAGGTTTATTTTAATTTTAAATAAAAGTTTATTTTAATTTTAAAATAATAGTTTTATTTTAATTTTAAAATTAAATTTCATCTTAACTAATTAGAGTTGGAATTGGATTCCATGATAACTAATTGGAGTTGAAATTGGATTTTATTTTTCCTAAAATAAAGGAGTTTATTTGTGAATAGGAAAGTAAATCCATCTTTCCTTAAATAAAGGAGTTTATTTAGATATGAAATAAGATTTCATATTATTCAAAATAAAAAGTTTATTTGTGAATAGGAAAGAGAATCCTAATTTCCTTAAATAAAAGAGTTTATTTAGATATGAAATATGATTTCATATTATTCAAAATAAAAGAGTTTATTTGTGAATAGGAAAGAAGAATCCTAATTTCCTTAAATAAAGAGTTTATTTAAATATGAAATAAGATTTCATATTATTCAAAATAAAGGAGTTTATTTGTGAATAGGGAAAAGAATATCAAGTGTTTCCTTTTTAATATTTTTTTTTACATGGAATTGGATTCATAATTAATTAAAATAAAAGAGTTTATTTTAATTAAATTTTTTTTATTACATGGAATTGGATTCCATAATTAATTAAAATAAAGGAGTTTATTTTGATTAAAGATTTTGATTAAAATAAAATAGTTTATTTTATTCAAAATTGGATAAATTAAAATAAAATAGTTTTATTTTGATTTAAATTTGGATTAAAATAAAGGAGTTTATTTTGATTCAAAATTAGATTTTATACTAACTAAATTTGCCCATTAAATGATATCAATATATATATTAAATGTTTATTATTCATGAGATGAATGTTATTTATTGATGCATATGGTGATGTGTATGATAATAAATGGGATTGATTATGGACTATTGACCCGATGCGATTGGATTTTATTTTAGTTGGATGCATGAATGTATGGGTTTTTATTAAATGGGGAATTACTGCGTACCTCGTCTTCTCTAATTTTTCTTAATGTAAATTCTATCTCTCTCTATGTACTTCCCTTATTTAGCGATCAAGGTTTCTATTTATTTTAAAATAGTTTGTAATAGGAATATTTAGAATTAATTTTGAAGAATTAGAGATCAAAGGATAAGAAGCGCTTGAAGACAGATTTTGTAATAGAGCAGGGTTTAAATGTAATAGTTATATTTAAATATTATTTCTTGCACCCCTAGGGTTTGACCTTTTGGTTCACTTGGTGGCTCTAGTGAACCAAACTAGAATAAAAGTCCATAATCAATCCGGGTAGAATATAGTATTCTATATATGTGCATGCTATACTATATATATATATTATATATTATGCAAACATGCTTCGCATGTTCATTAATATAACGCGTATTTTATATATATATATATAAATGCTTGCATTAAACAAGATGAGACAAATTAATAAAAACCCTCAATTTTTATATATTAAGTCTAAGCGTTCAAAGATATTTGGAATATCGAGCGTAAGCCTTCTAGCATGATAAAATTAATAGAGTATTAAATATTTAATATGAGTTTGTTGTGTCACCACAAGGCAAGTATTAAGTATTTAAGATGTTAATTTATCACATTTGATGCTTATAAAGAAAATTGAACAATATTGTTTTGTTGTGTCACCACAAGGATGATATTTTTCTTTTTTGAATATATGGAGTGCTAGGTCGGACTTAACTTGGATAATTTTGATTCGGATGTGCCACCACTTGATCAAAATAATCTAAGAGGCAAAATACAAGGAGTTGCATAGTTGATGTAATTGACAAAAGTTGTCTACCTATTTATTTATATATAGTTTGTTGTGTCACCACAAGGCTATATACATTTGAAATGGGATCCTTATTCTCACTAGCAAATCTTTAATTAGATTTTTTGCGAACTATATAAGTGAGGTAATATAGTTTGAAGAAAATAGTGGGAGATACCAATTTAAAACAAGACCTAATTTATTTTGGTAATTAATAAAAGAATGTATGTTAAAATGTTGTTAATTACAAATTCATTTACAGAATTTTACAATGTCTAAAATTACTATCACTGCGAAGCATATTAGATGTTATTTAATCGGACCAAATTAAACGGATTGGTTAAGGAATTTGAGAATAGTTCTCATAGCTGAAAAGCTATCTTATGTCCTTAATACGCCTATCCCTGCAATGGTTGCAGACAATGCCTCTGAGGAAGACATTGCTACTTTTAGAAAGTGGCAAGATGATGCATAGTTGGCTCAATGCATCATGCTCGCATCCATGAGTAACGAGCTTCAGCGTCAGCATGAAACTATGGATGCTCTTACTATATTCCTGCACATCAAGTAGTTGATGGTGAGGAAATGGGGTGATAGATATCGGATATCTAAGGAGCTCTTAGATCTAGAATGGCCGATGACACTACTGATGCAGATAAAAGTCCTTAACATTATCAATTTGATTGATCAATTAGGACAACGAGTTTTGTCATGGATGGAGAGTTGAGCAAGATTTGATCTTGCACTCACTCCGGACTCCTTTCACAATTGTTGTGAATTTTTCATATGAACAAGCTAGATATCGACCTTTGATTTGCTTTAACATATTGAAAAATGTTAGAGTCACTTTCAACCAAGAAAGACCAAGTCTTCTTGGTAGGGGCCAAAGGATCTTACGAAAAGAAGAGCGATTCAAAGAAGGTAAATAGAAAGGCATAAACAAAGGATAATAAGAACAAAAGCCGTCACGGATAGCAAAGGAGTTTGTTTGCTTCCCTTTGCAATAAGCTTTGGACCTTTGGAAAGAAAGCTGCAAGAAGTATCTTGCGAGGCTAACAAAGAAGCTTAGTGAAGTTTGGGTTACAATACTGATTTTGTTCATGATTGAAATAATTTTTCTTTAAGTCGAGGTTCTACTTGGGTATTGGATACCAACTTTGGTTATCATAAATATAGATTTATGAAGGACCAAGCAAAGTAGAAAGCTAAACAAAGATAAGTAATCTATGTGTGTAAAATGAAGCAAAGGTTCTTTGCATTAGCTATAGAAACTTATAGTTTAGCAAGACCGCCTACAGGCAAATCTATTAAGTCGATAAGTTGTTATTATATTTTAGTTCTCGTTGAAAACATTATTTCCATTTTATTGTTGGACAATGAAATCTTTGGTATTATAATTAAGAACAATTGTTGTTCTATTTATAATAATAATGTTTTGTATAGAAGCTGGAATATTACTTAATAAATTTTGTATACTTGACTTACATGAAAATAATTTTGCATATTGAACAAATTAGTATAAGAAAAGGAGATGATCATTCAAAGAGTTGAATGTATGTATTTGTTGAAATACAAGTGTGAATTATTTGAAAGGTTCAAAGAATTTGAAGTGAAACAAATTGGCAAAGTATTAAGATTCTTTGATTAGATCGAGGAATAAATACTTGTGCAATAAGTTTCTAGATCATCTCAAATGGTTTTCTCATAATGGAAACCTCTCGATACATAATAATTGATTGATGTATCGAAAGGAAAAATCATACCTTGTTGGACATAGTGCGGTCCATAATGATTTTCTGAGCATTCCAAGTATCCCTACAGGGTTATGTCCTAGAAATGGCTGCATATCTACGAAAATGGTAACCTCTAAATCCGGCCCCAAGACTCCATAAAAGTTATGGACAGGGAGGATTCCTAATCTTAAGTATGTTAAGATAAGGGTTGTCAACTTATGTGAAAAGGTTTCAAAGGATAAGCTTGGGACAAGATTTTATAAGTGTCGATTTGTGGGACATCCTAAAGTAAGTTTAGGGTATATGTTCTATAATTCTACTTAGCAAAAGGTGTTTTTTACGAAACACGGCGCTTTCTAAGATAAAGGTGTTTATCATTAAAGGGGCTAGTGGGAGGATAATAGATCTTGAAAAGTTCAAGAACCACAAAACACTATAAGTCGAATAAGAGGAACACGTAGATGAAGACCTATTGTACCACAAACCGAATCGTAAATGCGGAATAGTATCGAAGATACCTGGGAGGTATGGATTCATCATGGATGATGATGATGAGGTACACATCATAGAAGATGATGATCGGAGAAATGGATTGAATTACATACGATGAGGTAAGAGTTCTGAGTGTGTGTACAAAGAAGGTCGATTGGGAACATCGTGACATTTCTAGTACTATATGTTGATATACTACGGATAAGGAATGACATACCAATGCTACAATCGAGTAAAGATAAAGTTGTCTAAACATTCCTCCATGAATGATTTGGAAGAGTATCTTAATTGGGGATATAAATCTATATAGATAGATTTAAGAGGATGCTCGACTTAACCCAAGGAGCGTATATTCATTTGATGCTAAAAGTCGTTTAGCATGGCAAACTCAAGAGATGTCTCATGTTGATGAGCTATGGGTGTATCTCTCTTAATAGTCCCCATAGACTCCAAAGAAGAAGAGATTGCATGAGTGACAATCATGTATGCAATGAAATATACGAGAGACGATGTTGATCGGTCGTAATATTGGAGAAGATCTTTGTAAGGCGGTGAAAAACATCTTAAAGTTCTTAGCAAGGCACTAAGGATGTGAGCATATTCATGGTGGGTGCGAATTAAAACTAGAGGGCTTAACGGACTCAAGTTTTTCGAGACGGACAAAGACGACGAGAAAAATTCACTTTAAGGTAAAGTGTTATCTTGAGCAGTGGTGCGATGAATTGGAAAGGTTCCAAAGCAATGAAAGAGTTCTTTGGTTTAGTGATAAAGACAAAGTATATAGCTATAAATGAAGGCTGCAAGTTGATTGTTTGGATTAAAAGTTCATTCTGAACTAGGAATAGTTCCTAAATCTCATCTTGGATCTAAACATGTGTTGTGGCACTTTCATTTGATTATTAGAATCATTGAAAGATGGGAAATCACTATAGAGATAGTGGACTCTCATAAACAACATTACATATCCATTAACTAAAGCTTATCCAACGGCAGGATAATCGTCACTTAGAGAAGAAGAGTATAAGATACCATGACGATTGGCTTTAGTGCAAGTGGGAGATTGAAAGTAGTATGCACACAAAGCCGATCATGTTTGATGATAAAGCATATACTTTGTAACAATCTTATTCATTTATTAATAAAAAAGTATTAATTTATTAAAGGCTTTTAATTATCTACATGATCTTTGTTTTATAATATGTGATAAACCCATAGTTTTAAGCAATGCTTTTAGAATAATGATGATGATCATTCTAATGAGATCTAAATTCTTAGAAAGCTTAAAACTAAAATAGTTCCCAATCATTGGATTACTAAATTGGGGATTAGTGAATCAGGATAGATTGGTACATCGTTGCTTGCTCATTGGATGAGGATGATTGATCTCATGATCATTTGTGTGGAGACACTAAAGCAAGTATGTAGGTGCTTATTAGAGAATAAGTTCTTTGAGCGTGGCTCGCTAAGGAATACTTAATGGAGTTTTATTTGCTGTCGATAGGAATTCTGTAGTGATAGTAGTACAAGTAATCCTTGGACTTGAGATCATCATAGTATCTTGTGTATGATGAGTTATACTTTGACTTATTCCTTAAGACCCTTAGGGTATATCAAAGGTATGCTTGGGTATAATAAGTTGTACATGGAGATAATGTATGATCGATAAAGAATCTACCACTTCTAATAAAAAGAGAAATGTCTATGTGATTCGATAAATGACAACCCAGTGAGTCCTTGGCAAAGCGAGAATGAAATTAGAAAGGAGTTTCTAATTTGCATTATTTGGGGTTGTGCATTTAAGAATCGAAATACATATAATTAAATAAAATAAGACTTGACAAGTAATTCCATGTCTTATATTTAATTGGGACATTGTATGGTGGAAGGATTGAATTATGCGGTAACTATTTACTCAAAGGTTCTTTTATGATTAATGTTAAAATCTATATTATACGGAAAGTCGTTGATCATAGAGAGGCTTATCCCTATTGTAGAATAAATATTATTTATTTAAATAAATTAATTATTTAATTTATTTATTTAAATAAGATTAAATTATTCTAATTGATTTATTCACAATAGGTTTAATATGGAGAACCTAAAAGGGTCACACCATAAAAGGAAGAATAATTATTTAAGAAGTTAATGGCATAATCGTAATAATATGTTAAGTATATTTAATTTAATCTATGGTGATAGAATAAATTAAATAGCTTAATATTTATTATTTAATATTTTAGAAATATTAAATATAAATTAATAAGAGAGTCTTATTAATATTATTACAATTATTATTATTTTAATTTCTAAAAGAGTTTAGGAATTAATTTAATATAAAGTACTCTCATTTATTCTAATTGGATTAGGAAGGAAAATTAGTTAAAGGAGTTTAATTAATTATCCCTAATAAGATTAGGGAGCTTAATTAATTAAAAGAATTGAATTAATTAATTAAAACCCAATTCCTTAATTGTTAAGATGGGTTGCCCACATCTATAAATAAGAGAGAGTCTTATTATGGGTGGTATGGGTTGTTTTTAATAAAGTACGTAATAATTCCAAGTTGTTGGGAGTATGCCTTTTCTATAGAGATAGAAAACTAGGGTTAGCCATAACACCCATCTTCTTGAATTTTATTCTTCCTTGGTGGATCACCTCTAGAGGCCAAACACATGGGTGGCTAACGTTGATCAAAGGAAGGAACCAAACCCGGTGGATTCAAGATTGAACGCGAAAGGATTTGGAGGTGAACTTGTACCTGAGGAAGCTCGATCTTCAAGGGTATGATTTATTCTTTATCTTTTCGTTTAATTAATA
The DNA here is from genome assembly GCA_020205615.1 of Panax quinquefolius. Taxonomy (NCBI): domain Eukaryota; kingdom Viridiplantae; phylum Streptophyta; class Magnoliopsida; order Apiales; family Araliaceae; genus Panax; species Panax quinquefolius. Next base: position 40,903,899 of record CM035158.1, on the reverse strand, counting down.
ATTGTGCATAAAGGATGATCCGGGTATATGGTTTGTAAATTTTTAAACTCTGATTTTTACACGCTTCCGCACTTTTTATGCAATTTGATTGCGTTATGAATATTACAAACCTAACATTGATACTACATGCTCAAGGAATGCTACTTCTTCCAGCCAGAACTCGCATTTCTTTAACTTGACATAAAGCTTATTTTCACAAAGTTTTTGGAGTATCAGCCTCAAGTGTTGCTCATGATCTTCACGGCTTTTGGAATAAATAAGGATGTAATCAATAAAGACGACCATAAAGGGATCCAAATATTCATTGAATACTCAGTTCATCATATCCATGAAGGCAGCAGGAGCATTAGTCAATCCAAAGGACATGACTAGGAATTCATAATGCCCGTCATCGAAGTTTAAAGTCAGATTTGGAATGTCATCAGTTCTAATCTTCAATTGGTGATATCCGTAACAAAGATCAATCTTTGAAAAGATTTTGGCTCCTTACAACTAGTCAAACAGGTCATCAATACATGGCAATGGGTACTAATTTTTGATGGTGACATGATTCAACTCCCGATAATTAATACAAAGTTGTATACTCCCATCTTTCTTCTTCACGAATAGAACATGAGCACCCCAAGGAGAAGTACTAGGATGAATAAAGCCAATGTCTAACAATTCCTGCAGTTGGGTCTTTAACTCCTGAAGTTTAATAGGAGCCATTCGATATGGGGCTTTAGAAATGGGTTTTGTACCGGGTTCAAGGTCGATACAAAATTCAATTTCATGCTCTGAGGGTAGGCCAGGAAGTTCTTCAGGGAATACGTCAGAAAATTTATTAACAATAGAAATATCATTCAAAACTGACATATTTTTGTTTAGATCCGTGACATGAGCTAAGAAAGCGACATCCATTTTTCAATAAATGAAGCGACTTTATGGCTTGAGATGATAGTGATGATTGATTTTAATGGTTTGGTTGCTTGAATTCGCATAATAGGTTGGTTAGGAATATGAAAGCTAACAACCTTATGAAAACAATCAATTTTTGCATGATGAGTAGTTAACCAATCAATCCCTAGAATCACATCAAATACAAGTATTTTCAAAGAAATAAGATCGACATGTAACGTGCGGGTGCTGATTTGAACTAAACAAGACTTATAAACAGTGGATGTAATGAAAGTTTCTCCAAACAGAGTTTCAACAAATAAGTCAAAGTCTAATTTCTCCGGAGTCAAATTTAAACGTTGAGCACAAGTAGGAGAAATAAAAGAATGGGTAGAACCGGTATCAAATAAGGTATAGACTTCGCTAGAGTTTATGATAAGCTTACTCGTGATGACCTCGTTCGGGTTCCTTGCTTTCTGGGAGGTCACAACAAATGCTCTCCCTTGCACTACCGACTTTAACTTTTCTAGGATGGCCTTTGGTGCCTCCATCCTAGCTGAACTTGTCTTCGGTGAATGATAAAATTGGACTAGGTGACCTTCTCTTCCACAATTATAACATGCTTTGGATGGCATCGCGCAGTTTGGACTGATGTGTCCCTCCCCTCCGTATTTGAAGCATATGATAGGTGGTCGTTCTCCTTCCTTAACAACGGGTACTGGTGCTGACGTCTTTCCATCATTGTTGAATCTCCTCTTCTTGAAATGTCCATTCTTATTGTTTTGGCCCTGATTACCACCGAAGTGGTTATCATTTCTGGCCTGTTGATTCCCTCCACGCTTTTTGTCACCGCTTCGATGACTGCTCTCACTGGTATTATCATTTTGTCGGCTACTCTCTTTTGGTTGGGTTGACTCATTATCGCGCTCCAATAACTGAGCCCTATTAACAACATCTGAATATAAACACAATTTATGAGAGATAAGATATGACGTATCTCGGGTTTCAAACCTCTTAGAAACATTCGCGTCATTCTCTCCTTATTATCAACCAAATGGGACGCAAACCGGGACAACTCGGCAAACTTGGCTTCATACTGTGATACGGTCATGTTGTTTTTCTCCAACTTGATGAATTCTACATCTTTCATGTGGCGAATACTTTCAGGAAAGTACTTGTCATTGAACAATTCTTGGAACTTCTCCCAAGTCATCTTAAGTGCGGCAGGTTGAATACGCTTTACAGATTCCCACTAGTAATCTGCCTCTGCTCGCAACATGAAGGTAGAAAATGGAACCTTTTGCTCCTCGGAGCATCCCAAGACATTAAATATCTTGCAGATCTGCTTTATCCATGTCTCCGCCTTAAGTGGTTTTGGCTCTCCAAAAAACTCTGATGGTCCTAGTTCCTTGAACTACTTAGCGGTGACCGCCCAAGAGTTGCCAGTGTTTCCACCTGTATTTTGGACAGGACCCGCTCTTTCCTGGTGTTGCATGAATCGCATAAAGCCTCTGAACATTCCATCATTCATCATTTGGTCAATGTTGTTTTTTACATGAGGATTGTCGCCTTCCTGATGCACATTATCCTGATTATTGATTTGTGGAGACTCAACAGTATCCTGTGCTCCATTGATATTCTCAACATAATCGGGGATGTCATTTTCAAATACTGCCACAAAACAAGGGTTAATTAACATATCACATATTATTCCCATACTCTGACCAACCAATTAAATATCAAATAAACTTAAGTAGGTCATGCTAGTGAAAGAATTCCCCGTCTCTCCCCTCCTAGTTCTTATCTCACATCTCAGCCAGGGATCATATCCCTAAGCTTTGATACCAATTGTGACGCCCCCAAAATAGGTATACATCACCTATTCTGAGTCGCCAAATACACGGTATAGAATACAAATACAATCTTATATATACAACAAGAGCTGTGAGTTTTAATACAAATATTGTCTTCTAGACAGTATTCAAACTCAAAATAAGTCCTCAATACATTTATTAACACACTATTTCATAGAATAGTGAGGACTACTAATGCTATTCTCTGGACCGTCACTCCATTCTCCGATTAGTCCCTGCTACGTTCTCATTTCCTGAAGAGAACAATGAAAGCAAAAGGGTGAGCTCAACTAGCCCAGCAAGAAAGATTAAGACTAAGATAATGCAGAATAAATTATCCTTAGCCTTCAATAGTGTTAAAATGATACAATATAACAAACATCAAGTTTAACTGCAGTGAAACAAGCAATCCATTAAAAGAGTCAAGTAGAGAATAAAATCTACTATCTTTTATGTTTTAAAAGGTTTTTCATCATTTTTTATCATTTGAGACTAAACAATAAATAATCACATCATCATCCGCACTACTGACCAAGAATATTCATTAGTATCACAACCACAAATTATCCATGCACTACAGACCAATGATATTCGTGTATTAATCAATGGTCATGATCATGCCAACAACTGTCCCTCAATGCACTACGGGCCAATGAGGACTTTTACCACATCATTTGTAACATTACGATCATGATTATATTGATTAATCCCTGGTCATAATCATACCAAGTCCATCTAGTACTACAGGCCATAGATGACTTTAACATAATATAAACATGAGGATGATGACAATGATATAAGAATTCAATAAAATAAGTTCAAGAATTAATTTATCCAGGAACCAATAATGTCCAAATTGTCAACATGATACTTCTTTGTAGAGTAAAATTCAAGAATGCTCAGAAGAATATTTCCATGAAAAGATACTGGATGAAGCACAAATCTCAAGGATATTCCACTAATTTCATGGAGTATAGAAGTCAAAGCTTTAACCAACTGAGTATAAGAGAATATATGAAACTGCAAATGGATTTTCGTCCGCCATTCGATAATCCACTTAGACAGATCATTTCCACAATTTAATAAGGAATGAATACAAAGGATCATTCACCATGCTTGTGATAATCCATATAGATAGGTTATTCCATCAAAATAATAAAAAATGGAATAACAGAAGAAATGACCATGCATGCGATAGGCCAGTATAGGCAAAAGTTATTCCAATGTAATAATAAAGAATGGAACCGGGGCATGCGTAATCCCGCATGCATGAGGATGTTCCAAGCAGTAATAATAAAAAAAGCGGAACCAGTCATGCGTAAACCGCGCATGCATGTGATGTTCCAATGAGAATAATAAAGAACGAAAACGAGGTCATGCGTAAAACACACGCATGAGGATATTCCAAATAATAATAATAAATAATGGAATAACAGAAGAATTTCACCAAGTATAGGGTAGTTCGCATATACAGGTTATTCCAACAGAATAATAAAGAATGGAATAACAGAAGTTCTCTTCATAAACACGAAAGAAATAATACCCCTTACCTTAAAAAGAAGAGTACTCCGACTGGTTGGGCGAGGATTTTTTTTAAGAAAACTTATACTGCTTTCTACACTCAAAGCTTCTTAAAACTCTAAAGAAATACACTCAAGATTATAGAAGAAGAATTCTCTGAATTTCTGGTGTGATTTTCAATTGTAACTAAGCATCCTATTTATAGGAGAATAGAATGGATACAATGCAATAAAATATAATATATTCTATTTATAATATATATATATATATATATATTATTTAAAATCTAGTAAAACAAATAACTTTATAAAAGTATTATGTTTTATATAAAAAGTTTTTACTATGCATAATAGAATATTATATATTCTATTTATAGTCTAATAAAACAAATAACTTTATAAAAGTATTACATTTTATATAAAAAGATTTTACTATGCAAACACTATGCAGACACTATACAAATACTATGCATAATAGAATATTATATATTCTATTTATAGTCTAATAAAATAAATAACTTTATAAAAGTATTCTGTTTTATATAAAAATTTTTCTATTTTATTACATTTATAATAATAATAAAACAAAACTTCATCATCATTATTATAATTCACACTATTAATCGACTAGGTCGTTCCCAGGAAAGAGAGGGCTTTCCATTAAGGATTTCTCCCTATTGGCGCGCAATTAGGTGACCAAACCTCCCCTTGACAGAACTTCTAGACATCGTTAATATTGCAAATAATAATATTAATAACTTTGTCGTCTCAATTATTGATTTAATAATATATAAATTTTTGACAATAATTGATTCAAATAAGGTGAGATACTTGTCAAAGAATAATTGAACAAAAGCGAGTGACTTCTCACGTAAGCATCAATAATCAATACCGTGTGCTACTATGCAACCACGCCAGACATATTCATTTGCTGTATTTAACACCGTGTGTTTCAACGATTAACTCAGAAACTTCCGCCGTTATTTTCATAAAATATTTTGTCATTTTCTCAATCCGACAATAATTCCGTTGCGGGGTCCACCAATGATTGTGCCGTTGTACGAATATTCCCTATTAAAATGAATATTCCCCGACCAATCGAATATTATATAACAACTTGCGTACTTTGAAAAATTTATAAATATTACCCACAACCATAACATTATATCAAATTCATTCCATAATATTCAGAAATGATACTCATAGAAAAATCATCTTTATTCATAAAAGTTGGGGTCTTACAACGGTGCTAGAGTATGATGCAAAGTTTAACGAGTTGGCAAGCTTTGCCACTTATCAAGTCAATACCGACGAGCGTAAAACGAGAAGTTTCGAACAAGGATTGAAGCCCTGGATTTACAGCAAGGTTTCAATGTTCCAGCTGAACACATTTGCGGCTGTACTGGAGAAGGCAATTATCGCGGAAGGTTGAAGCGATGCTTTGACCAAGAACAGAAGAAGAGGAAGAATGGCAATTAGAATAAGGCTGGTGGAAGTAACGTTGGAAGTATAATCAGAAGAGGAAATGGAGTGAGAATTCAACTGCGGGAGGACAACAAGAAAATCAGTAGAAGAAAAAGTTTGAAGCTTGCGCAACGTGTGGGAAGAACCATATTGGGGTATGTTTGAAGGGAAAGAGGGTGTGTTTCAACTGTGGTCAGGAGGGACACATTGCACTGAACTGTTTTAGTCTGAAGAAAGGAGCATGTTTTACCTGCGGTTCGAAGAATCACATGGCTCATGATTGCCCTAAGAAGCTAGCGGGAAGTGCAAGTGGCGGAAAAGGAAAGAACAACGGTGGTGGCGCATTGACTATCACTGGACCAGCTCAGTCAAGCCGACCTACTGCAAGGACTTTCAATATGACCGTGCAGGATGTTGTACAGTCTAAGGATGTGGTGTCAGGTATCATTCCGATTAATGGTACTAATGCTTATGTACTATTTGATTTGGGTGCTACTTGTTCATTTATATCCGATGAATTTTCTCAGAACTTAGATTTGCCCAGGAAGAATTAGAATTTCCCTTAAGTATAGAGATTCCTATTAAATTCATATATAGGAATTATAGAGTGGTTATAAAAGGTCACAAGATGATAGTAGACTTGATACCAATTAGACTTGGTGAATTTGATGTTATATTGGGAATGGATTGGTTATTCAATTACGGAGCAGTAATTAATTGCCAAAGGAAGTGTGTTAACCTTATGACTCCATCAAAGGTTGTGTTCTTTGGCAGCAAGTCACCTCGATAGGCAAGTTGTCTGACGGTTATGCAAGCCAAAAGATTGTTGAGACAAGGATATGTAGGATACCTAGCCTACGTAGTCGATACGCAGAAGAAGAGTGCGAAGTTAGAAGAGATACCGATTATAAGGGATTTTGTAGACGTATTTCCAGACAATTTTCCGGGTCTGCCGTCGGATCGACAAATCCATTTCATGATTGATTTACTACCCGAAATGGTCCCGATATCTTAGGCACCATATAGAATGGCCCTGGTAGAGATGAAGGAGTTGATGGTGCAATTGCAAGAATTGCTCGACAAGAAGTATATTCAGCCGAGTGTGTCACCATGGGGAGCACCGGTGTTGTTTGTGAAGAAGAAAGACGGTTCGATGCGGCTCTGCATTGATTACAAAGAGTTGAATAAGGTCACGATTAAAAATAAGTATCCGTTACCTAGAATTGATGACCTGTTCGATCAGTTGAAAGGATCGAGGTATTTCTCTAAGATAGACTTGAGAAGTGGTTATCATCAGTTGAAGGTGAGGCCGGAGGATGTACCAAAAACAACGTTCAGCACTCGATATGGTCATTACGAGTTTCTGGTTATGTCTTTTGGTTTAACCAATGCACCTGCAGCGTTCATGGATTTGATGAACAGAGTGTTTAAACCATTCTTAGACAAATTTGTGGTGGTGTTTATTGATGATATATTGGTATATTCTAAAACCAAAGAGGAACATGTGGAACATTTAAGGGTGACGTTGGAGACATTGAGAAAAGAGAAGTTGTACGCTAAGTCTTCAAAACGTGAATTTTGGTCGGAACGTGTACAATTTCTCAGACATGTTATTGATAAGGACAGAATTTTGGTAGATCCATCATAAGTTGAAGCTTTAATAAACTGGGATCAACCGAAGAGACCGTCAGAAGTAAGGAGTTTCTTAGGATTGGAAAGTTATTACAGGCATTTTGTGACACCCCCAAAATTAGGTATTCATCACCCATCTTGAGTCGCCAGATATATGGCACATAAATTCAAATACAACTTAATTATACAACTGTCATGTAAAATACGACAAAACATAAACAGAGAGTTTAAACAATAATATTGCCTTCTAGACAATATCCACTCTCAATGAAGTCCTCATTACATTTATTGTCACAATATTTAACAGAATAGTGAGGACTACTAATGCAATACTCTGGACTATCACTACGTTCCCCGACTCGTCCCAGCTATATTCTCATTTCCTGAAGAGAACAGTGAAAGAAAGGGTGAGCTCAACTAGCCCAGTAAGAAATATTATGACTAAGATAATGCAGAATAAATTATCAATAGTCTTCAACAATGTTAAACTGATAAAATACGATAGACATCAAGTTTAACTGCAGCGGAATAAGCAATCCATTAGAAGAGTCAAGTAGGGAATAAAATCTGCTATCTTCTATGGTTTTAAAATGTTTTCATCCATTTTTATCACTGAGACTCAGCTTTATAATTAAAACACATCATCTAATCATCCCTGTACTATAGGCCAAGGATATTCATTAAATCATCAATGGTCATGACTATACCGAACAATCCCTGGTCATAATCATACCAAAAACTGTCCATCAATGCGTTACAGACCACTGAGGACTTTTACCATATCATTTATAACATTACATGTCATGATTATACCGAATGATCCCTGGTCATAATCATACTAAGTCCATCTATGCACGTAAGCCAAAGACGACCTTAAATCACAATATATGCATGAGGATGATGACAATGACATAATAATTCAATAAAACAAGTTCACAAATTAATTTAACCAGGAACTAATAACGTCCAGATTGTCAACATGATACTTCTTTGTAGAGTAAAATTCAAGAATGCTCAGAAGAATATTTCCATGAAAAGATACTGGATGAAGCGCAAATATCAAGGATATTCCACTAATTTCATGGAGTATAGAAATTAAAGCTTTAATCAACTAAGTATAAGAGAATATATGAAACTGCAAATGGATTTTCGTCGCCATGCAAAAATCCGATATCTGAGATCATTTCCACAATTTAATAAGGAATGAATACAAAGGATCATTCACCAGGCATGTGGTATTCCATATAGACAGGTTATTCCAACAGAATAATAAAGAATGGAATAACAATAGACATCACCAGGTATACGATATCTGCGTATACAGGTTATTCCAACAGAATAATAAATGGAACCAAGTCAGGCGAAATTTACACCGATAGGATATTCCGACAGAATAAATAAAGAACAGAATAATAGCAGAATCTCACCATGTATGCGGTACTTCACATAAACAGGTTATTCAAACATAATAATATAGAATGGAACAACAGAGGGATTTCACCAAGTATAGGGTATGCCACTTATACAGGTTATGTACAGGGTATGCCACGTATACAGGTTATTCCAACAGAATAATAAAGAATGGAATAACATAAGGATTTCACCAAGTATAGGGTATGCCACTTATACAGGTTATGTACAGGGTATGCCACGTATACAGGTTATTCCAACAGAATAATAAAGAATGGAATAACATTAGGATTTCAATAAGTATAGGGTATGCCACTTATATAGGTTATTCTAACAGAATAATAAGGAATGGAATAACAGAAGTTCTCTTCATGAATAAGAAAGAATAACACCCCTTACGGGTACAACAAATAATATCCCTTACCTTAGAAGAAGTTGGATACTGGAGTAGTGAGGTAGCAGACTTCTCTTCTTCTTTCTCTCTATAGATTTTCTCTCTATAGCTTCTATCTATACTTTCTCTCTATAATTTCTCTCTTTAGAGTTTTAGTGAATTCGTAAGAATTAATGAAGGAATGAGCTTCTATTTATAGAAGAATGGAATGAATAGTAACTAATTCATGAACGGTCCAGATTGATTTACTTTTAAACGGACGGTCCATATTAAAACTTAAAGCAACGGTCCATACTGATTCACTATTAAAACTTTTAAACCAGCGGTCCATACTGATTCACTATTTAAAACTTTTAAACCAGCGATCCATATTGATTCACTATTATAACTTTTCCACCAGCTATCCATATTGATTCACTATTATAACTTTCCGCCATCGGTCCATATTGATTCACTATTATAACTTCAACCAACGGTCTGAAAAATTAGCACATCTCCTCATGGAATAATATTGTACCCAAATACCCGAATGCACAATACTAGAGTGAATAGTAATTGTGACGCCCCCAAAATAGGTATACATCACCCATTCTGAGTTGTCAATACATGGTACAGAAACAACTACAACTTTATTATTACAACAGTAAAACTGTGAGTTTAAATACAAATATTATCTTCTAGACAATATTTATACTCAAATAAATCCTCATCACATTTATTGATACATTATTTTACAAAAATGGTGAGGACTACTAAACAATCCTTTCTAAAACCTTCATTCCATACCCCGACTCGTACTCGCTATATTCTCGCCTCCTGAGAAGAATGGAACAAAAAGGAAAAGGGTGAGCTCAACTAGCTCAGTAAAGAATATTATGACTAAGATAATATACAACAAATTATCGTTAGTCTTCAACAGGGAAAAATTTAATAGAATACAATAGACAAACAGTTTTCAGATCAATATTCATAATGAAATAATAATTCATAGAAGAGTTACGTAGAGAATGAAATCTACTATAATCTATGAATTTAACAAATCCATCATCAATATTTTATCCCTCGTAACATCAATCAATATTCATCTCAAATCAAACATTCATCTTTGCACTACAGCCAAAGATATTCATCGATCGCATCATGTTCATCTCAACACTGCTCATCTTTGCACTACGTGCCAAAGATATTCATCGATTGGTCATGTTCATTTAAACACTGCTCATCTTTGCACTACAAAGCCAAAGATATTCTTCAGAAATCATTCATCTTTGCACTACTGGTGCCAAAGATATTCAATAATATCATCATTTAAGACTCGAGGATGATGAAAAATATTTTAAAGAACGAATCCGGTGAAACAAAATGACAAGGATTAAGGATTAATGATTCGTACTTTGTTTTATCCATGTCCAACAATACCTCAAAAATAATCATAGTGGTGTAAAATTCAAGAATGATCAAAACATGGATACAATCAAAGCTAGTATCCAGAATAGATGTTTTGGACAAAAAGAAAAAATTTTCATTTTTCGGTGAATAGTGCCATATACGTGAATAGTGCCGTATACGTGAATAGTGCCGTATACGTAAATAGTAACTCACACCAAAAGATAGAAATTCCATAAAAAAATATTTTCACGCTTCATGAATAGTACTCGTGAATAAGAATCGTAAATAGTAACTCATGAATAGTAACTCGTGAATAGTAACTCATGAATAGTAACCCGACATGAAAAAGTTCCAAATTTGATAAAAACTTCAGATCAACATTTCAAAGATAATGATATTGAAGAAATAATATCATTACGAAAAAAAATAATATCCCTTACCTCAAAGAATCAAGACTGCCGGAAGGAAAGGCTCAAGTGATCTTTGAATGAAACTTGTAATTTGAATAAAGAACTCTCAAAGTATCTAAATACTCACAAAATACGCTTTCAACAATATAGAGAGAAAGAGAGAAAACTTTGTTTTCGTGTGATTTTCAATTCTAACTTAGCCCTCTATTTATAGGAAAATGTTAGCCCTACCAAGCAGAGACTTTGACTGCTACTGATGGCTTTTTACCGCTACTATTGCCACCCACCACATTTGAAATAAAATTCAGCACATTTCTTCACCAACCACAAGTGGGGCCCACTCAATTCTAGAATTTTCCACCAAAATCAATTATAAACCTAATTTTCGAATCCGACACCTCCTAAAATTCACAACAAATCATTCGTGCATTTTTAACGGTTCAAAATTTGTGGACATATACTCAACTTATGTATGTATAACATACCCAAAAATTACCACAATCCAACGGTCGGATTAAAAATTATAACCCCGCAATATATCTCAAAAACCCCGATTTAATTTTTTAATACTTCCAACTGTAAAATCTCGATAAAACACCTCAACAATAATTTCTTCATTTATAACCACATAAATAAATCCATCATTTATATCCACATAAAATAAATATTTCTTTATCATATGAATCAATAATTAATTATTCACAAATAATATTACGTAATCACAATTATGACAACCAGCCGCTCCTCAGAAAGAGGGGCTTTCCGATAAGGATTTCTCTCATCTTTGGCGCCGCAATTAGGTGACCAAACCTCTCCTCGATGTAACTTTCTAGACATTGCCAATAATGCTATCTAATAATATTATTCAAATAATATGAATTATTGATCGATAATGGAGATAATGTGCGTGACAATTATTGAACAACAATAATATAAAATATCAACGCAAAGAATTATTGAATCAATAAAATAAAATATTGAACAAGAATTCATCGTGAAAATTATTGAGTAGTGCCTTCACGTAAGGATCAATAATTCAACAATATCTGTGTAATACCGGTGTGCTCTTTGCAAAACCACGCCAGACATCGTATTTTAACCACGGGGTATTCCAACAAATCTTACTTCAGAATAACCACGTACCGTTATTTTTAACCAACTTATATTTTTCGTTTTCTTCATCCAATCGCTTTCCGTTATGGGGCCCACACATGGTCACTACTGGTCGCATTTAATATTCCCGACGAAAGCATTTAATATTCCACGACCAAACGAATATTCCCAAACAACAATGAATATTTTATAACCACTTGCTTATTTTGAAATATTTGCGATTTAACCCTTAACTATCCACATTAATCAAATCAACCCTTACTATTTCAAAATAATAAATAAAGGAAATTCCTTTTATTTAAAAAAATTTGAGGGTCTTACAACCTCCCTTCTTATGAAATTTCGTCCTCGAAATTGACGACGACGACTGGTGTTTGAAAAGGTGAGGATACCTCGCTTTCATTTCCGCTTTCCAATTCGTGTCATTTCCTCTATAGCATGATTCCTCCACAAAACTTTAACTTGTGGTATGACCTTTCTTGCAGTAGGACATGCTCCTTCCTATCCAAGATCTTGATAGGTACCTCCTCACACGTTAAGTCTTTTGGCTATCTCGTCCGGTTCTAACTCAATAACGTGGTTCGGGTCTTTCACATATTTACTGAAGTACGATATGTGAAACACATTATGAACACGAGACATACGGAGGAGGTAACGTAAGTCTATAGGCTACATTTCCTACTTCGGTCAAGAATTTGAAATGGACCAATAAATCGTGGATTGAGCTTTCCTCTCTTCCCAAATCTTGTAACTCCCTTCCATGGAGCAACTTCAACAATACATGATCCCCTACATTAAATTCCACGCCCTTTCGATGAAGATCCGCATAACTCTTTTGTCGATCTTGAGCCGTTTTGTATACGTTGTCGAATCATTTGGATCTTTTCGGTGAGTCATACGTATTTAACTCGGGTCCCAACAATGTTGCTTCACCCACCTCATCCCAACATATTGGAGAACGACATTTTCGTCCATATAATGCTTCAATGGAGCCACACCTATACTTGCTCGATAACCTGTTGTTGTAGGAGAATTCCACCAATGGTAAATACTTATCCCAACTGCCCTTGAAGTCTAGGACACATAGTCTTAATAAATCTTCAAGAGTTTGAATAGTCCTCTCTCGATTGTCCGTCCGTTTGGGGATGGTATGTCGAACTAAATCGCAAACCGCGCCCATAGCTTTTTGCAAGCTAACCCAAAATCTTGAAGTGAATCTTGGGTCACGATCCGAAACTATGGATACAGTGCATGCCATGCAACCTCACAATCTCATTTACGTACATACTAGCAAGACGCTCAAGTGAATAAGTCTCCGTGATCGGCAAGAAATGAGCGAGACTTGGTTAATCTATCAACAATAACCCAAATAGCATTGATGCCTTGAGAAACCGTAGGAAGACCAGAAACGAAATCCATGGTAATGTGTTCCCACTTCCATTCCGAATCTCAAGTGGTTGCAACGGACCCTTAGGTACTAGATGCTCCGCCTTTACACGTTAGCAAGTTAAACACATCGAGATAAACTTTGCAATCTCTCTCTTCATATTGTTCCACCAAAATGTATGTCGAAGATCACGATACATTTTAGTACTTCCGTGATGGATTGCAAATGGTGTATTGTGTGCCTCCATCATAATCTTGTACTTCAAATCGTAGTCGTTAGGAACACAAAGTCTAGAGTGGACTCAAGTATTCCTTCTTCATCAATTCTCGCTTAGGAATAGCTCCTTCTTGTACTTTCTTCTTCATACGCATCGCACCGGCCTGCCGGTGGCTTGAGCAACCTTAACTTTTTCTATTAAAGTTGGCTCTATGCGATACTTGACATCATCGTGACTCGCTCCCGCATATGATCTTCTACTCAATGCGCCACTACCACGCTAAACTACCGTGGTGGTATTGAATAGTGTGATCGTAGTCTTTCAATAGCTCGAGCCAACGTCGCCGCCGCATGTTGAGTTCTTTTGAGTGAAGAAATATTTAAGGCTTTTATGATCTGAATATATCTCCACTTTCTCCCCATATAGATAGTGCCTCCATATCTTTAGTAGAAAACGATCGGCCGCTAACTCTAGATCACGAGTAGGATAATTCCTCTCATACTCTTTAAGTTATCGCGAGGCATAGGCTATGACTTTCCCACGTTGCATGAGAACACATCCTAACCCTTTGCTCAAGCATCGTCAGATAACAAATCCATCCGAACCAGATGGTATTGTTAGAAACAGTGCCGTAAATAAGTCTCCTCTTAAGCTCTTGGAAACTTTTCTCGCATTCTTCGCCTAAACTAATTCTCAGATCCTTTCGAAAGTTAGCCGAAGTTAATGGAGTAGCGATTCGAGAAAACCCTTCCACGAATCTCCGATAATAACCGGCTAAGCCCAAAAAGCTACGTGACTTCACCACCGACTTTGGTTGTTCCCAACTTTGTATTGCTTCAATCTTCACGGATCAACAGATACTCCATGTTTTGACACCACATGCCCAAGAAATGCTACTTCCTCAAGCCGTAACTCGCATTTCTTCAATTTGGCATATAGTTGGTTTTCACGAAGCCTTTGGAGTACGACTTCAAATGGTGCTCATGATCTTCACGACTTTTGGAATATATAAGGATGTCATCAATAAAGACAACAACGAATCGATCCAAATATTCCTTGAATACTCGGTTCATCATATCCATGAAAGCCGCAGGAGCATTAGTTAGTCCGAAAGACATGACTAAGAATTCATAATGCCCATACCGAAGTTCTCAAGGCGTCTTTGGAATATCCTCGATTCTAATCTTTAGTCGATGATATCTAGAAACGAAGATCGATTTTTGAAAAGAATTGTGCCCCTTGCAATCTGGTCAAACAAGTCATCAATACGAGGTAGAGGATACCTATTCTTGATGGTGACATGGTTCAATTCTCGATAGTCAATACAAAGTCGCATACTCCCGTCTTTCTTTTTTACAAATAAAGCAGAGAGCACCCCGAGGAGATGTACTAGACGAATGAAACCAATGTCCAACAATTCTCGTAGTTGGACCTTTAACTCAAGTTCAATAGAGCCATTCGATATGGGGTTTTAGAAATGGGCTTTGTATCAAAGTTCAAGATCAATAAAGAATTCAACTTCACGCTCGGGGTAGACCGGGGAAGTTCTTCTGAAATCGTCGGGAAAATCAATAACAACAGGAATATTATTCAAATTTGACGTGTCTTTATTCAAATCCATAACATGGGCTAAGAAAGCTTGACATCCGTTTTTCAATAAACGAATAGCTTTATGATTAGATATGACAGTGATTGATTTTAATGGTTTAGTTGCTTGAATTGCATGCAATGAAGTTGGTTAGGAATATGAAAACTAACAACCTTACGAAAACAATCAATTTTGGCATGATGAGTAGTTAACCAATCAATCCCTAAAATCACATCAAAAGCAAGTATCTTTAAAGAGATAAGGTCAACAGGTAAGGTAATGGTGCCAACTTGAATCAAACAAGATTTATAAACAGTGGATGTGATGAAAGTTTCTCCTAACGGAGTTTCCACAGATAGATCAAAGTCTAATTTCTCTGGAGTCAAGTTTAAACGTTGAGCACATGCAGGAGAGATAAATGAATGGGTAGCACCGGTATCAAGTAAGGTATAAACTTCGCAAGAATTTATAAATAGCTTACCCGTGATCACCTCGTTTGGGTTCCTCGCATTATGACCAGTCACAACAAACGCTCTTCCCGGAATCGTTGACTTTGACTTTTCTGGGACAGTCTTTTGAGTCACCGTCCCTCATTGAACTAGGTTTCGCTCTCGTATAATCTCGAAAGCGATATGTCCTTCCTTTCCACAACTATAGCATACCTTGAACTGTCAGGGCGGTTTGGTGATATGTCCCTCTTTTCGCATTTGTAGCATATGACCGGTGGTCGATCTCCTCCCTTAGAACCGATTCTTCTTAAGACTTTGTCGTCTTCACATAGTCGTTGTTAAATCTCCTCTTTTAAAATCTCCTCCCGACTCGCTTCTTACATTTTCATGACCATGATTACCACCAGAGTGGTTACCATTTACATCGTCTGCATCGCTTTCTTTTCTCCGCAGTTATCATTATTACATTGATCGCTATCTCCGGTACGATCCTCGGTTATGGTCCTCGATTGACCGCAGTACTCGTTATCTCGCTCTAATAATTGAGCCTCATTTTAACATCCGAATAAAGAGAAAGTTTATGAGAAATGAGATCTTCGACGTATCGGGTTTCAAACCTCTAAGAAACATCCGCGTCATAACGCCTCATTCTCCACCAAATGAGGTGCAAACTCGATAACTCGCAAACTTTGCCTCGCATCGAGACACCGTCGTGTTGTTTTGCTCTAATCGATGAACTCCACTTCCTTCATATGACGAACACTTTCGTGAAAGTATTTGTCATTAAATAGTCTCTCAAACGTCTCCCAAGACATGCCGAGTCTTATTTGGATGGGGTACGCTTCACGAGACTCCCACCGATAGTCCGCCTCGCCCACGGAACATAAAGGTGGCGAATGGAACCTTCTGTTTCTCCGTGCATCCCAAGACATCGAATATCTTGGTAATTTGCTTGACCCATGTTTCCGCCATGATCGGATCTGGCTTTCCCTTAAATTCGGTGGTCCCAACTCTTTGAAGCGCTTGGCATTTGTGACAACCCGTGAATTGCTATCATTTCCTCCTCGTATTTTGAACACGAAGTCTCCTAAATCGATTTTGCATGAACCGCAAAAAACTTCTAAACATCCCCTCGTTCATCATCGCTCCATGGTGTTGTTCACGGGAGGAACATTGCCACTGTCAGACGTTCTCCTCGTTGGTAAAATGCAGCATCTCCACGGTCTCATTTACTCCATCGTTAATATTCTCACGACATTCTCAAACATCGTCATAAAACAAGGGTTAATTAAGGAAATCAATATATCACATAATATCCCTATATATCGACCAACTAACAAATAAGCTTAGGTAGGACACACACTAGCGAAGGATTTACTCGTCTCTCCCTCCTAGTTCTATTCCCGATCTCCGCCAGAGATCATATCCTAAGCTCGATACCAACCGTGACGCCCCCAAAATAGGTATACATCACCCATTACGAGTTGTCAATACATGGTACGTAAACAACTACAACTTTATTATTACAACAAGAAAGCGTGAGTTTAAATACAAATATTATCTTCTAGACAATATTTATACTCAAATAAATCCTCATCACATTTATTGATACATTATTTTACAAAAATGGTGAGGACTACTAAACAATCCTTTCTAAAACCTTCATTCCATACCCCGACTCGTACTCGCTATATTCTCGCCTCCCGAGAAGAATGGAACAAAAAGGAAAAGGGTGAGCTCAACTAGCTCAAGTAAAGAATATTATGACTAAGATAATATACAACAAATTATCGTTAGTCTTCAACAGGAAAAATTTAATAGAATACAATAGACAACAAGTTTCAGATCAATATTCGCAATGAAATAATAATTCATAGAAGAGTTACGTAGAGAATGAAATCTACTATAATCTATGAATTTAATAAATCCATCATCAATATTTTATCCTCAGTAACATCAATCAATATTCATCTCAAATCAAACATTCATCTTTACTCTGTGCCAAAGATATTCATCGATCAGTCATGTTCATCTCAACACTGTTCATCTTTGCACCTGTGCCAAAGATATTCATCATTGGTCATGTTCATTTAAACACTGTTCATCTTTGCACTACTGTGCCAAAGATATTCTTCAGAAATCATTCATCTTTGCACTACTGTGCCAAAGATATTCAATAATATCATCATTTAAGACCGAGGATGATGAAAAATATTTTAAAAAGAACGAATCCGGTGAAACAAAATGACAAGGATTAAGGATTAATGATTCGTACTTTTGTTTTATCCATGTCCAACAATACCTCAAAATAATCATAGTGGTGTAAAATTCAAGAATGATCAAAACATGGATACAATCAAAGCTAGTATCCGTAATAGATGTTTTGGACAAAAGAAAAATTTTCATTTTCTAATTGAATAGTGCCATATCGTGAATAGTGTCAGATATCGTGAATAGTCCAGATACGTAAGTAGTAACTCAGACACCAAAGATAGAAATTCCACAAAAAAATATTTTCACGCTTTAATGAATAGTACTCGTGAATAGTAACTCGTGAATAGTAACTCATGAATAGTAACTCGTGAATAGTAACTCATGAATAGTAACCCCGACATGAAAAAGTTCCAAATTTGATAAAAACTTCAGATCAACATTTCAAAGATAATGATATGAAGAAATAATATCATTACGAAAAAAATAATATCCCTTACCTCAAAGAATCAAGATTTCGGAAGGAAAGGTCAAGTGATCTTTGAATGAAACTTGTCTTTAACAAAGAACTCTCAAAGTATCTAAATACTCACAAAATACGCTCAACAATATAGAGAGAGAAAAGAGAAAACTTTGTTTCGGTGTGATTTTCAATTCTAACAGCCTCTATTTATAGGAAAATGTTAGCCCGCCAAGCAGACTTTGACCGCCACCGATGGCTTTTTACTCGCTACTATTGCCACCCACCACATTTGAAATAAAATTCAGCACATTTCTTCACCAACCACAAGTGGGGCCCACTCAATTCTAGAATTTTCCACCAAAATCAATTATAAACCTAATTTTCGAATCCGACACCTCCTAAAATTCACAACAAATCATTCGTGCATTTTTAACGGTTCAAAATTTGTGGACATATACTCAACTTATGTATGTATAACATACCCAAAATTACCACAATCCAATCCAGTCGGATTAAAAATTATAACCCCCTTAATATATCTCAAAACCCCGATTTAATTTTTAATACTTCCAACGGTAAAAATACCGATAAAACACCTCAACAATAATTTCTTCATTTATAACCACATAAATAAATCCATCATTTATATCCACATAAAATAAATATTTCTTTATCATATGAATCAATAATTAATTATTCACAAATAATATTACGAATCACAATTATGACAACCAGCCGCTTTCAGAAAGAGGGGCTTTCAGATAAGGATTTCTCCTTCATCGGGCGCGCAATTAGGTGACCAAACCTCTCCTCGATGTAACTTTCTAGACATTGCCAATAATGCTATCTAATAATATTATTCAAATAATATGAATTATTGATCCGATAATGGAGATAATGTGCGTTGACAATTATTGAACAACAATAATATAAAATATCAACGCAGCAATTATTGAATCAATAAAATAAAATATTGAACAAGAACTCACCGTGAAAATTATTGAGTAGTGCCTTCACGTAAGGATCAATAATTCAACAATATGTGCGTCAATACCGTGTACTCTTTGTGCAACCAGCGCCAGACATCGTATTTTAACCACCGGGTATTCCAATGATCTTAATTGGTAATAACTACGCCGTTATTTTTAACCAACTTATATTTGTCGTTTTCTTCATCCAATCGCTTTCAAGTTATGGGGCCCACACATGGTCGCTGCATGCGTCGTCACGAATATTCCCGACAAAGATTTAATATTCCACGACCAAACGAATATTCCCAAACAACAATGAATATTTTATAACCACTTGCTTATTTTGAAATATTTGCGTATTTAACCCTTAACTATCCACATTAATCAAATCAACCCTTACTATTTCAAAATAATAAATAAAGGAAATTCCTTTTATTAAAAAATTTCGAGGTCTTACAATGAATCGTGTGAATAAGAACTTCATAAATAGTAACTCATGAATAGTAACTCGTGAATAGTAACTCATGAGTAGTAACTCGTGAATAGTAACTCATGAATAGTAACTCATGAATAGTAACTCGTGAATAGTAACTCATGAATAGTAACTCGTGAATAGTACTCTGACACAAAAAATGTCCCGAATACCCGATTGAACAATATAACCTCCAGACATCAATTATCATCGGAATAGATGTCGATACTAACACAAATAATCCCAACACAATGAAACTATCAAAATCATCTTTAATCAACACGAACTTATCCATCACTAATATCATAACTCACAATATTTAACAACCAGGTTGTTCCAAGGAAAGAGGGGGTTTTCCGATAAGGATTTCTCTCTATTGGCGCGCAATTAGATTATCTAACCTCTCCTTCACAGAACTTGTAGACATTGTAAATATTGTAATTTAATAATATGAATAACTTTGTCGTCTCAATTATTGATTTAATAATATATCAAATATTATGCAGATGATATTGTGACAATAATCGAATCAATAATATGAGAGATATGATGCAACAATTACTGTAGCAATAATTGAGTATAACTGAGTGACTTATCACGTAAGCATCAATAATCAATACCGTGTGCTACTATGAAACCACACGTATTACTGTACTTTTACTACCGGGTAGTTCAACAGTTTTAACGGTAAAACCTCTGCCGTTATTTTCATAAAATATTTTTGTCGTTTTCTAACTACGACAATACTTCTATTGTGGGTTCACCAATGATTGTGCCGTGGTACAGATATTCCCGATAAAAAGAATATTTTATAACAACTTGCATACTTTGCAAAATTTTTGAATATGACCCTTAACTTTAAACTTTTATAATTTTAATTATTTACCAAAATAGAAAAATTGAATACTTTTATTTCATAAAATTCGGGGTCTCACAATCTCCCCTCCTTATGAAATTTTGCCCTCGAAATTTGCGTACGTAATTGATAGTTCGAAGAGATGAGAATACCTTGCTTTCTTTTCGGATTTGTACCTTCCCGGTTATATCCTCTGTATCATAATTTTCCCATTGCTCATCTCCTATATTTCAGATATCATTCTAAAATATACCTTCAAAACAAAGGTTAATTGACATATCATAAATTGTCAACTTATCAAGTAAAAATTTTGGCTTAGGTAAGTCACACCCTAGCGAAGTATATTATTCGTCTCTCCCCTCCTAGTTCTAGACTAATATCTCCGCTAGTGACCATATCCCTATAACATCAATCAACAATTCCTGTCCACAATCATATGAATAACTCATAATCATAATTGTGATTCTGAATTCCTTTTCGCACCCAGGAAGAAGATAATTTACATCACCTATCTTCACCTGAAACATCAAAAATCATGGTTATACCAAATCACAATTTCTGCTCATAATCATATTAATAAATTCATCGTTGCACTACGACTAAAGATATACAACTGTATAACCAATAATCAACAGTTCATCTTTGCCCTACAGGCCAAAGATATATAACTGTAAAACAGATAATGCTAAGACTCAACTTAATAGTATCACGACCACGAATTATCCATGCACTACAGGCCAAGGATGTTCGTGTTTTCCATTACGGTCATGATTATACCGAATAATCCCTGGTCATAATCATACCAAGTCCATCTATGCACTACGGCCAAAGATGACTTTTACCACATCATTTATACCATTACGGTCATGATTATACCGAATAATCCCTGGTCATAATCATACCAAGTCCATCTATGCACTACGACCAAAGATGACTTTTACCACATCATTTATAACATTACGGTCATGATTATACCGAATAATCCCTGGTCATAATCATACCAAGTCCATCTATGCACTATGGCCAAAGATGACTTTTACCACATCATTTATAACATTACGGTCATGATTATACCGAATAATCCCTGGTCATAATCATACCAAGTCCATCTATGCACTACAGGCCACAAATGACTTTCAACAAAATATAAACATGAGAATGAGGTATTGACGTATATAGGGTTTCAAACCTCTTAGAAACATTCGCGTCATTCGCTCCTCATTATCGACCAAATGGGATGCAAACCAGAATAACTCCGTAAACTTAGCCTCGTACTGCGATATGGTCATATTATTTTGCTCCATTGCTTATCTCAACATTTTTAGATGCCATTTTCAAACACTGTCACAAAACAAGGGTTAATTAACATATCACATATTATCCCTATACTCTGATCGACCAATTAAATACCAAATAAACTTAGGTAGGTCATACTAGCGAAGAAATTCCCCGTCTCTCCCCTCCTAGTTCTTGCCTCACATCTTAGCCAGGGATTATATCCCTAAGCTTTTATATCAACCGTGACGCCCCCAAAATTAGGTATTCATCACCCATCTTGAGTCGCCAGATATATGGTACATAAATTCAAACACAACTTAATTATACAACTATCGTGTAAAATACGATATAAACAGAGAGTTTAAACAATAATATTGCATTCTAGACAATATCCACTCTCAATGAAGTCCTCATTAAATTTATTGTCACACTATTTAACAGAATAGTGAGGACTACTAATGCTATCCTCTGGACTGTCACTACGTTCCCCAACTCGTCCCAGCTATATTCTCATTTCCTAAAGAGAATAGTGAAAGAAAGGGTGAGCTCAACTAGCCCAGTAAGAAATATTATGACTAAGATAATGCAGAATTAATTATCAATAGTCTTCAACAATGTTAAACTGATAAAATACAATAGACATCAAGTTTAACTGCAGCGGAATAAGCAATCCAATAGAAGAGTCAAGTAGGGAATAAAATCTGTTATCTTCTATGGTTTTAAAATGTTTTCATCCATTTTTATCGTTGAGACTCAGCTTCATAATTAAAACACATCATCTAATCATCCCTGTATGACGGGCCAAGGATATTCATTAAATCATCAATGGTCATGACTATACCGAACAATCCATGGTCATAATCATACCAAAAACTGTCCATCAATGCGTTACAGACCACTGAGGACTTTTACCATATCATTTATAACATTACATGTCATGATTATACCGAATGATCCCTGGTCATAATCATACTAAGTCCATCTATGCACGTAAGCCAAAGACGACCTTAAATCACAATATATGCATGAGGTTGATGACAATGACATAATAATTCAATAAAACAAGTTCACGAATTAATTTAACCAGTAACCTATAATGTCCAGATTGTCAACATGATACTTCTTTGTAGAGTAAAATTCAAGAATGCTCAGAAGAATATTTCCATGAAAAGATACTGGATGAAGCGCAAATATCAAGGATATTCCACTAATTTCATGGAGTATAAAAGTTAAAGCTTTAATCAACTAAGTATAAGAGAATATATGAAACTGCAAATGGATTTTCGTCCGCCATGCGGTAATCCACGTATACAGATCATTTCCACAATTTAATAAGGAATGAATACAAAGGACCATTCACCAAGCATGTGGTATTCCATATAGACAGGTTATTCCAACAGAATAATAAAGAATGGAATAACAATAGACATCACCAGGTATACGATATCCGCGTATACAGGTTATTCCAACAGAATAATAAATGGAACCAGGTCAGGTGAAATTTGCACCGACAGGATATTCCGACATAATAAATAAAGAACAGAATAATAGCAGAATCTCACCATGTATGCGGTACTTCGCATAAATATGTTATTCAAACATAATAATATAGAATGGAACAACAGAGGGATTTCACCAAGTATAGGGTATGCCACTTATATAGGTTATGTATAGGGTATTCCACGTATACAGGTTATTCCAACAGAATAATAAAGAATGGAATAACATAAGGACTTCACCAAGTATAGGGTATGCCACTTATACAGGTTATGTACAGGGTACGCCACGTATACAGGTTATTCCAACAGAATAATAAAGAATGGAATAACATTAGGATTTCAATAAGTATAGGGTATGCCACTTATACATGTTATTCCAACAGTATAATAAAGAATGGAATAACAGAAGTTCTCTTCATAAATATGAAAGAATAACACCCCTTACGTGTACAACAAATAATATCCCTTACCTTAGAAGAAGTTGAATACTGGAGTAGTGAGGTAGCAGACTTCTCTTTTTCTTTCTCTCTATAGATTTTCTCTCTATAGCTTCTATCTATAATTTTTCTCTATAATTTCTCTCTTTAGAGTTTCAGTGAATTCGTAAGAAATAATGAAGGAATGAGCTTCTATTTATAGAAGAATGGAATGAATAGTAACTAATTCATGAACGGTCAAGATTGATTTACTTTTAAACGGACGGTCCATATTAAAACTTAAAGCAACGGTCCATACTGATTCACTATTAAAACTTTTAAACCAACGGTCCATACTGATTCTCTATTTAAAACTTTTAAACTAGCGATCCATATTGATTCACTATTATAACTTTTTCACCAGCGGTCCATATTGATTCACTATTATAACTTCAACCAACGGTCTGAAAAATTAGCACATCTCCTCATGGAATAATATTATACCCAAATACCCGAATGCACAATACTAGAGTGAATAGTAATCAGGTGAATAGTAACTCATAAATAGTAACTTATGAATAGTAACTCGTGAATAGTAACTCATGAATAGTAACTCGTGAATAGCAACTCATGAATAGTAACTCATGAATAGTAACTCATGATTAGTAACTCGTGAATAGTACTTCGACACAAAAAATGTCCCGAATACCCGATTGAACAATATAACCTCCAGACATCAATTATCATAGGAATAGATGTCGATACTAATACAAATAATCCCAACACAATGAAACTATCAAAATCATCTTTAATCAACACGAACTTATCCATCATTAATATCATAACTCACAATATTTAACAACCAGGTTGTTCCAAGGAAAGAGGGGGTTTTTCGATAAGGATTTATCCCTATTGGTGCGCAATTAGATTATCTAACCTCTCCTTGGCAGAACTTCTAGACATTGTAAATATTGTAATTTAATAATATGAATAACTTTTTCGTCTCAATTATTAATTTAATAATATATCAAATATTATGCAGATGATACTATGATAATAATCGAATCAATAATATGAGAGATATGATGCAACAATTACTGTAGCAATAATTGAGTGACTTATCACGTAAGCATCAATAATCAATACCGTGTGCTACTATGCAACTACGCATATTACTGTACTTTTACTACCGGGTAGTTCAACAGTTTTAACGGTAAAACCTCCGCCGTAATTCCGTTGTGGGTTCACCAATGATTGTGCAATCGTACGGATATTCCCGACAAAAAGAATATTTTATAACAACTTGCATACTTTGCAAAATTTTTAAATATGACCCTTACCTTTAAACTTTTATCAATTTAATTATTTACCAAAATAGAAAAATTGAATACTTTTATTACATAAAATTCGAGGTCTCACACAATTTATTCAAGACTTTTCCAAAATCGCAACTCCATTGACGAATTTAACTAGGAAGGCGGTTGAGTTTGTTTGGACAGAGAAGTGTGAGGAAAGTTCTCGAGAGTTAAAAAAGAGGCTGAGCTTTGCACCTGTGTTGTCATTACCTGATGATACATGAAATTTTGTGGTATATAGTGACGCATCTCGTAAAAGACTAGGTTGTGTGCTTATGCAGAACGACAGAGTTATTGCTTATGCATCACGTCAGTTGAAAGATTACGAGAAGGGGTATTCGACTTATAACTTAGAGTTGGCGGCGATGGTGTTTGCCCTAAAAATTTGGAGATATTATCTTTATAGAGAGAGGTGTGAGATATATACCGACTATAAAAGTCTGAAGTATATCTTTACACAAAAAGACTTGAACATGCGACAAAGAAGATGGTTGGAGTTGATTAAAGATTATGACTTCGAGATTTTCTATCATCCTGGAAAGGCGAATGTTGTTGCTGATGCCTTAAGTAGGAAGGGATGAGAGAAGTTAATGATGTTAACTGCTCAAGAAAAACTAGTGTCGGAAATGGCTATGATGGAGTTGGAAATTAAATATTCGACAGAATCCGATGAAAAGTTGTTCCAGATAGGAAATAGTTCAACGTTGGTAGATAATGTGAAAAATACACATCTTCAGGATGAAGACTGCGGAAAGATAAAACAAAAAATATTTGTAGCTGAGGAAAACAAATTCAAAATTGATTCAGAAGGGTTACTTCAATTCAAAGTGAGAATTTGGGTTCCACAAGTATCAAAGGTTAAAGAAGAAATTCTGAGTGAATCTCATAATTCAAGATATTCGATTCACCCTGGGAGTACAAAGATGTACCAGGATCTTAGACATCATTTTTGGTGGCCGAATATGAAGAGGGATGTGGTTGAGTGTGTGGCAAAATGTTTAACGTGTCAGAAAGTCAAAGCTGAACATTAAAGGCTAAGAGGATTGTTACAACCGTTGGAGATACCAGAATGGAAGTGGGAGAACATCACAATGGATTTTGTGGTAGGTCTTCCAATGTCCCAACAAAGTTACGATGCCTTTTGGGTGATTGTCGATTGATTGACGAAGTTGGCACACTTTTTGCCAAACAAGGTTCGATTTACACTAGATCGATTAACAAAACTATACGTGAAGGAAATTATTTTAAGACACGGTGTACCTGTGTACATTGTATCAGACAGAGATTCACGTTTCACATCTAATTTCTAGAAACGACTACAAGAGTGCTTGGGGACACGATTGAGAATGAGCACGTATCATCCTCGAATCAAAGCGGACAAAGTGAGAGAACCATCCAAACACTAGAGGATATGCTCAGAACATGTATCATGGATTTCAAGGGAAATTGGGATGATCATCTACCATTGGTGGAATTTGCCTATAATAATAGTTATCACACGAGTATTGGTATGCCACCTTATGAAGCGTTATACGGCAGGAAGTGCAAAACTCCGTTATTTTGGGACGAGGTAGGTGAACGTCAGCTATTGGGTCCAGAACTGGTACAACAGACTGTTGAGATCATTAACATTATTCGAGCAAGATTAATTGCAGCACAGGATAGACAGAAGAAATATGCCGATCAGCATCGACAAAATAGAGAATTCGATGTCTGTAGTTATGTTTTCTTGAAACTATCTCCCTGGAAGAAGAAAATTCGATTTGGCAAGAAAGGAAAATTGAGCCCTAGCTTTATAGGACCTTTCGATGTGCTTCGACGAGTTGGTGAAGTAGCGTACGAGGTAGCTTTACCTCCGGAGTTGGAACATATTCATAATGTTTTCCATGTCTCGGTATTGAGACCATATAAACCTAATTATAAACATGTTATCGAATATGAGCCCTTACAATTTGAGAAAGATTTGTCATATGAAGAAGTCTCTGTTCAAATTTTTGACAGAAAAGAGCAAGTACTGAGGAATAAAGTGGCCCCTTCTGTTAAGGTAGTCTGGAGGAACCACAATGCCGAGGAAGCTACATGAGAACTTGAAAGTGTTATGATGAAGAATTATCCTCAGTTGTTTGCTTGATTTTGTATAGCGATTCTGGGGACAGAATCTTGTTAAGGAGGGAAGAATGTAACAAATAAATTTTTCGAGTTGTGATTCTGGGGACATAATCCTTTTAAGGTGGGAAGGATGTAACGATCGAGAAATTTGTAATTTAATTTAAATATTTATTTAATTAAATAAATATTTTAAATAATTTATTTATTGAGGAAATAAATAATTGATGGATTGTGATGAATTAATTTAGTAACTAAATTAATTAATGTTAATTGAATTGAATAATGATAATTTTATTTGAAGGATTTAATTTAAGAAAATAATTAAATTAAATCAATTGCTTAATATTTAAGAAGATAATTAAATTAAATGAATTGTTTAATTTAAAGGAAATGAATAAATTAAACAAAGTGACGTTTCTAATTTATTAATTAAATTAGATATATAATTATTTAATTATTTATTATAAGCATAATTATAATAAGAATATAATTATTAAAATTATAAATTATAAGATATTTAATGGTTAAATGTGTGACAAGTAGTAACTATATAATATAAATCTTATTTAAATAATCTAGTATGGGGAATTAGTGTGTAACCAAACGTAGCCTTATGGCTTTTGGTTTATTTTAACTGATGTGAGCCTTTTTGTTTTTAACCTAACGTACGTGGGAAAAAGGGAGTCAGTGTATATTATGCGTGATATATTTTTCCTAAGGCTAGATAACATAGAATTGCAAAGAAGAAAACACAGAGATTTTAGAGAAGGAAGATCACAGTGGTTTTGAGAGAGAATCACCATTTCTTGCTAGCATACAACTAGGGTTTGCTAAATCAAGGTATATTCGGCTTCTAAGGTTTATGTTTCAGTTTCCATGTTCATTCTCTATAAATTGCTAAGTCATGTTGTGTTGAAATATACATGTATATATGGTTTATAAAATGATAATCATCATATATGGTGGATACTTGTTGGTCAAATTCATGAGAAATTGGGTTGTAGGAAGGAAAAATAATTAACAGTGTTTATATTTGAAAAATGACTTTAAAAAGTACCAAATTTCATATCGTATATGTGTTGTAATCTGCGAATTGAAGTTGGATTGTGATAATATGTTAAGAAACAAAAATAACATAGTTTAAATTATGTCAATTGATTAAAAAACTAGTTCGTGACGATCAAATTCGTTAAAAGTCTAAAAATGAAGAAATTTAGGAAAAACTATGGTTTTGATTCCTCAAAATGATGTATATGTAATGTTTTGTATATAGATTATGTTTAGCATGTGTAACTATAATATTACGTAGTTTTAGATGTTGAAGTTGGATGATTTTATGTGGAATTGGGATTTTTGGCCAAAGTAGAGTCTGATTTCGAGTTTCTGTAAAAAAAAATTGGAACTGAGGCATCGAGCCAAGCGGCTGATGATCTGGTGCTTGATTGTCAGGAGTGGACGTGTTTGCATGGCGCAGGAAGTACAATTGTCGTCCATGCAGCGAAGCAGTTACCAGTGTATTACTTGGCGGCCGCATAATAGCCAAATGTGATGAGCGGTGAAGTCTCGCTTAATCGCAGTCACGCAGAAGCGGACTTGGGTTAGTTTAGCATGCATGTTAAGGATATTAAAAAATAAAGTGGACTACGATAACAGATTGTAAGGTGTTGTAATACAAAGTGCAAAAGAGTTTTAGGAGATTGTTAATTGAGTTATATAATAAAACTAAAAGTGATGTTTTCAAAAGATAGAAATGAACGAGTAAGTTATGTTGGCTCGTAATGCGATTTCAGATTCGTTAAGTTTTAACGTAAATGGTTAAGTAATAGGTTAGGGTTATGACCTAAATGATGGTTTAATACCCATAGTGTTAATATCCATACAACTAATTTTTGTTGCGTTTGTAATGATATGTGTAGGGTAATTGGAGATTATTTTACACTTGTGTAGCTTACAAACAAGACAAGTTCCTAAACCTTAACTCTTTACATTGAGCAAGCTTTCTAACTTCATTCTTTTAATATTGAATGCATGTTCCCATTCCTAAATCATTATTGTACAAGTTCCTAAAATTCTTGTAAAGTTGAGCAAGCCTAATTTATCTTGAGTATGTTTGTGCAAGCTCTTGTAACCTAATTCGTTACATTGAGCGAGCTTTATTTTCCTTAATATCATTCGAAGCATATATTGTTCTAATACATTGATTCATAGAAGATTGTTCTAACTCTTTAAATATAGCACTTTGCATGTATATCTTGTTTATTCAATTATATTTTGTTGTTATTCGATCCTTGATCTTGATAATCTTGTTCAATTCTAGATTGAATATATTAAACCCTTATTGATTGAATTAGCCTACTATGGAATAACGTTCTATAATTTTAGAACCACTGATAAGCTAGTTCCAAACTAAACTTTCTTTAGTGCGGAAATTCTAAATTCAAGCTGAGACGAACAACCTTGGCACAGGGGATTTTGTACGTGTAACGTTTAGATGTTTGTGCACAATACATGGTACAAAGGGTTGATCCCCCTAAGTACATTAAGAAGGGTCTGTATAGTCTAAATGTCTGTTAAGGTTGAGGTAATAATACCTATACACCGGAGACATAGTTCGTGGTCTTAAGACCCTCAAATATTTATTTCTAACTTGTTTTCTATATTTGATTTGTAGAGAAAGTTCATTATTTTTTAGCATTCGTTGTTCACTCACATGTTGTTATCATTACTACTTTCTATATCAGTGAGCAATTGTTTACTCACTCTTGCATTTAACACTGCAGCTAAAGTTGAGAAAGTCGATGAGCCGTCTACTAGCAAAGGAAAGGGCAAGATGTCCAAATGTTGAAGACTTATGAGAATTTTATTTTAATGAATTATGTTAAAGACTTGTTTTAATATGTGATGTATTCCACAAACTTATGTAATAATTTTAAGGTTAGATTACTTGGGATTGTTTTGAAATGATGTAACCCGTTAATGGGGAAGATTATTGTTTATGTTATTTAAATTATGTCTTTATCCTTTGATTATGTGTAGTTAGATGTAATAGTTTTTGATAAGTGAGCACCAAATCCTATGGGAATGAACACAATACAAATGATACAGAACTTAGTGCAGTTTGGGGGATTAGCCAACGATGATCCGAATGAGCACCTTATAATCTTTTTGGAGATTTGCGATACATTTAAGTACAACGGGGTGACTGATGAAGCAGTCAGACTTCGCTCATTCCCGTTCAAATTGCGGGATAAGGCAAAAATTTTATTGCACTCAGTTCCGCCAGGATCGATTACAACATGGGACGACCTTGCTTAAAAATTTTTGGCTAAGTCTTTCCCAACAGTGAAAACTGCTAAAGATGAGTAATGAGATCACTATGTTTGAGGAGCAACATGGGGAGTCACTGTGACGCCACCAAAATAGGTATACACAACGCCCATTCTGAGTCGCCAAATACATGGTACAGAAACAACTACAACTTTATTATCACAACAATAAAACTGTGAGTTTAAATACAAATATTATCTTCTAGACAATATTTATACTCAAATAAATCCTCATCACATTTATTGATACATTATTTTACAATAATGGTGAGGACTACTAAACAACTCTCTCTAGAACCTTCATTCCATACCCCGACTAGTACTCGCTACATTCTCGCCTCCTGAGAAGAAAAATGGAACAACAAGGAAAAGGGTGAGCTCAACTAGCCCAAGAAAGAATATTATGACTAAGATAATATACAACAAATTATCGTTAGTCTCCAACAGGAAAAATCGATAGAATATAATAGACAACAAGTTTCGGATCAATATTCGCAATGAAATAATAATTCATAGAAGAGTTACGTAGAGAATGAAATCTACTATAATCTATGAATTTAACGATCCATCATCAATATTTTATCCTCAGTAACATCAATCAATATTCATCTCAAATCAAATATTCATCTTTGCACTACTGTGCCAAAGATATTCATCAATCCATCATGTTCATCTCAACACTGTTCATCTTTGCACTAAAGGCCAAAGATATTCATCATCGGTCACATGTTCATTTAAACACTGTTCATCTTTGCACTCTGAGCCAAAGATATTCATCGATCGGTCATGTTCATTTAAACACCTGCTCATCTTTGCACTCTGTGCCAAAGATATTCTTCTTGAAATCATTCATCTTTTGCACTACATGCCAAAGATATTCTTCGAAATCATTCATCTTTGCACTACTGAGCCAAAGATATTCTTGAGAAATCATTCATCTTGCACTACAAAGGCCAAAGATATTCAATAATATCATCATTTAAGACCGAGGATGATGAAAATATTTTAAAGAAACGAATCCGGTGAAACAAAATGACAAGTATTATGGATTCGTAGCACTTTAAACAATCCGGAGTTCAAAAATACTTCATAAATAATCATCTTTGGTGTAAAATTCAAGAATGATCAAAACATGGATACAATCAAAGCTAGTATCCGAATAGATATTTTTAGATTTAAAAGAAAATTTTATTTTTCGATGAATAGTGCAGATATCGTGAATAAGGTCAGATATCGTGAATAGTCTGCAGATATCACGTGAATAGTAACTCAGACACCAAAAGATAGAAATTCCAAAAAAAACATTTTCACGCTTTCATGAATAGTACTCGTGAATAGTAACTCGTGAATAGTAACTCATGAATAGTAACTCGTGAATAGTAACTCATGAATAGTAAACCCGACATGAAAAAGTTCCAAATTTGATAAAAAGTTCCAACCAATATTTCAGCATAATGATATTGAAGAAATAATATCATTTGAGAAGAAAATAACATCCCTTACCTCAAAGAATCAATTGCCGGAAGGAAAGGTCGGAAGTGATCTTTGAATGAAACTTGTAATTGACAAAGAACTCTCAAAGTATCTAAATACTCACAAAATACGCTCAATAATATAGAGAGAAAGAGAGAAAACTTTGTTTTACGGTGTGATTTTCAATTCTAACTTAGCCCTCTATTTATAGGAAAATGTTAGCCCACCAAGACTTGATTTGACTACACCGATGGCTTTACTCGCTACTATTGCCACCCACCACATTTGAAATAAAATTCAGCACATTTCTTCACCAACCACAAGTGGGGCCCACTCAATTCTAGAATTTTCCACCAAAATCAATTATAACCCTACTTTAGAATCCGACACCTCTTAAAATTCACAACAAATCATTCGTGCATTTTAACGGTTCAAAATTTGTGGACATATACTCAACTTATGTATGTATAACATACCAAAAATTACCACAATCCAACCATTCGGATTAAAAATTATAACCCGCAATATATCTCAAAACCCCCGATTTGATTTTTAATACCTCCAATCCGATAAAATCTTCGATAAAACACCTCAACATTAATTCCTTCATTAATAACCACATAAATAAATCCATCATTTATATTCATATAAAATAAATATTTCCTTATCATATGAATCAATAATTAATTATTCACAAATAATATTACGTAATCACATTTATGACAACCAAAGTCGCTCCCAGAGAAGAGGGGCTTTCAATAAGGATCTCCCTTCTTGGCGCGCAATTAGGTGACCAAACCTCTCCTTAGATGTAACTTTCTAGACATTGCCAATAATGTTATCTAATAATATTATTCAAATAATATGAATTATTGATCTGATAATGGGAAATACTGTGTAGTGACAATTATTGAACAACAATAATATAAAATATCAACGCAGCAATTATTGAATCAATAAAATAAAATATTGAACAGTAATCTACTGTGAAAATTATTGAGTAGTGCCATCTTACGTAAGGATCAATAATTCAACAATACCGCGCAACACTGGTGTGCATCTTGTGCAACCACGCCAGACATCTTATTATTTTAACCACCGGGTATTCCAACAGTCTTAACGGTAACAACTACGCCAAGTTATTTATAACCACCCAAACTTTGTCGTTTTCCTCATCCAATCGCTTTCCGTTATGGGGCCACACACATGGTCGCTGCTGTCGCATGCGAATATTCCCGACAAAGACGAATATTCCACGACCAAACGAATATTCCCCGACAAAATTGAATATTTTATAACCACTTGCTTATTTTGAAATATTTGCGTATTTAACCCTTTACTATCCACATTAATCAAATCAACCCTTACTATTTCAAAATAATAAATAAAGGAAATTCCTTTTTATATAAAAAAAATTTCGGGGTCTTACAGTCACTGTACGAAGCTTGGGAGAGGTAGAAAGAAATACTGAGAAAGTTTCCACATCTTGGACTACCCATGTGGCTACAGATTAACACTTTCTATAATGGTCTGAATGGGAATCTTCGTACTAGCATTGATACATCATCTAGGGGAGCGTTCATGGCCAAGAGCTTTGAGGAAGCATATGAGCTAATTGAGACAATGGCGGCTAATAACTACCAGTGGCCCACAACGAGAATGACACAACCAAAGGCAGCTGGGGTGTTAGAAGTAGATGGTGTGACAACATTAGAGACACAGATTTCAGCGATGTCGAAGAAGATGGATGCTCTTATAGGTGCACAAGCTCCGCAGGTTGCATTTGTTTGTGAATTATGTGCTGGGGAACATCCTACCGAGCAATGTTCCATTAATCCAGCATCGGTACAGTTTGTAGGAAGCTATTATAAAATACCTTAGAATCCTTATAAGAATGCCTACAATCTGAGTGCTAGGAACCATCCCAATTTCTCGTGGAGTAACAAACAAAATCAGTAGGCTCCATAACCATCTTATTCCCTTGGGTTCCAAAATCAGCATCAATAGACAGCTCCACATCACGAGAAAAAGTCGAATTTGGAAGAGTTGTTGTTGAAGTACATATCTGAGAATGAGGCAGTGATGAAAACGCAAGCAGCGTCAGTCAAGAATTTAGAAAATTAGAAGGGACAACTTGCATTAGCACTGAATAACAGGCCTCAAGTACTCTACGTAGTGACACTGAGAAAAATTTGATGGGAAATCATGAACAATGTCAAGCAATTACTTTGAGAAGTGGAAAACATCTTGAGGGAAAGAATGCATAAAAATTGATGAAGAAAGATGTTAAGGAAAGTGAAGATAAATTAGTTGAGGAGAAATAAGGTGAAGACAGGCAAGGGGATAAGAAGGAGTCAGATGTTGAACCAGTTGTCTATCATCCACCACCATTTCAGTAGAGAGTACATAAACAAAAATTGGATAAGTAGTTCTCTAAGTTTTTGGATGTTTTTAAAAAACTTCGGATTAACATTCCATTCGCAGAAGCCCTAGGGCAAATGTCGAGATATGCACAGTTTATGAAGGGTATTCTGTCGAGGAAGAAGAAATTAGAGAACTACGAGACTGTGGCATTAACGGAGTAATACAGTGCAATAATACAGTACATAGGTAAGTCTAGTTTAGTGTGTCCCAAAAAAGGGTGGAATGACAGTTGTAACAAATGACGACAATGAACTTATTCCAACGAGGATAGTTACCAGATGGAGGATTTATATTGATTACATGAAGCTTAATAAGGCAACCCGGAAGGACCACTTTCCTCTACCCTTTATCGATCAGATGTTGGATCGTTTAGCTGGGCATGAGTATTATTGCCTATTGGATGGATATTCGAGGTACAAATAGATAGTCATAGCTTTTGAGGATCAAGAAAAGACTACTTTCACGTGCCCATATGGCACCTTTGCATTCAGGAGGATGTCCTTTGGGTTGTGTAACGCACCAACGGCCTTCTAGAGGTGTGTGATGGCCATATTTTCAAATATGGTGGAGAGGAATGTTAAATTTTTCATAGATGACTTCTTAGTTTATGGGAACACCTTTGATATTTGTCTCAAAAATCTGGTTATGGTGTAGAAGCGCAGTATGGAAACCCACCTTGTGTTGAACTGGGATAAGTGCCACTTTATGGTCAAAGAGGGAATTATTCTTGGGCATAAAGTATCTGCGAAAGGGTTCGAAGTTGATCGGGCAAAGCTAGATACTATGGAAAATCTTCTACCGCCGACATCAGTTAAAGGAATCTGAAGTTTTCTTAGGCATGCCAGATTCTATCGTAGGTTCATCAAGGATTTCTCTAAGATTGCAAAACCACTGTGCAATCTATTAGAGAAAGACGCAATTTTTAGTTTTGATGAAGAGTACAAGGCAACATTTAAACAGTTAAAAAAGAAATTGATGACAGCTCTCGTGATCGTAGCACCGGATTGGATAATGCCATTTGAGTTGATGTGTGATGCAAGCAATTATGCAGTAGGAGTTGTTTTGGGTCAACGCCGAGAGAAGATATTCCATGTCATATACTATGCAAGTAAAACCCTCACGGATGCTCAATTGAACTACACAACTACAGAGAAGGAATTACTTGTAGTCGTGTATGCCTTTGATAAATTCAGAGCATATTTGATAGGAACAAAGGTGGTGGAATACACGGATCACTCGGTGATTCGTTATCTGATCTCAAAGAAGGATGCAAAGCCTAGACTTATCAGGTGGATTCTACTTCTTCAGGAATTTGATTTGGAAATTAAGGATAGGAAGGGGACAGAAAATTAAGTGGCTGATCATCTTTTGAGGTTGGAAAATCCGGAGAAGGATAGGGCAGATAAGTTGTGACAACCCGAAAAATCGGATTGTCCAGAATTTAGGTTTAAAGAATTAGTTATTAATATAATTAATTTTTATTAATACTATTCTGTGCTATTTGTTTATTAATCATTCTATAACCTATAATGATTATTAATCGGGAGGATTTTGGCTATGAGCTAAACTGAACGAGTAAAAATTTTCAAGACGAAATAGGAACTATTCATGTTAGGTTTTGAGAAAATCTAAGTAGCAATCAAATTGCAAAATTTAGCGGAAGCGAGATAAAATCAGATTTTAAAATTTTCACAAACCAATTACCCGGATCATCCTTTATGCATATTATTAATTAAACGAAGAATAAGAAATTATGAAATCATACCCTTGTAGAAACGAGCTTCCTCAGTGCGAAGTTCACCTCCCTACTTCTCATGATCCTTGAATCTCCGGGTAGATTCCTTCCTTTGATTAATGTAAGCCACCCAAGTGTATGGCCTCTATAGGTGATCCACCAAGGAAGAGGAATTTTTCAAGAAGAAGGGATTTGGCTCAAACCCTAGTTTTTCCTATCTGAATAAGAAAAGGGGTGTACTCTCCCAATCTAGGAATTACGTATATTACATATCTAATATAAGACTCCTCTTATAAAGATATTATATAACCCTATTTTAATTAAAATAAGGTATTATTTATTTAATTAAACTCTTTTAATTAAATGGACTCCCTAATCCTATTAGGGATAATTAGTTAAACTCCTTTAACTAATTTTCTTTCCTAATCCAATTAGGAATAAATGAGAGTACTTATATTAAATTAATTCCTAAACCTTTTAGAAATTAAAATAATAATAATTATAATAATATTAATAAGACTCCTCTTATTAATTTATATTTAATATTTCTAAAATATTAAATAATAATATTAAGCTATTTAATTTATTCTATCACCATAGATTAAATTAAATATACTTAACATATTATTACAATTATGCCATTAACTTCTTAAATAATTATTCTTCCTTTTATGGTGTGACCCTTTAGGTTCTCCATATTAAACCGGTTGTGAATAAATCAATTAGAATAATTCTAATCTCATTTAAATAAATAAATTAAACAAATAATTTATTTAAATAAATAATATTTATTCTACAATAGGGATAAGCCTCCCAAGCGATCAACGACTTTCCAGATAATATAGATTTCAACATTAATCATAAAAGAACCTTTGAGTAAATAGTTACCGTACAATTCAATCCTTCCACCATACAATGTCCCAATTAAATATAAGACATGGAATTACTGTCAAGTCTTATTTTATTTAATTATATGTATTTCGATTCCTAAATGAACAACTCCCAATGAATGCAAATTAGAAACTACTTTCTAATTTCATTCCACCTTGGCCAAGGATTCCTGGGTTGTTATTTATCGAATCACATAGGACATCTCTCCTTTTTAGTAGAAGTGGTAGATTCTTTATTGATCATTCATTATCTTCATATATAACTTATTACACCCAAGCATACCCTTTGATATACTCTAAGAGTCTTAAGGAATAAGTCAAAGTGTAATTCATTATATATAAGATACTATGATGATCTCAAGTCTAAGGATCATTTTGTACTACTATCACTACAGAGAATCTATTATCGATGTAAGTAAAACTCCATTAGGTATTCCTCAATGAGTCACGTTCAAATGAACTTATTCTCTAATAAGCACCTACATACTTGCTTTAGTGTCTCCACACAAATGATCATGAGACCAATCATCCTCATCCAATGAGCAAGTTAACGTATGTACCAATCTATCCGGATTCACTAATCCCCTATTTAGTAATCCAATGATTGGGAACTATTTTAGTTTTAAGCTTTCTAAGAATTTAGATCTCATTAGAATGATCATCATCATTATTCTAAAAGCGTTGCTTAAAACTATGGGTTTATCACATATTATTAAAACAGCACCATGTAGATAATAAATGCCTTTAATAAATAATTCTTTTATTAATAAATAAATAAGATTGATTGCACAGTATATGCTTTATCATCATACATGATTGGCTTGTATGCATAATACTTTTAATTCATGCATTTCTGCTCGGAGATTTATTTTGAATTTCTGAGAAACGCGTAATGATAGAATTCTGAGACGTAATGGAATATTGAATAATATTTCAGTTATAGTAAAAATGAAGTTTTCGCCTGCGGACTTAAAACCTAAGGGTTAGGAAAAGTGAGTTCTGAGAATTTTATGATTTTGTATAATAATTAGAGTTATTATGCGTGAGAAATACGAGTATAATACTAGTTATTATACGAGTATAGTATGAAGATTAGTACGACGTATAATACGAATATCGTACGAACAATATACGAAGAGAATACGAGAATACGTGAATGGAATGCGTAGAATACGATTAGTCTAAATGGACTTTGACTTCATGGACTTTGTAGAATCCAAGTGGACTTGGATAATATCAAGCCTAATGGAAAGTGTAATAAAGCCTAGGGTAGGCCTAGTAAGAATTAATGTAAGGCCCAATGTTAGATTTAATTAAGCCTGATCCAAGAAAATAAACCGCGGATTAAACCGATGGGTCACCGGATGGGTAAAACCCATGAGGCAACCCATGGGGGAGACCCATGGGCATGTGGGGCAGCCACTTGGCCACCAGGTAAGGGTGGTGGCCAAGTAAAATTGGTGGCTAAGCCATGAATAGTAAGGAGGTGGGGTGGAATGACCAAAATACCCCTAGCCTTGCTTTTCTATATAAACAAGCCTTAAGCTCATTTGTTTGGTTTGAAATTTCAACCAACACTTGAGAGATAGAGGGAGAGAGTTCGGATGGGAGAAGAAGAGGAAGAGGAATGAGGAAAAGCTAGCCCGAGTGCACGCTTTGTCCGACGGAAGGAGATTAAAGAAGAACGGTAATCCGAACCCTAGTTTCACCTAATTTTCTTTAAGTTTAATATGTTCACAAACATAACTTAATGAAGATAAGAAGTAGATGAAGTTAAGAATGAATTCATATAGTTAAAATCATGAGAAAACGAAGAAATAAGAATTAGGAATCTAGTTTATAAATTTGTTAAGGAAGTATAAGATTCGTAAGGATTTTGAGTGATTCGAATGAATCTTATGAATGAGTAGGTCAAATAAGTAAGGAATGATGTTCTATAACATCAAATTCCAAGAAAAAATAAAATTGTAATCCAAAATATCGATTAAAAATGAAGAATGAACAAAGAACGCGAAGAATACGCGAAGAACGCAAAGAACGTTGTTGATGGATAAATTTAAAACCATCGTAGGATAATTGTTATTTATGGATAAGTTTAAAACCATCGCATATAAGGTAGTTGCTTATTGCTTGGTTAGGAACGTTCATGAAGAACGGATTAAAACTTAGTTATAACGAAGTTATGGCAAAAAAATTCGCAAAAGAAGAACGAGAATTAAAAAGTTAGTAAATGAACCTGAACGTGTAGGGTTTCATAAGAATGTAAGATAACGTATAAAACGTGAGTTGTGGACTTAAGAACGATCGAATTCTAATTTCGGATGACCGAATTACGGACTAACGAACGAAGAACGTTAATAACGTAAAAATGAATGAAGAGCAAAGATTAAGCCAATAGAATGACATGTTAATGGATTCAAAACGAAGTTCTGTCCATGGGTAATCGAAGTAAATAAGATAAGGAAGAAAATGGCTTTGGAACAACCTCGTTCCGAGTTATAATGAAGAAGTTATGAGATTTCGAAATCAACGTCTCAAGCTTGTAAAAGACTTAGAAAATTTTTCATGCTTTCAGCTTGCTAGCCATGAAGTCGTGCCTTTGGGGGCTGTACTTTCTGAGCAAGCTTGGGCCATCACCATCTGGCCGAAAGTGTGGCATTGTCTGAAGGAAAAGGAAGGACATGGCGCCTTGATCTGCGATCTTGAGGCAATGCCTTAAATGAAATTTTTACTGCTCAATTACAAGGGGATGTGCAAGAAAGAAATATGAAAATGTAGTTCAACTAATAGAACACTTAATCAAGTGTATTTAACCTTTAATGAAGGTTGAACAAAAGGATTAAACGATAGTAAAAGACAAAGAATGTGAACACGGGTTACGTAACCGATATCCGGGCACCGTAGTCGCGATAATTGAACGTGATGGATTGCTATGATGGTGATTCCTTAGACATTGATTGACGATGGTAATGTATAACATTTCGATGTTAGACGCTGTGAACGCAACACTGTTGCGATGAACGATCGGTCTTAGCATACAATGAACCGTATGGCTTTGACATTTAGAAAGAATAATGAACATGTGGTTCAGGTGATAGTAATAAATGAAAGCGATTAAAACATTGAATGAAGGTTGAATAGAATTAAGAGACAAGTAACGTAAATATTGAATACGTAAATGATCCTCGTGAATCGTATTCATGTCGAGCGAACGTTCTAAGTGTACATTGGTTGTATAACTTAGACGTTGACGAAGGTAGTAAGTAAGATATGAATTATCAAGAAAGCCGTAGCGAACGATAATAAGATTAATGAAAGCCAATTGTGAGTTGGATGAGAATATTAGAATGAAATGTAAGCGTTGAACACTTTAACCAACGTGAAGGTTGAGTGTACGCAAATAATAAACGGGTAGAACCTACACCCCGTGTATGGTTTGACCGTAGAATAACGAAGACCAATGATTAAAGCTATGAACGATGAAGAAGCTTATTTAAAGACAAGCACGTATAACGTAAAAGAAGCCGAGTTAATGTTTATAACTTGGATGACGCTCTGAGTCTTATGAATCGGATGTTGTAAGATAAGTAAAATGTAAAATAAAATGTTTAACACTATAAATGCGTAGAATGAATATGGAATAATCGTCCTGAGTATACAAAAGACTGTATGACTTAGACGATGATGAATGAATCATGAGGTATGGCATTTAGTTGCTAGAAAGCAATAAGGAATATGAATTTGACTTAACGAACATCATAGTTTAATAGTTCGGATAAGTTAAGATAAGTTAGGTTGTAGTACAATCGTAACCTTTGATGGTTGACATATGAGAGCTGGGCTAAACAATTCCTTCAGAGAGCGAGGGTATATACAAAATTGGCAACTGATCTAACTCACTATATGGGCAGTGTAGATGAGGCAGGAACTTGTTTGTTAGTTGTTTATGGGAAACCACTCAGAGTACCATATGGACTACTAGCAGAGACACGATGTGTGCTGAGTCCTAGAAAAGTTATAAGAAGATGATAAGAATGTAAATCATCAAAGATGATGAACGTATTGAGTAAGACATCTCTGTATGTCATGCAGCCGTTAACCAGTAAAGGAAGTTGGTCGCGTAAACATAGATTGTAAGAATGCGAACCCTTAGAAGTGAAGTTAAGTAAACCAATGCATAAAGTCAAGTATATGACTAATTGGTGTATGTGTTATTTCCTAATGTGCCACATAGGAATTGGAATGAGCAGTTCAGCGTAAACTATAAGCTGTAGCTGTGCGTAAGACAAGTTTCCTAATTTCATTCATATTTCAAATGAATGCTAGTTTCTAAAACTTCTCAGATGTTGAACTTGTGAAGTTCTGTCTATGTGCGAATGTGTGATATTTGTACAATGTGTTAGAATGTATGAGGCCTTGTGCCACAATGTGAGCACTTCGGTGTTTTTATGATAAGAACTGTTCTGTGATTGAATTGTTCAATATGAGCATGTTCTGTTTATACATGAATCGTTATTGTTAAGTCTATGTTATTGATTCTAGCCAGACGGAATGTGTATGAAAGAGAGTAGAGAATGAAAGTTTTTCAAAGTAAATGTGACTAATGTTTTAAAATGATAGGAATAGAGATTATTCCTATTATTCAAGCTGCTTCATAACCTTTGTTCGGTTATTGAGGTCTTAAAAGAATGTTTGAATTCTTAAAATTATTTGTTCAACTGTTATGACTTGCTGGGCAATTGAATGATCACACTTGATTTAAATAAAAACATTTTCAGCGAACCATGTTAGAAGAGCTTAAGGATCCCGTAAAGATCAAGCTGATCGGGTTCCAGAAGAAGTGTCATTCATTAGATGAATGAGCGTGAAGATCAAGCAAATACTTGTAATATAGAATTATAGAATTAAACTATAGAATAGTTTAATGAATGATTATGTATCCTTGGTGGCGGATAAAAGTCACTCGTGTAAGATGTAAAGATTAATGTAATTACCATTACATGTAATGAAAGAGGTTATAAGGTTTTAGAACCTGGGATTTGAGAATGTATGTTGTTATATTTAGCTATATAATGATGTATGTTTGGAAGAAGATGGGATCGTGACATACGGAATCCAGAGGTGAAAATAGACCGTATTTCGGGGTGTTACAGATTGGTATCAGAGCTGATAGATTATAAATCTTAGGTATGAGTACCTAAGACTATAATCATAGAGAGAAGGATAATAAGATCACCACGAGATCATAGTAAATCATAGTAATAGATGAGCTGTTAAACGATGGATGATTTATAGCTAATGCTATGAATGAATGGTACTACGAAGTAGTACGGGAAGAAGAACTCCGATTGAGTTGTAAAGGATATCATACGAATTAAAGAAAATTCGTATTAAGTAAGGAGAAAGTTAGAAATGGTAAAATTTCAATTGAGGACTCATGTGATAGCTGAGTTGTCTGAACCTTTGTATGGGCAGAGGTTTGTGCTTGGTGTAACTACCACTCAGTTTATTACAGTGATAATCATTTAAATTGGTCGCGCTATCAAGATGTATGTGACGAGAAGGTGAATCTTTTCTCATGTATATACTTGGTAGGTAGAGAACGATAAGATTCGGTGAGAGTTCTTGAAACTCATACTTATGGTAAGTTCGTGACTCATAATCATATGGTATATTTTTCAACTTTTTAGTGAATGGATGCCTATGGTCTGTCTAGGATAGTTCTTAAACTCATATTATTGTGGAAAGTTCCTGAACTCATAATGTGTGGTAAGTTGATAGACTGTACTAAGGTATAGGAAGGTGTAGACTGAAAACAAGTTATTTTCAGTAGA
Organism: Panax quinquefolius; assembly: GCA_020205615.1. NCBI lineage: Eukaryota > Viridiplantae > Streptophyta > Magnoliopsida > Apiales > Araliaceae > Panax > Panax quinquefolius. The sequence goes on along the minus strand of CM035158.1, from coordinate 40,860,885 downwards.
CTTAGCATTGAAGGTGCTAGAGAAGATTAAGTATTGTCACAAATAAGACAAAGAAGGAAGATGGAGAATAAGATATTCCAAGTCATCTAGTTATGCTAGATTTTGAAGTTTCTTGAAATCGGGCTAATGTACGCATTTTAAAAAGGAAAGAATTGGCTCGATTTTTAGAACCAATGGATTTTTAAAAGAACTATTCTTCGTATGTCTATGCTAATTGATTCGGCTAGACAGAAATTAATTTAAAATATCAAAAATAAATTTTATATCATTAGTGCATTTGATGCAAGGATGGTAAAAGGATGGAGTTATTAATGCAATTAAACCTGGTGTTGGTTTTGATCTTAGGATCAATAACCTGCTATGGTATGATGTATAATGACGAAGTCATAAACTGACTAAGTCTTCAACATACTGTGAAGAGTACGATATCATGACGTCATAAAACGTTTTGATGTATTGAAAAGGAATTTAAAGAAGTAGTCGATGTCAATTGAGTTGACTAGTTGAATGTTTCAAGTTGATGTCCAATTTATTGGTATGGTCTAAGCTACTTGATTTGGCTAAGACAAATGGTATGTCATGATTAAAAGAAAATAGAGCTTTCTTTAAAGAGTTATGCCGAACCAAATTGTTTTGGTGCGAAATCTAATGATTAAGTCTGAGGTGAACATACCCTCAAATGGGGTTATACGATAGGTTGATGACCTATGTATGGAAGAGGTAGTTTACCTTCTTTGTGATTGTAAACTTACGGTGTAAGAAAGGTTTACGGTGAAAGGCTGTTTAACCTAGTAAGAGTTCATGGTTAATTTGACCCCTCAACAAAAGAATGAAATGTTTTAAAGGAATCCTTCTATTCCTATTTATTCCTTTCACTTCATGATTCTTGATAAGTTATGAAGGATAGGGAATGTATGAAAGATAGTAACTTCTGTGAAGAGAAGTTGAGAAGAAGGGTAAGCTAAAATTTCGAGGACGAAATTCTTTGAAGAAGGGGAGAATGTGAGATTTTAAGAAATTCCGAGGACGGAATTTTTATAAGGAGGGAAGAATGTGACAACCCGAAAAATCGGATTGTCCAGAATTTAGGTTTAAAGAATTAGTTATTAATAAAATAAATTTTTATTAATACTATCCTGTGCTATATGTTTATTAATCGTTCTATAACCTAGAATGATTATTAATCAGGAGGATTCTGGCTATGAGCTTGACTGAACAAGTAAGAATTTTCAAGACGAAAATAAAATTTTTCCAGGGAAAAAATATTTTTTGGGGAAAAAGACGAAATATGCACTATTCATCCATTTCTGCTCGGAGATTTATTTTGAATTTCCGAGAAATGTGTAATGATAGAATTCTGAGACATAATGGAATATTCAATAATATTCCAGTTATGGCAAAAATGAAGTTTTTGTCCGCGGACTTAAAACTTAAGGGTTAGGAAAAGTGAGTTCCGAGAATTTTATTATTTCGTATAATAATTAGAGTTATTATGCATGAGAAATATGAGTATAATACTAGTTATTATACGAGTATAGTACAAAGATTAGTACAATGTATAATACGAATATCGTACGAATAATATATGAAGAGAATACGAGAATACGTGAATGGAATGCGTAGAATACGATTAGTCTAAATGGACTTTGAGTTCATGGACTTTGTAGAATCCAAGTGGACTTGGATTATATCAAGCCCAATGGAATGTGTAATCAAGCCTAGGGTAGGCCCAGTAAGAATTAATGCAAGGCCCAATTTAGATTTAATTAAGCCTGATCCAAGAAAATAAACCACGGATCGAACCGATGAGTAATCGGATGGGTAAAACCCATGGGGCAACCCATAGGGCAACCCATGGGCATGTGGGGTAACCACATGGCCACCAAGTAAGGGTGGTGGCCAAGTAAACTCGATGGCTAAGCCGTGAATAGTAAGGAGGTGGGGTGGAATGACCAAAATACCCCTAGCCTTGCTTTTCTATATAAACAAGCCTTAAGCTCATTTGTTTGGTTTGAAATTTCAACCAACACTTGAGAGATAGAGAGAGAGAGTTTGGATGGAGTCCTCATTACATTTATTGTCACACTATTTAACAGAATAGTGAGGACTACTAATGCTATCCTCTGGACTGTCACTCCGTTCCCTCGACTTGTCCCAAATTTATATTCTCATTTTCAGAGAAGAAACGGTGAAAGAAAGGGTGAGCTCAACTAGCCCAAGAAGAAATATTATGACTAAGATAATGCAGAATAAATTATCAATAGTCTTCAACAATGTTAAACTGATAAAATACAATAGACATCAAGTTTAACTGCAGCGGAATAAGCAATCCATTAGAAGAGTCAAGTAGGGAATAAAATCTACTATCTTCTATGGTTTTAAAATGTTTTCATCCATTTTTATCGCTGAGACTCAGCTTTATAATTAAAACACATCATCTAATCATCCCTGTACTACAGGCCAAGGATATTCATTAAATCATCAATGTTCATGACTATACCGAACAATCCCTGGTCATAATCATACCAAAAACTGTCCATCAATGCGTTACAGCACACTGAAGACTTTTACCATATCATTTATAACATTACATGTCATGATTATACCGAATGATCCCTGGTCATAATCATACTAAGTCCATCTATGCACGTAAGCCAAAGACGACCTTAAATCACAATATATGCATGAGGATGATGACAATGACATAATAATTCAATAAAATAAGTTCACAAATTAATTTAACTAGGAACCAATAACGTTCAGATTGTCAACATGATATTTCTTTGTAGAGTAAAATTCAAGAATGCTCAGAAGAATATTTCCATGAAAAGATACTGGATGAAGCGCAAATATCAGGGATATTCCACTAATTTCACGGAGTATAGACGTTAAAGCTTTAATCAACTAAGTATAAGAGAATATATGAAACTGCAAATGGATTTTCGTCCGCCATGCGGTAATCAAATTATACAGATCATTTCCACAATTTAATAAGGAATGAATACAAAGGATCATTCACCAGGAATGTGGGATTCCACATAGACAGGTTATTCCAACAAAATAATAAAGAATGGAATAACAATAGACATCACCAGGTATACGATATCCGCGTATATAGGTTATTCCAACAGAATAATAAATGGAACCAGGTCAGGCAAAATTTGCACCGACAGGATATTCCGACAGAATAAACAAAGAAAAGAATAATAGCAGAATCTCACCATGTATGCAGTACTTCACATAAACAGGTTATTCCAACATAATAATATAGAATGGAACAACAGAGGGATTTCACCAAGTATAGGGTATGCCACTTATACAGGTTATGTACAGGGTATGCCACGTATACAGGTTATTCCAACAAAATAATAAAGAATGGAATAACATAAGGATTTCACCAAGTATAGGGTATGCCACTTATACAGGTTATGTACAGGGTATGCCACGTATACAGGTTATTCCAACAGAATAATAAAGAACGGAATAACATAAGGATTTGACTAAGTATAGGGTATGCCACTTATACAGTTTATTCCAACAGAATAATAAAGAATGGAATAACAGAAGTTTTCTTCATGAATAAGAAAGAATAACACCCCTTACGGGTACAACAAATAATATCCCTTACCTTAGAAGAAGTTGGATACTGGAGTAGTGAGGTAGCAGACTTCTCTTCTTCTTTCTCTCTATAGATTTTCTCTCTATAGTTTCTATCTATAATTTCTCTCTATAATTTCTCTCTTTAGAGTTTTAGTGAATTCGTAAGAATTAATGAAGGAATAAGCTTCTATTTATAGAAGAATGGAATGAATAGTAACTAATTCATGAACGGTCCAGATTGATTTACTTTTAAACGAACGGTCCATATTAAAACTTAAAGCAACAGTCTATACTGATTCACTATTAAAACTTTTAAACCAGCGGTCCATACTGATTCACTATTTAAAACTTTTAAACTAGCGATCCATATTGATTCACTATTATAACTTTTCCACCAGCGGTCCATATTGATTCACTATTATAACTTTCCACCATTGGTCCATATTGATTCACTATTATAACTTCAACCAACGGTCTGAAAAATTAGCACATCTCCTCATGGAATAATATTGTATCCAAATACCCGAATGCACAATACTAGAGTGAATAGTAATAAGGTGAATAGTAACTCATAAATAGTAACTCATGAATAGTAACTCGTGAATTGTAACTCATGAGTAGTAACTCATGAATAGTAACTCATGAATAATAACTGGTGAATAGTAACTCATAAATAGTAACTTGTGAATAGTACTCTGACACAAAAAATGTCCCGAATACCTGATTGAACAATATAACCTCCAGACATCAATTATCATCGGAATAGATGTCGATACTAACACAAATAATCCCAACACAATGAAACTATCAAAATCATCTTTAATCAACACGAACTTATCCATCATTAATATCATAACTCGCAATATTTAACAACCAGGTTGTTCCCAGGAAAGAGGGGGTTTTCCGATAAGGATTTCTCTCTATTGGCGCCCAATTAGATTATCTAACCTCTCCTTTACAGAACTTCTAGACATTGTAAATATTGCAATTTAATAATATGAATAACTTTGTCGTCTCAATTTTTGATTTAATAATATATCAAATATTATGCAGATCATATTATGACAATAATCGAATCAATAATATGAGAGATATGATGCAACAATTACTGTAGCAATTATTGAGTATAATTGAGTGACTTATCACGTAAGCATCAATAATCAATATCGTGTGCTACTATGAAACCACACGTATTACTGTACTTTTACTACCAGGTAGTTCAACAGTTTTAACGGTAAAACCTCCGTCGTTATTTTCATAAAATATTTTTGTCGTTTTCTAACTACGACAGTACTTCCGTTGTGGGTTCACCAATGATTATGCCGTGGTACGGATATTCCCGACAAAAAGAATATTTTATAACAACTTGCATACTTTGCAAAATTTTTGAATATGACCCTTAACTTTAAACTTTTATCAATTTAATTATTTACCAAAATAGAAAAATTGAATACTTTTATTTCATAAAATTCGGGGTCTCACAATCTCCCCTCCTTATGAAATTTCGCCCTCGAAATTTGCGTACGTACCTGATAGTTCGAAGAGATGAGAATACCTTTCTTTCTTTTTAGATTTGTACCTTCCCGGTTATATCCTCTGTATCATAATTTTCCCATTGCTCATCTCCTGTATTTCAGATATCATTCTAAAATATACCTTCAAAACAAAGGTTAATTGACATATCACAAATTGTCAACTTATCAAGTAAAAATTTTGGCTTAGGTAAGTCACACCCTAGCGAAGTATATTATTCGTCTCTCCCCTCCTAGTTCTAGACTAATATCTCCGCTAGTGACCATATCCCTATAACATCAATCAACAATTCCTGTCCACAATCATATGAATAACTCATAATCATAATTGTGATTCTGAATTCCTTTTCGCACCCAAGAAGAAGATAATTTACATCACCTATCTTCACCTGAAACATCAAAAATCATGGTTATACCAAATCACAATTTCTGCTCATAATCATACTAATAAATTCATCGTTGCACTACGACTAAAGATATATAACTGTATAACAATTAATTAATAGTTCATCTTTGCACTACATGCCAAAGATATATAACTGAAAAACAAATAATGCTAAGACTCAACTTAATAGTATCACGACCACGAATTATCCATGCACTACAGGCCAAGGATGTTCGTGTTTTCCATTACGGTCATGATTATACCGAATAATCCCTAGTCATAATCATACCAAGTCCATCTATGCACTACGACCAAAGATGACTTTTACCACATCATTTATAACATTATGGTCATGATGATACCGAATAATCCCTGGTCATAATCATACCAAGTCAATCTATGTACTACGGCCAAAGATGACTTTTACCACATCATTTATAACTTTACGGTCATGATTATAACGAATAATCCCTGGTCATAATCATACCAAGTCCATTTATGCACTATGGCCAAAGATGACTTTTACCATATCATTTATAACATTACGGTCATGATTATACCGAATAATCCCTGGTCATAATCATACCAAGTCCATCTATGCACTACAGGCCACAGATGACTTTCAACAAAATATAAACATTAGAATGAGGTATTGACGTATATAGGGTTTCAAACCTCTTAGAAACATTCGCGTCATTCGTTCCTCATTATCGACCAAATGGGATGCAAACCGGGATAACTCCGTAAACTTAGCCTCGTATTGCGATATAGTCATATTATTTTGCTCCATTGCTTATCTCAACATTTTTAGATGCCATTTTCAAACACTGTCACAAAATAAGGGTTAATTAACATATCACATATTATCCCTATACTCTGATCGACCAATTAAATACCAAATAAACTTTGGTAGGTCATACTATCGAAGAAATTCCCCGTCTCTCCCCTCCTAGTTCTTACCTCACATCTCAGCCAGGGATCATATCCCTAAGCTTTGATACCAACTGTGACGCCCCCAAAATTAGGTATTCATCACCCATCTTGAGTCGCCAGATATATGGTACATAAATTCAAATACAACTTAATTATACAACTGTCGTGTAAAATACGACAAAACATAAACAGAGAGTTTAAACAATAATATTGCATTCTAGACAATATCCACTCTCAATGAAGTCCTCATTAAATTTATCGTCACACTATTTAAAAGATTAGTGAGGACTACTAATGCTATCCTCTCGGATCAGACTCGCTTCCTCGACTCGTCACAACGCCTATATTCTCATTTCCTGAAGAGAACAGTGAAAGAAAGGGTGAGCTCAACTAGCCCAGTAAGAAATATTATGACTAAGATAATGCAAAATAAATTATCAATAGTCTTCAACAATGTTAAACTGATAAAATACAATAGACATCAAGTTTAACTGCAGTGGAATAAGCAATCCATTAGAAGAGTCAAGTAGGGAATAAAATCGGCTATCTTCTATGGTTTTAAAATGTTTTCATCCATTTTTATCGCTGAGACTCAGCTTCATAATTAAAACACATCATCTAATCATCTCTGTACTACGGGCCAAGGATATTCATTAAATCATCAATGGTCATGACTATACCGAACAATCCCTGGTCATAATCATACCAAAAGATTTCCATCAATGCGTTACAGACCACTGAGAACTTTTACCATATCATTTATAACATTACATGTCATGATTATACCGAATGATCCCTGGTCATAATCATACGAAGTCCATCTATGCACGTAAGCCAAAGATGACCTTAAATAACAATATATGCATGAGGATGATGACAATGACATAATAATTCAATAAAACAAGTTCACGAATTAATTTAACCAGGAACCTATAACGTCCAGATTGTCAACATGATACTTCTTTGTAGAGTAAAATTCAAGAATGCTCAGAAGAATATTTCCATGAAAAGATACTGGATGAAGCGCAAATATCAAGGATATTCCACTAATTTCATGGAGTATAGAAGTTAAAGCTTTAATCAACTAAGTATAAGAGAATATATGAAACTACAAATGGATTTTCTTCCGCCATGCGGTAATCCACGTATACAGATCATTTCCACAATTTAATAAGGAATGAATACAAAGGATCATTCACCAGGCATGTGGTATTCCACATAGACAGGTTATTCCAACAAAATAATAAAGAATGGAATAACAATAGACATCACCAGGTATATGATATCCGCGTATACAGGTTATTCCAACAGAATAATAAATGGAACCAGGTCAGGCAAAATTTGCACCGATAGGATATTCACGTAATAAATAAAGAACTAATAACAAAGAGAATCTCACTATGTATGCGGATCCAAGATAAATAGGTTATTCCAACATAATAATATAGAATGGAATAATGTAGGATTTCACCAAGTATAAGGTATGCCACTTATACAAAAGTTATGTATGAGGTATGCCACGTATACAAAGTTATTCAAATGTAATAATAACGAATGGAATAACATAAGGATTTCACCAAGTATAGGGTATGCCACTTATACAGGTTATATACAGGGTATGCCATGTATACAGGTTATTCCAACAGAATAATAAAGAATGGAATAACATAAGGATTTCACTAAGTATAGGGTATGCCACTTATACAGGTTATTCCAACAGAATAATAAAGAATGGAATAACATAAGTTCTCTTCATGAATAAGAAAGAATAACACCCCTTACGGGTACAACAAATAATATCCCTTACCTTAGAAGAAGTTGGATACTGGAGTATTGAGGTAGCAGACTTCTCTTCTTCTTTCTCTCTATAGATTTTCTCTCTATAGCTTCTATTTATAATTTTTCTCTTTAGAGTTTCAGTGAATTCGTAAGAAATAATGAAGGAATGAGCTTCTATTTATAGAAGAATGGAATGAATAGTAACTAATTCATGAACGGTCAAGATTGATTTACTTTTAAACGGACGGTCCATATTAAAACTTAAAGCAACGGTCCATACTGATTCACTATTAAAACTTTTAAACCAACGGTCCATACTGATTCACTATTTAAAACTTTTAAACCAGCGATCCATATTGATTCACTATTATAACTTTTCCACCAGCGGTCCATATTGATTCACTATTATAACTTCAACCAACGTTCTGAAAAATTAGCACATCTCCTCATGGAATAATATTGTACCCAAATACCCGAATGCACAATACTAGAGTGAATAGTAATCAGGTGAATTGTAACTCATGAATAGTAACTCATGAATAGTAACTCGTGAATAGTAACTCATGAATAGTAACTCGTGAATAGAAACTCATGAATAGTAACTCGTGAATAGTAACTCATGAATAGTAACTCGTGAATAGTACTCCGACACAAAAAATGTCCCGAATACCTGATTGAACAATATAACCTCCAGACATCAATTATCATCGGAATAGATGTCGATACTAATACAAATAATCCCAACACAATGAAACTATCAAAATCATCTTTAATCAACACAAACTTATCCATCATTAATATTATAACTCACAATATTTAACAACCAGGTTGTTCCCAGGAAAGAGGGGGTTTTTCGATAAGGATTTCTCCCTATTGGCGCGCAATTAGATTATCTAACCTCTCCTTGACAGAACTTCTAGACATTGTAAATATTGCAATTTAATAATATGAATAACTTTGTCGTCTCAATTATTGATTTAATAATATATCAAATATTATGCAGATGATACTGTGACAATAATCGAATCAATAATATGAGAGATATGATGCAACAATTACTGTAGCAATAATTGAGTATAATTGAGTGACTTATCACGTAAGCATCAATAATCAATACCGTGTGTTACTATGCAACCACGCGTATTACTGTACTTTTACTATCGGGTAGTTCAACAGTTTTAACGGTAAAACCTTCGCCGTTATTTTAATTAAATATTTTTGTCATTTTCTAACTACGACAGTACTTTCGTTGTGGGTTCACCAATGATTGTGCAATCGTACGGATATTCCCGACAAAAAGAATATTTTATAACAACTTGCATACTTTGCAAAATTTTTAAATATGACCCTAAACTTTAAACTTTTATCAATTTAATTATTTACCAAAATAAAAAAATTGAATACTTTTATTTCATAAAATTCGGGGTCTCACACATTTTATTCAAGACTTTTCCAAGATTGCAACTCCATTGACGAATTTAACTAGGAAGGCGGTTAAGTTTGTTTGGACAGAGAAGTGTGAGGAAAGTTCTCGAGAGTTAAAAAAGAGGCTGAGCTCTGCACCTGTGTTGTCATTACTTGATGATACATGAAATTTTGTGATATATAGTGATGCATCTCATAAAGGACTAGGTTGTGTGCTTATGCAGAACGACAGAGTTATTGCTTATGCATCACGTCAGTTGAAAGATTACGATAAGGGGTATTCGACTTATAACTTAGAGTTGGTGGCGGTGGTGTTTGCCCTGAAAATTTGGAGACATTATCTTTATAGAGTGAGGTGTGAGATATATACCGACTGTAAAAGTCTGAAGTATATCTTTACACAAAAAGACTTGAACATGCGACAAAGAAGATGGTTGGAGTTGATTAAAGATTATGACTGCGAGATTTTCTATCATCCTGGAAAGGCGAATGTTGTTGCTGATGCCTTAAGTAGGAAGGGATGGGAGAAGTTAATGATGTTAACTGCTCAAGAAAAACTAGTGTCGGAAATGGCTATGATGGAGTTGGAAATTAAATATTCGACAGAATCCGATGAAAAGTTATTCCAGATAGGAAATAGTTCAACGTTGGTAGATAAGGTGAAAAATGTGCAACTTCAGGACGAAGACTGCGGAAAGATAAAACAAAAAATATCTGTAGGTGAGGAAAACAAATTCAAAATTGATTCAGAAGGGTTACTTTAATTCAAAGGGAGAATTTGGGTTCCACAAGTATTAAAGGTTAAAGAAGAAATTCTGAGTGAATCTCATAATTCAAGATATTCGATTCACCCTGGGAGTACAAAGATGTACCAGGATCTTAGACATCATTTTTGGTGGCCGAATATGAAGAGGGATGTGGCTGAGTGTCTGGCAAAATGTTTAACGTGTCAGAAAGTCAAAGCTGAACATTAAAGGCCAAGTGGATTGTTACAACCGTTGGAGATACCAGAATGGAAGTGGGAGAACATCACAATGGATTTTGTGGTAGGTCTTCTAATGTCCCTACAAGGTTACGATGCCATTTGGGTGATTGTCGATCGATTGACGAAGTTGGCACACTTTTTGCCAAACAAGGTTCGATTTACACTAGATCGATTAGCAAAACTATACGTGAAGGAAATTATTTGAAGACACAGTGTACCTGTGTACATTGTATCTGACAGAGATCCGTGTTTCACATCTAATTTCTGGAAACGACTACAAGAGTGCTTGGGGACACAGTTGAGAATGAGCACAACGTATCATCCTCAGACCGACGGACAAAGTGAGAGAACCATCCAAACACTAGAGGATATGCTCAGAGCATGTATCATTGATTTCAAGGGAAATTGGGATGACCATCTACCATTGGTGGAATTTGCCTATAATAATAGTTATCACACGAGTATTGGTATGCCACCTTATGAAGCGTTATACGGCAGGAAGTGCAAAACTCCGTTATTTTGGGACGAGGTAGGTGAACGTCAGCTATTGGGTCCAGAACTGGTACAACAGACTGTTGAGATCATTAACATTATTCGAGCAAGATTAATTGCAGCACAGGATAGACAGAAGAAATATGCCGATCAGCATCGACAAAATAGAGAATTCGATGTCTGTAGTTATGTTTTCTTGAAAGTATCTCCCTAGAAGAAGAAAATTCGATTTGGCAAGAAAGGAAAATTGAGGCCTAGCTTTATAGGACCTTTCGAAGTGCTTCGACGAGTTGGTGAAGTAGCGTACGAGGTAGCTTTACCTCCGGAGTTGGAACATATTCATAATGTTTTCCATGTCTCGGTATTGAGACCATATAAACCTAATTATAAACATGTTATCAAATATGAGCCCTTACAGTTTGAGAAAGATTTGTCATATGAAGAAGTCCCTGTTCAAATTTTTGACAAAAAAGAGCAAGTACTGAGGAATAAAGTGACCCCTTCTGTTAAGGTAGTCTGGAGGAACCACAATGCTGAGGAAGCTACGTGGGAACTTGAAAGTGTTATGATGAAGAATTATCCTCATTGTTTGCTTGATTTTGTATAAGCGATTCGGGGATGTAATCTTGTTAAGGAGGAAGAATGTAACAAATAAATTTTTGAGTTGTGATTCGGGGACATAATCCTTTTAAGGTGGGAAGGATGTAACGATCGAGAAATTTGTAATTTAATTTAAATATTTATTTAATTAAATAAATATTTTAAATAATTTATTTATTGAGGAAATAAATAATTGATGGATTGTGATGAATTAATTTAGTAACTAAATTAATTAATGTTAATTGAATTGAATAATGATAATTTTATTTCAAGGATTTAATTTAAGAAAATAATTAAATTAAATCAATTGCTTAATATTTAAGAAGATAATTAAATTAAATGAATTGTTTAATTTAAAGGAAATGAATAAATTAAACAAAGTGACGTTTCTAATTTATTAATTAAATTAGATATATAATTATTTAATTATTTATTATAAGAATAATTATAATAAGAATATAATTATTAAAATTATAAATTATAAGATATTTAATGGTCACATGTGTGACAAGTAGTAACTATATAATATAAATCTTATTTAAATAATCTAGTACGGGGAATTAATGTGTAACCAAACGTAGCCTTATGACTTTTGGTTTATTTTAACTGATGTGAGCCTTTTTGTTTTTAACCTGACGTATGTGGGAAAAAGGGAGTCAGTGTATATTATGCGTGATATATTTTTCCTAAGGCTAGATAACATAGAATTACAAATAGGAAAACACAGAGATTTTAGAGAAGGAAGATCACAGTGGTTTTGAGAGAGAATCACCATTTCTTGCTAGCATACAACTAGGGTTTGCTAAATCAAGGTATATTCTACTTCTAAGGTTTATGTTTCAGTTTCCATTTTCATTCTCTAAAAATTGCTAAGTCATGTTATGTTGAAATATACATGTATATATGGTTTATAAACTGATAATCATCATATATGGTGGATACTAGTTGGTCAAATTCGTGAGAAATTGGGTTGTAGGAAGGAAAAATAATTAACAATGTTTATATTTGAAAAATGGCTTTAGAAAGTACCAAATTTCATGTCGTATATGTGTTGTAATCTGCGAATTGAAGTTGGATTGTGATAATATGTTAAGAAACGAAAACAACATAGTTTAAATCATGTTAATTGATTAAGAAACTAGTTCGTGACGATCAAATTCGTTAAAAGTCTAAAAATGAAGAAATTTGGGAAAAACTATGGTTTTGATTCCTCAAAATGATGTATATGTAATGTTTTGTATATAGAATGGTGTTTAGTATGTGTAACTATAATATTACTAAGTTTTAGATGTTGAAATTGGATGATTTTCTGTGGAATTGGGATTTTTGGCCAAAGTAGAGTCTGATTTGAAGTTTTCGCAAAAAAATTGAACCGAGGTATCGCTATGCAGCGCAAGCAAATCTGCGCGCGGTCAGGGTATGGTTGTCAATGGCGATTGTTTTTGCATGAAGTCAAGGCCGTTTGCGCATGTGATATACCAGAACTCAGCAGTATTATTGGCGCTACCACGCTAATAGCCATCATGATAAAGTGAAGTCTCTTAATTGCGCAGTCATACGTGAATGCGGACTTGGGTTAGTTTAGCATGCATGTTAAGGATATTAAAAAATAAAGTGGACTACAATAACAGATTGTAAGGTGTTGTAATACAAAGTGTAAAAGAGTTTTAGGAGATTGTTAATTGAGTTATATAATAAAACTAAAAGTGATATTTTCAAAAGATAGAAATGAACTAGTAAGTTATGTTGGCTCATAATGCGATTTCAGATTCGTTAAGTGTTAACGTAAATGGTTAGGTAATAGGTTAGGGTTATGACCTAAATGATGGTTTAATACCCATAGTGTTAATATTCATACAACTAATTGTTGTTGCGATTGTAATGATATGTGTAGGGTAATTGGATATTATTTTACACTTGTGTAGCTTACAAACAAGACAAGTTCCTAAACCTTAACTCTTTACATTGAGCAAGCTTTCTAACTTCATTCTTTTAATATTGAATGCATGTTCCCATTCCTAAATAGTTATTGTACAAGTTCCTAAAATTCTTGTAAAGTTGAGCAAACCTAATTTATCTTGAGTATGTTTGTGCAAGCTCTTGTAACCTAATTCTTTACATCGAGCGAGCTTTATTTTCCTTAATATCATTCGAAGCATATATTGTTCTAATACATTGATTCATAGAAGATTGTTCTAACTCTTTTAAATATAGCACTTTGCATGTATATCATGTTTATTCAATTATATATTGTTGTTATTCGATCCTTGATCTTGATAATCTTGTTCAATTCTAGATTGAATATCTTAAACCCTTATTGATTGAATTAGTCTACTATGGAATAGCGTTCTATAATTTTAGAACCACTGATAAGCTAGTTCCAAACTAAACTTTCTTTAGTGCAGAAATTCTAAATTCAAGTTGAGACGAACAACCCTGACATAGGGGATTTTGTACGTGTAACGTTTAGATGTTTGTGCACAATACATGGTACAAAGGGTTGATCCCCCTAAGTATGTTAAGAAGGGTCTGTATAGTCTAAATGACTGTTAAGGTTGAGGTAATAATACCTATACACCGGAGACATAATTCGTGGTCTTAAGACCCTCAAATATTTATTTTGAACTTGTTTTCTATATTTGATTTGTAGAGCAAGTTCATTATTTTTAAGCATTGGTTGTTCACTCACATGTTGTTATCATTACTACTTTCTATATCAGTGAGCAATTGTTTGCTCACTCTTGTATTTAACACTGCAGCTAAAGTTGAGAAAGTCAATGAGCCGTCTACTAGCAAAGGAAAGGGCAAGATGTCCAAATGTTGAAGACTTATGAGAATTTTATTTTAATGAATTATGTTAAAGACTTGTTTTAATATGTGATGTATTCCGCAAACTTATGTAATAATTTTAAGGTTAGATTACTTGGGATTGTTTTGAAATGATGTAACCCGTTAATGGGGAAGATTATTGTTTAAGTTATTTAAATTATGTCTTTATCCTTTGATTATGGGTAGTTAGATGTAATAGTTTTTGATAAGTGAGCACCAAATCCTGTGGGAATGAACACAATACAAATGATGCAGAACTTAGTGCAGTTTGGGGGATTAGCCAACGATGATCCGAATGAGCACCTTATAATCTTTTTGGAGATTTGCGATACATTTAAGTACAATGGGGTGACTGATGAAGCAGTCAGACTTCGCTCATTTCCGTTCAAATTGCGGGACAAGGCGAAAAGATTGTTGCACTCACTTCCGCCAGGATCAATTACAACATAGGACGACCTTGCTCAAAATTTTTTGGCTAAGTTTTTCCGACCAGTGAAAACTGCTAAAGATGAGTAATGAGATCACTAGGTTTGAAGAGCAAAATGGGGAGTCACTGTACGAAGCTTGGGAGAGGTAGAAGGAAATACTGAGAAAGTTTCCATATCTTGGACTACCCATATGGCTACAGATTAACACTTTCTATAATGGTCTGAATGGGAATCTTCGTACTAGCATTGATGCATCATCTAGGGGAGTATTCATGGCCAAGAGCTTTGAGGAAGCATTTGAGCTAATTGAGACAATGGCGTCTAATAACTACTAGTGACCCACAACGAGAATGACACAACCAAAGGCAGCTGGGGTGTTAGAAGTAGATGGTGTGACAACATTAGCGACACAGATTTCAGCGATGTCGAAGAAGACGGATGCTCTTACAGGTGCATAAGCTCCGCAGGTTTTGTTTGTTTATGAATTGTGTGCTGGGGAACATCCTAGCGAGCAATGTTCCATTAATCCAACATCGGTACAGTTTGTAGGAAGCTATAATAGAATACCTCAGAATCCTTATAAGAAT
The DNA here is from genome assembly GCA_020205615.1 of Panax quinquefolius. NCBI lineage: Eukaryota > Viridiplantae > Streptophyta > Magnoliopsida > Apiales > Araliaceae > Panax > Panax quinquefolius. The sequence goes on along the minus strand of CM035158.1, from coordinate 40,845,310 downwards.
GCCTACAATCTGAGTGCTAGGAACCATCCCAATTTCTCGTGGAGTAACAACCAAAATCAGTAGGCTCCATGACCATCTTATTCCCCTGGGTTCCAAAATCAAAGATCAATAAATGTACTCCACATCACGAGAAAAAGTCGAATTTGGAAGAGTTGTTGTTGAAGTACATATCTGAGAATGAGGCAGTGATGAAAACGGAAGCAGCGTCGATCAAGAATTTAGAAAATCAGAAGGGACAACTTGCATTAGCACTGAATAACAGGCCTCAGGAACTCTACGTAGTGACACTGAGAAAAATTTGATTGGAAATCATGAACAATGTCAAGCAATTACTTTGAGAAGTGGAAAACATCTTGAGGGAAAGAATGCAGAAAAATTGATGAAGAAAGATGTTAAGAAAAGTGAAGACAAATTAGTTGAGGAGAAATAAGGTGAAGAAAAGCAAGGGGATAAGAAGGAGTCAGATGTTGGACCAGTTGTCTATCATCCACCACCATTTCAGTAGAGAGTACATAAACAAAAATTGGATAAGTAGTTCTCTAAGTTTTTGGAAGTTTTTAAAAAACTTCGGATTAACATTCCATTCACAGAAGCCCTAGAGCAAATGTCGAGCTATGCACAGTTTATGAAGGGTATTCTGTCGAGGAAGAAGAAATTAGAGGACTACAAGACTGTGGCATTAACGGAGTAATACAGTGCAATATTATAGAGAAAGTTACCTCTGAAGTTGAAGGATCTGAGGAGTTTTACTATTCCTTACACAATTGGGAACATGGCCTTCAACAAGTGTTTGTGTGATTTTGGGGCAAGTGTGAACCTCATGCCTTTGTCAGTCAATACTCAGTTGGGTTTGTCAGTTCTGAAGCCTTCAAACATATCACTATAGCTAGCGGATAGATCAGTGACTTATCTGGGAGGGATTGTTGAAGACATTTTAGTGAAGGTGGATAAGTTCATATTTCTGGCAGACTTTATTATATTGGATTATGAAGAATACAAAAATATCCCAATCATCTTAGGGAGGCCATTTTTGGCTACAGGAAGGACTCTCATTGATGTTCAGAAAGGAGAGTTGACAATGAGGGTACAAGGTCAAGAAGTTAAATATAATGTGTTTAAAGCCATAATGTTCCCTACAGATAGGAAGAGTGTTTTTAAATGGACGTGATCGACAGAATGGTAAATGAAGACTTGGTTAGAGGTTTGGTTAGGGATCTGTTGGAAAATACTCTACTAGGAGATGATGACTTGGATGATCCAGAATTTGTGGGCTACTTGCATATGCTGGATGCTTTGCCTAGAGTGAGCTGGTTCAAAGAGCCATTCGAGCCTCTACATACAAAAAAAGCATCGGCACGAATGAAACCTTCACTTGAGGAACCACCCACTCTTGAGCTTAAGCCTCTCCCTAAACACCTCATGTATGTATTTTTGGGTAATTATAATACTTTTCATGTTATTATTGCATCTACGCTTAACGAATTACATGAAAGTAAATTGCCGAGGATACTTAGAGAGTACAAGTCTGCAATAGGATGGACAATCGTCGACATTAAGGGAATAAGCCCTTCATTCTGCATGCACAATGTACTCTTGGAAGCGGACTCAAAGCCAATAGTTGAACATCAGAAAAGATAAAATCCAATCATGAAAGAAGTGGTGAAGAAGGAAATTTTGAAGTGGTTGGATGCTGGGATAATATACCTGATTTTAGATAGTACATAGGTAAGTCTAGTTCAGTGTGTCCCAAAAAAAGGTGGAATGACAGTTGTGACAAATGACGACAATGAACTTATTCCAACGAGGACAGTGACCAGATGGAGGATTTATATTGATTACATGAAGCTTAATATGGCAACCCGGAAGGACCACTTTCCTCTACCCTTTATCGATCAGATGTTGGATCGTTTAGCTGGGCATGAGTATTATTGCCTATTGGATGGATATTAGAGGTACAAATAGATAGTCATAGCTTTTGAGGATAAAGAAAAGACTACTTTCACATGCCCATATGGCACCTTTGCTTTCAGGAGGATGTCCTTTGGGTTGTGTAACGCACCGGCGGCCTTCTAGAGGTGTGTGATGGCCATATTTTCAGATATGGTGGAGAGGAATGTTAAAGTTTTCATAGATGACTTCTTAGTTTATGGGAACACCTTTGATATTTGTCTCAAAAATCTGGTTATGGTGTAGAAGCGCAGTGTGGAAACCCACCTTGTGTTGAACTGGGATAAGTGCCACTTTATGGTCAAAGAGGGAATTATTCTTGGGCATAAGTATCTGCGAAAGGGTTGGAAGTTGATCGGGTAAAGCTGGATACTATGGAAAATCTTCCACCACCGACATCAGTTAAAGGAATCTGAAGTTTTCTTAGGCATGCCAGATTCTACCGTAGGTTCATCAAGGATTTCTCTAAGATTGCAAAACCACTGTGCAGTCTATTAGAGAAAGACGCAGTTTTTAGTTTTGATGAAGAGTACAAGGCAACATTTAAATAGTTAAAAAAGAAATTGATGACAGCTCTCGTGATCATAGCACCAGATTGGATAATGCCATTTGAGTTGATGTGTGATGCAAGCAATTATGTAGTAGGGGCTGTTTTGGGTCAACGCCGAGAGAAGATATTCCATGTCATATACTATGCAAGTAAAACCCTCACGGATGCTCAATTGAACTACACAACTACAGAGAAGGAATTACTTGTAGTCGTGTATGCCTTTGATAAATTCAGAGCATATTTGATAGGAACAAAGGTGGTGGAATACACGGATCACTCGGTGATTCGTTATCTGATCTCAAAGAAGGATGCAAAGCCTAGGCTTATCATGTGGATTCTACTTCTTAAGGAATTTGATTTGGAAATTAAGGATAGGAAGGGGACAGAAAATTAAGTGGCTGATCATCTCTTGAGGTTGGAAAATCCGGAGAAGGATAGGGCAAATAAGTTGTGACAACCCGAAAAATCGGATTGTCCAGAATTTAGGTTTAAAGAATTAGTTATTAATATAATGAATTTTTATTAATACTATTCTATGCTATGTGTTTATTAATCATTCTATAACCTATAATGATTATTAATCGGGAGGATTCTGGCTACGAGCTAAACTGAATGAGTAAGAATTTTCAAGACGAAAATAAAAATTTTCTGGGAACAAAATATTTTTCGGGGAAAAAGACGAAATAGGAACTATTCATTCATTTCTGCTCGGAGATTTATTTTGAATTTCTGAGACACGCGTAATGATAGAATTCTGAGATGTAATGGAATATTCAATATTATTTTAGTTATGGCAAAAATGAAGTTTTCGCCTGCGGACTTAAAACCTAAGGGTTAGGAAAAGTGAGTTCTGAGAATTTTATGATTTTGTATAATAATTAGAGTTATTATGCGTGAGAAATATGAGTATAATACTAGTTATTATACGAGTATAGTATGAAGATTAGTACGACGTATAATACGAATATCGTACGAACAATATACGAAGAGAATACGAGAATACGTGAATGGAATACGTAGAATACGATTAGTCTAATTGGACTTTGAGTTCATAGACTTTGTAGAATCCAAGTGGACTTGGATTATATCAAGCCCAATGGAAAGTGTAATCAAGCCTAGGGTAGGCCTAGTAAGAATTAATGTAAAGCCCAATGTTAGATTTAATTAAGCCTGATCCGAGAAAATAAACCGCGGATCAAACCGATGGGTCACCGGATGGGTAAAACCCATGGGGCAACCCATAGGGGAGACCCATGGGCATGTGGGGCAGCCACTTGGCCACCAGGTAAGGGTGGTGGCCAAGTAAAATTGGTGGCTAAGCCATGAATAGTAAGGAGGTGGGGTGGAATGACCAAAATACCCTTAGCCTTGATTTTCTATATAAACAAGCCTTAAGCTCATTTGTTTGGTTTAAAATTTCAACCAACACTTGAGAGATAGAGGAAGAGAGTTCGGATGGGAGAAGAAGAGGAAGAGGAATGAGGAAAAGCTAGCCCGAGTGCACGCTTTGTCAAACGGAAGAGATTAAAAAGAAGAGCAGTAATCCAGAACCCTAGTTTCATCTAATTTTCTTTAAGTTTAATATGTTCACAAACATAACTTAATGAAGATAAGAAGTAGATGAAGTTAAGAATGAATTCATATGGTTAAAATCATGAGAAAACGAAGAAATAAGAATTGGGAATTTAGTTTATAAATTTGTTAAGGAAGTATAAGATTCGTATGGATTTTGAGCGATCCAAATGAATCTTATGAATGAATAGGTCAAATAAGTAAGGAATGATGTTCTATAACATCAAATTCCAAGAAAAAGTAAAATTATAATCCAAAATATCGATTAAAAATGAAGAACGAACAAAGAACGCGAAGAATACGCGAAGAACGCAAAGAACGTTGTTGATGGACAAATTTAAAACCATCGTAGGATAATTTTTGTTGATGGATAAGTTTAAAACCATTGCAAAATATCGATTAAAAAGTTAGTTGCTTGTTGATGGACAAATTTAAAACCGTTAGGATAATTTTTGTCATGAAGAACAGATTAAAACTTAGCTATAACAAAGTTATGGAAAAAATTTCGCAAAAAAAGAACGATAATTAAAAAGTTAGTAAATGAACCTGAACCTGTAGGGTTTCATAAGAATGTAAGATAACGTATAAAACTTTAGTTGTGGACTTAAGAACGATTGAATTCTGAGTTCGGATGACCGAATTACGGACTAACGAACGAAGAACGTTAATAACGTAAAAATGAATGAAGAGCAAAGATTAAACCAATAGAATGGCATGTTAATAGATTCAGAATGAAATTCTGTCCATGGGTAATCGAAGTACATAAGATAAGAAAGAAAATGGCTTTGGAACAACCTCGTTTCGAGTTATAATGAAGAAGTTATGAGATTTCGAAATCAACGTCTCAAGCTTGTAAAAGACTTAGAAAATTTTTCATGCTTCAGCGCCAGCAAATGAGTCGTGCTTTGGGGCACTGTGCGTTCTGAAGCTGCAAGCTTGGGCCATCACCATCTCTTTGAGTGGTACCGCATGATCTGGAAGGAAAAGGAAGGACATGGCGCCGCAGTGCCGATGCAGGGCAATGCCCAGAAATGAGATTTTTACTACTCAATTACAAGGGGATGTGCAAGAAAGAAATATGAAAATATAGTTCAACAAATGTAACACTTAATCAAGTGTATTTAACCTTTAATGAAGGTTGAACGAAAGGATTAAACGATAGTAAAAGACAAAGAATGTGAACGCGGGTTACGTAACCGATATCCGGGCACCGTAGTCGCGATAATTGAACGTGATGGATTGCTATGATGGTGATTCCTTAGACATTGATTGACGATGGTAATGTATAACATTTCAATGTTAGACGCAGTGAACGCAACGCTGTTGCGATGAACGATCGGTCTTAGCATAAAATGAACCGTATGGCTTTGACATTTAGAAAGAATAATGAACATGGGGTTCAGATGATAGTGTGAAGAGTACGGTATCATGACGTCATAAAATGTTTTGATGTATTGAATTTAAAGAAGTAGTCGATGTTAATTGAGTTGACTAGTTGAATGTTTCAAGTTGATGTCCAATTTATTGGTATGGTCTAAGCTACTTGATTTGGCTAAGACAAATGGTATGTCATGATTAAAAGAAAATCGAGCTTTCTTTAAAGAGTTATGCCGAACCAAATTGTTTTGGTGCGAAATCTAATGATTAAGTCTGAGGTGAACATACCCTAAAATGGGGTTGTACGATAGGTTGATCACCTATGTATGGAAGAGGTAGTTTACCTTTTTTGTGATTGTAAACTTACCGTGTAAGAAAGGTTTACGGCGAAAGGCTGTTTAACCTAGTAAGAGTTCATGGTTAATTTGACCCCTCAACAAAAGAATGAAATGTTTTAAAGGAATCCTTCTATTCCTATTTATTCCTTTCACTTCATGATTCTTGATAAGTTATGAAGGGTAGGGAATGTATAAAAGATAATAACTTCTGTGAAGAGAAGTTGAGAAGAAGGGTAAGCTAAAATTTTGAGGACGAAATTCTTTGAAGAAGGGGAGAATGTAAGATTTTAAGAAATTCCGAGGACGGAATTTTTATAAGGAGGGAAGAATGTGACAACCCGAAAAATCGGATTGTCCAGAATTTAGGTTTAAAGAATTAGTTATTAATAAAATGAATTTTTATTAATACTATTCTGTGCTATATGTTTATTAATCGTTCTATAACCTAGAATGATTATTAATCAGGAGGATTCTGGCTATGAGCTAGACTGAAAAAGTAAGAATTTTCAAGACGAAAATAAAATTTTTCCAGGAAAAAAATATTTTTTGGGGAAAAAGACGAAATATGCACTATTCATCCATTTTTGCTGGGAGATATATTTTGAATTTCCGAGAAACGTGTAATGATAGAATTCTGAGACATAATGGAATATTCAATAATATTCCAGTTATGGCAAAAATGAAGTTTTTGCCTGCGGACTTAAAACTTAAGGGTTAAGAAAAGTGAGTTCCGAGAATTTTATGATTTCGTATAATAATTAGAGTTATTATGCATGAGAAATACGAGTATAATACTAGTTATTATACGAGTATAGTACAAAGATTAGTACAATGTATAATACGAATATCGTACAAATAATATACGAAAAGAATACTAGAATACGTGAATGGAATGCGTAGAATACGATTAGTCTAAATGGACTTTGAGTTCATGGACTTTGTAGAATCCAAGTGGACTTGGATTATATCAAGCCCAATGGAATGTGTAATCAAGCCTAGGGTAGGCCCAGTAAGAATTAATGTAAGGCCCAATGTTAGATTTAATTAAGCCTGATCCAAGAAAATAAACCACGGATCGAACCGATGGGTCACCGGATGGGTAAAACCCATGGGGCAACCCATAGGGCAACCCATGGGCATGCGGGGTAACCACATGGCCACCAAGTAAGGGTGGTGGCCAAGTAAACTCGATGGCTAAGCCGTGAATAGTAAGGAGGTGGGGTGGAATGACCAAAATACCCCTAGCCTTGGATTTCTATATAAACAAGCCTTAAGCTCATTTGTTTGGTTTGAAATTTCAACCAACACTTGAGTGATAGAGAGAGAGAGAGTTTGGATGGGAGAAGAAGAGGAAGAGGAATGAGGAAAAGCTAGCCCGAGTGCACGCTTTGTCTGACAGAAGGAGATTAAAGAAGAACGGTAATCCGAACCCTAGTTTCGTTTAATTTTCTTTAAGTTTAATATGTTTACAAACATGACTTAATGAAGATAAGAAGTAGATGAAGCTAAGAATGAATATATATGGCTGAAATCATGAGAAAATGAAGAAATAAGAAATAAGAATTTAGTTTATAAATTTCTTAAGGAAGTATAAGATTCGTAAGGATTTTGAGCGATCCAAATGAATCTTATGAATGAGTAGGTCAAATTAGTAAGGAATGATGTTCTATAACATCAAATTCCAAGAAAAAGTAAAATCGTAATCCAAAATATCGATTAAAAATGACGAACGAACGAAGAACGCGAAGAACGCAAAGAACGTTGTTGATGGACAAATTTAAAACCATCGTAAGATAATTGTTGTTGATGGACAAGTTTAAAACGATCTCGTATATGTTAGTTGCTTATTACTTGGTTAGGAACGTTAGAAACGTTCATGAAGAACGGATTAAAACTTAGCTATAACGAAGTTATGGGGAAAATTTTGTAAAAGAAGAACGAGAATTAGAAAGTTAGTAAATGAACCCGAACGCGTAGAGTTTCATAAGAATGGAAGAGAACATATAAAACGTGAGTCGTGGACTCAACAATGATCGAAATCCGAGTTCGGATGACCGAATTACAGACGAACGAATGAAGAACGTTAATAACGTAAAAACGAACGAATAACGAAGATTAAGCCAATAGAATGGCATGTTAATGGATTCAGAATGAAGTTATGTCCATGGGTAATTGAAGTACGTAAGATAAGGAAGAAAATGGCTTTGGAACAACCTAGTTCTGAGTTTTAACAAAGAAGTTATGAGATTTCGAAATCAGCGTCTCAAGCTTGTAAAAGACTTAGAAAATATTTCATGCTTGGCGCCGCAGCGCGAGTCGTGCCTTGGGGGCCAGAACCGCAGCGTGAGCTCGGGCTATCAACTACTGCTGAGTGGCTCCGCAGTGCAAAGGAAAGGGAAGGACACGGCACCGCAACGCCGATGCAGGGCAATGCCCAGAAATGAGATTTTTATTGCTCGATTACTGGGGGATGTGCATCAAAGAAATATGAACATGTAGTTCAACTAATGTAACACTTAATTAAGTGTATTTAACCATTAATGAAGGTTGAACGAAAGGATTAAACGATAGTAAAAGACAAAGAATGTGAACGTGGGTTACGTAACCGATATCCGGGGACCGTAGTCGCGATAATTGAACGTGAGGGATTGCTATGATGGTGATTCCTTAGACGTTGATTGACGATAGTAATGTATAACATTTCGATGTTATGATATGGTAATGAGAGATAAATGTAAAGCATTTAGACGCTATGAATGCAACGCTGTTACGATGAACGATCAGTCTTAGCATACAACGAACCGTATGGCTTTGACATTTAGAAAGAATAATGAACATGGGGTTCAGATGATAGTAATAAATGAAAGTGATTAAAAACATGAATGAAGGTTGAATAGAATTAAGAGACAAGTAACGTAAATGTTGAATACGTAAACGATCCTCGTGAATCGTATTCACGTCGAGTGAACGTTCTAAGTGTACATTGGTTGTATAACTTAGACGTTGACGAAGGTAGTAAGTAAGATATGAATTATCAAGAAAGCCGTAGCGAATGGTAAGAAGATTAATGAAAACCGATTGTGAGTCGGATGAGAATGCTAGAATGAAATGTAAGCGTTGAACACTTTAACCAACGTGAAGGTTGAGTGTACATAAATATTAAACTAGTAGAACCTACACCCCGTGTATGGTTTGACCATAGAATAACAAAGACCAATGAGTAAAGCTGTGAAGGATGTAGAAGCTTATTTAAAGACAAGCACGTATAACGTAAAAGAAGCCGAGTTAATGTTTATAACTTGGATGACGCTCCGAGTCGAATGAATCGGATGTTGTAAAGTAAATTTCTTAACGCTATAAATGCGTAAAATGAATATGGAATAATCGTCCTGAGTATACAAAAGACTGTATGACTTAGACGATGATGAATGAATCCTGAGGTATGACATTTAGTTGCCAGAAAGCTATAAGGAATATGAATTTGACTTAACAAACATCATAGTTTAATAGTTTGGATAAGTTAAGATAAGTTAGGTTATAGTACAATCGTAACCTTTTAAGGTTGACATATGGGAGTTGGGCTAAAAAATTCCTTCAGAGAGAGAGGGTATATACAAAACTGGCAACCGATCTAACTCACTGTGTGGGCAGTATAGATGAGATGAGAACTTGTTTGTTGGTTGTTTGTGAGAAACCACTCAGAGTACCATATGGACTACTAGCAGAGACACGATGTGTGCTGAGTCCTAGAAAAGTTATAAGAAGAAGATAAGAATGTAAATCATCAAAGATGATGAACGTATTGAGTAAGACATCTCCGTATGTCAGGAAGTCGTTAACCGGTAAAGGAAGTTGGTCACGTAAACTTAGATTGTAAGAAAGAAAACCCTTAGAAGTGAAGTTAAGTAAACCAATGCGTAAAGTCAAGTGTATGACTAATTGGTGTATGTGTTATTTCCTTATGTGCTACATAGGAATTGGAATGAGCAGTTCAGCGTAAACTATAAGTTGTAGCGGTGCGTAAGGCAAGTTTCCTAACTTCACTCATATTTCAAATGAATGCTACTTTCTAAAACTTCTCAGATGTTGAACTTATGAAGTTCTATCTATGTGCGAATGTGTGATATTTGTACAATGTGTAAGAATGTATGAGGCCTTGTGCCACAATGTGAGCACTTCGATGTTTTTATGATAAGAACTGTTCTATGATTGAACTGTTCAATATGAGCATGTTCTGTTTATACATGAACCATTATTGTTAAGTCTGTGCTATTGATTCTAGCCAGACGGAATGTGTATGAAAGAGAGTAGAGAATGAAAGTTTTTCAAAGTAAATGTGACTAATGTTTTAAAATGATAGGAATCAAGATTATCCCTATTATTCAAGTTGCTTCATAACCTTTGTTCATTTATTGAGGTCTTAAAAGAATGTTTGAATTCTTAAAGTTGTTTGTTCAACTGTTATAACTTGCTGGGCAATTGAATGCTCACACTTTCTTTAAATAAAAACATTTTCATCGAACGATGTTAGAAGAACTTAAGGATCCCGTAAAGATTAAGTTGATCGGGTTCCAGAAGAAGTGCCATTCATTAGATGAATGAGCGTGAAGATCAAGCGAAGACTTGTAATATAGAATGATAGAATTAAACTATAGAATAGTTTAATGAATGATTATATATCCTTGGTGGCGGATAAAAGTCACTCGTGCAAGATGTAAAGAATAATGTAATTACCATTATTTGTAATGAAAGAGGTTATAAGGTTTTAGAACTTAGGATTTGAGAATGTATGTTGTTATATTTAGCTATATAATGATGTATGTTTGGAAGAAGATGGGATCGTGACGTACGGAATCCAGAGGTGAAAATAGACCGGATTTTCGGGCGTTACACAAGTGTTTGATAAATGAGTCTTTTTCGGATGAACAGCTATTTGTAGTCAACTCTGAATTCCCATGGTATGCGAATTTTGCTAACTACTTAGTGAGCAAGATCCTTCCCCGTGATTTGACTCGGCAACAGAAAAAGAAATTTTTGCATGATGTCAAGTGGTACATGTGGGATAAACCTTTCCTTTTTAGATAGTGTGCAGACAAGATGATTTGAAGATGTGTGTCATAAAACGAAGTGAACAGTATCTTGTATGCAGCCATGCATCTGCATACGGGGGACACTATGGGAGTTAGCGGACAACAACTAAGGTTCTTCAGGCAGGATTCTATTGGCCTACTATGTTAAAGGATGCCCATTAGTTCGTGAATAGCTGTGATAGATACCAAAGGGTGGGAAATATTTCAAAATAGAATGAAATTTCGCTTAACACAATCTTGGAAGTTCAAATTTTTTATGTATGGGGGATGGACTTCATGGGACCTTTTCCACCGTCATACAACATCCTATACATCCTGTTAGCTGTAGATTACATATCAAATGGGTAGAAGCTATGGCACTCCCTACTAATGATGCCAAAGTGGTTCTGAAATTTCTTCAAAGAAATATTTTCACAAGATTTGGCACGCCGAGAGCAATCATAAGTAACGAGGGGAGTCACTTTTGCAATAGGTTCTTTACAGCGCTCTTAGCGAAGTATGGGGTTAATCACAGGGTTGGAACAACTTATCATCCCTAAACAAGTGGCCAAGCTGAGATTTCCAATAGAGAGGTGAAGTGAATTTTAGAGAAGGTGGTGAATCCGAACAAAAAGGATTGGTCTCTAAAGTTAGACGACGCGTTATGGGCATATCGGACAACATACAAGACACCAATTGGGATGTCTCCGTATCAACTGGTCTACAGGAAAGCGTGTCACCTCCTAGTGCAACTTCAACACAAAGCGTATTGGGTAATTCAAAAGCTTAATTTCGATCAAACAGCTGCAGGTGAGAAGAGATTACTAGAATTGAGTGAACTGGATGAGTTTAGATTGCAAGCTTACAAGAACTCAAAGTTATACAAAGAAAAGGTCGAGCAGTGGCATGATCAGAAGATTATGCAAAGAATGTTTGAACCGGGACAATCTGTGTTACTGTTTCACTCAAGATTGAGGTTGTTCCCCAGAAAGCTCAAATCCCGATGGTCGGGGACATTTACGATCAAGATAGTCTACCCACATGGCGCCGGTGAACTGTATAGTAGAAATCCACTCGAGACATTCAAAGTCAATAGGCAGCGTCTAAAGCATTATTGGGGTGGCGACATCGACAACGAAGCCACCGTAATCACTCTTGCCAATGCGCCATGAACAGGGACTAGTAAGGCTAAAAGACTAAAAAACAAGCGCTCATTGGGATGCAACCAAATTCTCGTATCATTTACAGTATTTTTATTTCTTGTTATTCAATTCGTAGCTTAGTTGATAAATTAGTACTACTTAGTTCATGTCAGAAAAATTCGTAATTAGTAGTTAGTGATTTTTAGTAAATTTTCATCATTCTTGCTCAAACTGTATTCTTTTATCTTAAGTTGGACAAGCTTATGGGACAAAGAAGCTCAAAAATTGAAGTTGTGGAAAAACTGGACCCCCGCCCTAGCGGGCATATTCCCAACCTAACACACCCGCCCTTGTTGGGGGTCCTCTGAATAGCTCTTCATACAGTGGCCCTTTATAATACATTTACCCCCACCTTTGACGGAAATGCAGGTTTCTTGAAAATTTTTAAAGCTTTCTGCACTCAGTCTTCTCCTCCTCTTCTCCCATAACCGAAACCAAACACCTCTATTCACCCACGATATCCCTCAATCACCTCCATAACCCCACGAAATCACCCACAAACTCCCTCAAACTCAATCTCTCAATTTCAGTCAATACTCAGTTAATACCAACCTAGGGTGCATGCAATTTCTAGTTGCAGTAAGAAAGAAATGGGGAATTCAATAAATTGCTCAATCACCCACTGCACAATCATCATCAATTGGAGAATTCAGTTTGGGTAAGCCATTGTTAATCGTTTTCTTCAAAGTTGGGTTTCAATTGTTCAGTTTGGGTATTGTGGTTATGTTACACACCAAGTGTTTGAAGTATTGCTAAAGAGAAAAGTTTGGGGGAGTAGACACAGAAGTACAGTGAAATGGCACCGAAAACTCCTTCTAAGCGCCAACGAGGCGAAGGCTCTTCCCCACCCACACGTAGCTTTGATAAGAGAAAGTTTGTTAGTGCTAACGCGACAGATAAATACGACTACCTTGTGGCCAAAGCACTAACACCTAAAAGGGTTTGGCATCAGATTCATTCGATGGCCAGATGTTGAGACAAATACATGAACATGGCTGGGAAATGCTCATAGATGATCTAGACAGTAAATGTCGTGAAATAATTCTACGCCAACACTGAGGACAAAGTGCCATATATGGCATTTCTGAGGGGTAAGCAGGTTCCATTCAGTCCTGAAGCTATTAATGAGTATTACAGTCTGCGAACCCCTGCAGTGTGCCAGTATGTTCAGCTCAGAGATAGCAATCCCAACTATGACCAGATCTTGACTGAAATATCTAAACCTGGCACAGTTTGGGCTAAAGGAAGAAAATGAGGAAAGATTTTCATGAGCAAGGACCTCAGCTTATATGGAAAAATATGGTATACATTTCTGTGCGCGAAGTTATTTCCTTCGACGCATACCAGTGAGGTGACAAAGGAAAAGGTGCTACTACTATATGCGATCGTGATCGACTTTGACATAGACATCGGTGCTATCATCAGCTTTTGTAACAATCCAGAATTTTATTTGGAATTTTAATTATTTATTGAATTAAATAAATATTTTTAATTGATGTGTTTGTTGTTTAGTAGATATTTGTTGGATTATTTATTAGTAAGTAAATAATTCATGAGTTATAGAAATTAACTTAATTAATATAAAAGAATGATGAATTAAATTTATAAGATAATACTCTAATTTAACTTAATAACTAAATTAGAGAGTTGTTAAGGATTATATAGTTTGCTAGAATGTTGTTTTAATTTAAATTAGTAATTAAAGAGATATGTTAATTTATTAAGTAAAATTATGATGAAAATTATAATTTTGGGGCAATTAGTTTTGTTTATTTAAGATTGGATATGGAAATCTAAGTAAACCATGTGGGACAATAAACTATAGTATAAATCATTTATTGAAGTAAATTAAAGTAGTTTTAAAGTGATTTACCAAACAAGGCTTAAAGATGTTAAGTCTTTATTTTTAAAAGTGTTTATCAAACGAAGCCTTATGGCTTTTGAATTAAAATAATAATTATAAAAAAATAATATATATTAAATATTTATAACTGATAATTAATTATATAATTATTAGAACGTTAGTTTTAGACGTTTTGGTTTGGGTTGCGTCTGTTTTATTTTACATTACGTAAAAGAGTTGGCCTAAGCCTGAGAGACGAGAAGAAAGGGAGTTTACAGAGAAAATTTGAGAGAGAGTCTGAGAAAGAGTCTTGTGATTTCAAGTAATTCTTCGTGTTCTATAAAGAATTATCTCCAAGCAATTGAAGGTATAACTTCCAAAACCTTAATTTACGTATATGAATGTTGTTTATTTTGAACTTTAAATTCTCTGTAAATTCAAATTGGATGATTTGTTGATATACCAACTGATTAGTGGTGTTTATTAGTAAATTTTTGATGTTAGAATTAGCATCTAAACAAGGAATTATTGTGCTAATTATGTTCAAAAAGAAAGAAAATCGTTTAAAGTGTATATTGTTATGTATATGGCTTATGAAAGTACAAAAATTGGTAGTTAGTTTTTGAACTAAACTTTAAATTGAGTCTAGAATATGTTAATACATGAAGAAAGGAAAACAAAGTAATTGAAACTAACTGTTTTGGTTGTAAAACTAATTCACATTGAGGAATTTCGCTATAAATGTCAAAAGAAGAAGAAATAATAGAAATAGTGAAATTAACGGTTGTAATTTTGATGTTTATTTTGTTTATGTGGTTAGAAACGTGTTAGAAACATTAGTTTATGTTTTTGTAAAATATTACAACTTGGGTAAGTTGGTATAGTTGTTAGAAAGGATTTTTTAGGCCTAATTTGGCTTTCTGCAATGTTCGTTCGCGAACTGCAGAAGGTACCCCAGCCCCGACGGACATTTATAGTGCAAAACCCCCGGCCTGGCAGGGGTGTAGTCTGACTTACAAATGTTAAGAAAATCTGATCGGACATGTTTTACTCAAATGGGTATAACGTTTTCATACGAACTCCTATTGATGTGATTTAAGATGATCTGGAACGAAGACGAATACACTTATAATTTTTGTTCTTTACGTTTTTCAATTTGAGGTTATTTTAAGGGGTCAAAATTGCCATCTTTAGAACTTGTGTTTTCGGGGACAATCGGAGGGCGTCGGGTATACATATACGCAAGTGTAGTGCTTTCGACGATAAAGGATATTATTCTAAGTTATAAAACATGAATGTTAGTAAATATAATGATGCTTAACATTATTAAATGATGTATTAGATAAGTTGTATAAACATACTAAGCATACACAAGAGGGACAAATCGGGCGTGTGACGAATAAACGTCGAAACGCCGTGACAAGTGTTAATGAATGTAAAAAGGGTTTCAATTCAATTGAAATGAATATTATAAGATATGAAATTGTGTTAATATAAAACCAATAATGATTCCTAGCAAGACTTAAACACTTGAATGAACTTTGGGTGTGACCTAAGAAGAAATATAGTGAGATATAAGTCAAAAGTTAACATAATCAAATTTAACATTGTGTATTGATAATAGGAAGGGTTATGAGATGTAGAGTAAAATTTACAATACAACTACTATGTGTTGCTATATGATTAATAGTTAATGTGAATGATTATATAATTGTGTAGGGCACGTGAAGTGCAGATAACTGTAAGCTACTAAACTGTTATTGGTAAACAATGATCAAGGCAAGTCTTTCAGTTCCTATTTGTTATTTGAACTTGATGATGAACTATTTTAAATCTTTGTTGCACATAGCACGATGTTTTATATATATGTTGAAAGTATGAAACGTTAAAGTTCATCTATAACTATGATGATTGAGCTATGAATGTTGATTGAGTGAGGAACTCAATCTTTATACTTGTTATATGAACTGCAACATGTATGTTATGTTTGTCCAATGTTTATGAGATGTATGTTGAGCATGTTATTATGTGCTATGTGATGCATGAAAACTGTTAGATTTTATTGGGCTGTCGAGCTCAACCTTGCAAATAACTACTTTTGCAGGTAAAAGATTCAAGGTAAAGTTATGTGCTACTTAAAAGACATGAATCAGATGTGATACTTGAAGATTTATACACTTTGGCTAAGTTATTATTATTTGAACCATGCTTAAGGTTCCGAAGAATGTATAATGTTTAATAGATGTTGAGTTATAAAGTTTAAGTTTTGGTTGTTGTATAAAAAGGGTATTGAACCTGGATGTAAGTTTTATTTTTTAACTCTGACAAGGTGAGTAATAACCTACGTATGGTTCAAAGGTAGGTAAAGATAAAGGTTTTGAGCAATGTACTTGATAAATAACAATAATTATGTAATAATAAACTGTAAAGTTTGAGTTAACTGATATGTAAAGGTTATCGGATTAAAATGTAAGATTCTATATAATAACTTTGATGAAGCGAATCACAAAATAAAATTGATTCAGAGATGTGTAAATGATAAATGTTTTGATTTAGGGAATTAAAGTAAGAAGACATAAAAGTTTAAATTATTCCACATTTTCTTAAGTTTAACATCAAATAACGATGTAAAATCAGAAGTCGATAATTGAATTGTATGAATTTTGGGATCATTACAGTTGGTATCAAAGCTGATAGTTTTGAAACCTTAGGTAAGAGTACCTTATGCTATAACCTTAGAGAAGAGAGGTGAAGATAATGAAAAATAATCTCAAATAGAGTTTGAACAATAAGAAGTAATTTAAGAAATTTATAAAGACGGGATTAAACACATACGTGAGAGGATTCAAAGAAGAATCTCGTAGATTTATAAGGAATATGAATGTGGGGTTACCCAACTCCAATAATAAGGATGTAAGGTGATAATAAATAGACAATGTCTATAAGAAGAGAATTATAAATAAGTTAAGAATAAAAAGTTATATTTAAGTATGGTACAATTGTACTCTTTAATAATTGATGTATGGTATCTGGGCTAAACGTTTCCTTCATAGAGCGGAGGTATATACAAACTAGCAACTCGAAACCTAGTTTGTTGGTTGTTTGTGGGAAACCACTCAGTGTACCATATTGAAACTATTAGAGACTCGATGTGTACCAAGTATAGAAAATGGATATGTATGATGAAAATGTGGAACTCGAATGAAATGCTGAGCAATGTAAATGAAGTTAGAAATTCTTAAAAGAAGAATTGTTATATAAACAAGAAAATTCAAGGAAGAATATTGAAGAGATATAATAAAGATAAGAAATGGGAGTTACCTAACTCCAATAGCCAAGATAACGAATAATGATGAATAGACAAAGTCTGAAAGATTAAAAGCATAAATGAAATCGTAATTGATGAAAAAGGAAAGAAAGATGGTCTGTAATGTTTAAATAAATATAGATTGATGCTATGAAGACAATGTACTATGATATAGTACGAGACAAACTCACGAGGAGTTATAGATAATGTGATACAAGGAATTCGTATTGAGAAAGTTAAGGGCACGTTAAGAATAAGTTAAGATTAAGATAGAGTTGGGTGAGATTTCAATTGAGGACTCATGTGATGACTGAGTTGTACAAATCTCTGTATGGGCGAGGGTTTTGTACTTGCGCTCAGTTTATCACATTGATAATCATTGGAATGTTGGTGTCGCGCTATCAATGTATATGTGGTAAAAAGGTGATTCTTTTTTCATGTATATATTGGATAGTTAGAAACTATTAAGATTAGTCAGATATTTCTAGGATTAGGTGCGGTTCTTAAAACTAATGCATATGGTAAGTTCGTGACTCATAATAATATGGTACACTACAAGAAAAAGGTCTATCAATGATTGACCAAAGATTATCGTGACCGCACTTCATCTGGTCGCCGATATTAGTCACAATGATCATTATCATCTGAATCGACACGTAAACTAGTCGCTAATGCTTTATCGTGACCGCA
Source organism: Panax quinquefolius (assembly GCA_020205615.1). Taxonomy (NCBI): domain Eukaryota; kingdom Viridiplantae; phylum Streptophyta; class Magnoliopsida; order Apiales; family Araliaceae; genus Panax; species Panax quinquefolius. The sequence goes on along the minus strand of CM035158.1, from coordinate 40,827,415 downwards.
CGCGGTCGCCGATCAACCGCTAATATAAATTTCCCACCAAAATTTTGGCCGGAAATGTTGGCGCCAAATTTTTGTGCGACCATTTTGAAATCAAATGACGCGCGATGCTATTGATAAATCCATGTCATTTAAAAGTCACGACGCGATGCGGTCGCAGATATGATCACGATCAAACTAAATGAATTCAAGAACGGCCTGGCTCGATTACGTAACACGGAAAGAAAAAAAAAAGGAGGTCACCAAAAGAGAGAAGAGGGAGAAAGGGGGGAGAAGAGAAGAAGGAGAAGCAATTTTCGTTCATTCTTCTTCAAATTAGAGACTAATTGTAGAGGTAAGAGCTACTTTTTAAGTTCTTCTTCATTAATTTTTTTGTTGTTTGTTATTTTTGTTCGTTCTTCTCCAAATCAGTATGTTTGCTACGAATTTGTGTTTTAAGAGTTAATTTATTGCAAAGAGTTGAATGAATGAATGAATATGGCTATCATGCTTAAATTATATTTTGGGTAATATGATTATGATTGGTTTATAAGTTTTGATTAGAGTAAAATTTATTTGGGTAATACGCAGTACTTTGGGTAATTTGATTTTGTTAATTTATGTCAGTTTGGGTAACTTGATTAGTGATAGGATGGAGTTAGTATAAAATTTATATTTTGGGTAACTTGATTTGGGTAATAGGATGAATGTATTAGATTGTAGTTAGTATAAAATTTATATTTTGGGATTCTTTTTGTGCAATAGAGGTAGTAACAGTTTGGTTATTATAGGAAGTCATGCACATGATATGACTTCGTGAATCCCATGTTTATGTTTGTAGTTTAACCAATTATATTGGTCATTGTGAAAAAATCATTTTGTAGATCGAGAACTTGACATTGACATCATAATGTGAATCAAAACGTGAATAATTGCTCCCACGAAAAATGATTGGGTTTCAAAGTTAACAAGTTTGATCCTCACATCTTGTGGATACCGCAAAACTCTTTTGTAGTAAATCTCTAGATTAAAAGCTGCTTGCGGATAGTAATTCTTTTTATGAGCATAGGGATTCGATAAGTTCATAATTTCCATCCAATTCTATGGTATCTCATATGGATTTGTTGGTTTATGTCTTGTGTTCCTAGAAATGACCTTATATACATGCCGCCGCATGCATGTGGTTAGTCCATATTATGTGGGAGACTCTGGCGAAATTTTTTTATTGGTCGGGTTATTTGCTAACATTTATACTATTAACGAGCCTATTAGTGATCCACTAGAGCCTATTAAAGGGATGTTAGAGCGGATGAAATTTGGGCTTGGGGTCATGAGGCCACACGAGGCTACGCCAAGCTTAGCCAAGCCTCACGAGGCCAAACCAAGCTTGGTTGTTATGGAATTGGTTACATTGATTGTGTTATTTGTTCCTATATATAGAAATTAGCTTATTGGTAATGTTTTGATTGATATATATGCTAGATTGGAATAGTTTGATTTCGTGGTATTGTTCAAATAGATATTGGAAGGAAGCATTGGGAATATTTTAGCGATTAGGAATCTCAGGGTATTATTCAATGAAACTTTTCAATTGTTATCATTTCGATATTATCATTATGTGTTCATTGCGATTTAGTTGAGTCAATTGCATTATAACGTCAATCGATTTATGTGATATAATTTGCGTTATAAAGAAAGCTACGCCAAGCTTAGCCAAGCCTCACAGGCCAAGCCAAGCTTGGTTGTTAGCATGCTTAAGCTATTAGAGGGTCATTAAGCAAAAAATAGACGATCTAAGGAACCGTTAGTGCAACAGAGAAGGTAACTAGACACACTTAGTCAATAAAGAGAACATTTTAGCTATAAATGAAAAAACAAGGGTATTTAACACGTATGTATACAAGAATAAAGCTATAAAATGTTATAAAAGCTATAAATTGCTCAATCATGTTGTGACTATCCCAAAACATAAAAGATTATAGAAAGGGACCGTGAGGGTATAATCTTAAAACATGTTAGGCGCCTTAGCACACTAGTTGATATGAATGAATCTCCAAGATACTCAAACATGTTAATCATATGCTTACAAGTATGCTCAAGTCATATGGTTACAAGTATGCTTAAGTCATATGCTTAGAAGTATGCTTAAATGTTAATCATATGCATGCTTACAAGTATGCTCAAGTTATATGGTTATAAGTATGCTCAAGTCATATGTTAACATTTATAATGTTGTCTGTAGTATAGGTACCGTGGAATCATGGACCTCTATTCAGACCGTAGTTGGATGGCACGACGAAAGTCAAGTACCCAGATAGGTGCTACAGTTGAATTTAGAGCTGGTTGCCAAGTGTTTTTGGAGTATGCGTATAGTCACCCAGAATGTATGAATGGTAAGTCGCAGATACGATGTCCATGTTTAAAGTGTAAAAATGTAAATTATATGGACTGAGACATGGTAAACTATCATTTACTTGTTTCTGGGTTCATGAGAAATTACGAAGAATGGTGGGTGGGCATGGGTAAGAGAAGAGATGGTGGCATCACACAAGTACACAATTCGGGCAGTAGTACTCATCGTATGAATGAAATGGTCCATGATATTGCAGGGCCAGATTTTGATTGGGAGCAAGGCAGAGAGCAACCTATGAAATCGTCGATATTGACCTCCATAGGTCTGCGTACTCCAACGAACCATTTGTTTTACCAACTCAAACAGTACAAGTATACTACACCCTAGTCCTGTTAGGAAAAGGATAGACCGCCTACTGATTGGCAAGTTGTAATTTATACTCCCCGCACGTAGTCGTAGAATTAGTTGATGGGGAGATTTACCAAAGAGCGTATGCTTCATAGTCGACTATAATAAATGTGGAGGACGACAATGAAGTAATCCGGTTAGATGGTGGAGATGAACCACATGAATTAGATCCCTGAGTCAATACTTGTGTCGGATGACATTGATAATCGAGGAGGAAGAGTTATTAATTGAATCGGCCACGTAATCAAGCGAGATGATGGTTATGAATCTACAACACGTATACAAGATGATTTCGAATCGGACATTGACACTTGAACTCATGCAATGTATGTTTAGCAATACATGTTTTTTATATCATTGTCATGTTTATGTACTAAACTATTTAAATGCAACTTTTGTTTATTGTCATTTTATATTCATATATATACATGTTTATATCAACGCTATGTTTTTTATTATCATATACATATAATCAAATATGACTCTAATAACATCTTGAAATTTGTAATATACAGATGGCTTCAAGCGGTAGTGAAAAAGCGCGGCTTGGGTAGGGGGCCTAATAATGTGCCCGAGGCCCCTACTAATCCCGATGATCGATTCTTATTCGATTCGCCTCCTCCGAATATAGCACGTCGTCCGCATATATCATTTATATAAAAGCATTTAAGATTCCATTTATTGTATATTGGTAATGTTTTGATTGATATTATATTGGTAATGTTTTATTTTGGTCTTATTGTATTGAAAATTTGTATATTTCTCTTGGTTTTTGTGTCTTGGGTGCCTAGAAATGTCCATATATGCATGCCGCCGTCGTGCATGTGGCTAGTCTATATTATAGGGAGACTATGGCAAATTTTTATAAGTATTATAAGTATAAGTTTGAAAAATGTTCACAAATATTATAACTTAGATATAAATTGCTTTAATATATGCTAATTGATGTTGTATATTATAGTGATTTTTCAGATAATAAGATCGTCAAGTGCATATCACAAATGTGTGTTCTGTAATTGGCCTACACTGTGATGATTCGTGGAAGCACACCTATCGCCCACAAGGATCTTTGTTTGGGCGTAATTTCGTATATATTTTTTAATTATGACAAATAATATTAATATAATATTCAAAGGATAATTATTTAGTAATGTTATTATTGTTTTTTTATTTGCAGAAATGGTATAGATGGGAGGACGCGCAGGCTTCAGTGATTCAGACATTATTCTGGCAAAAGTGCGCGGTCCGCACCAAGGACAACTTGAATAAAGAACGACAAAAAGCCATTCACAATGCCGAGATCGACCATCCAGGCCAGGGAGAGGATTATATGCACGAGCATAGCCCCTGGTGGTGCACCCAGTCCATATGGGCTGAGATGTGTGCCCAATGGAGAGCTGAGAGCTGGGTGAAAAGACGAAAGACTGCCGCCACCAACAGAGCCTCGGGTGTATCCGATGGCGAAAAGGCTAAAGGAACATACAAGGGCGGCAATATTTCACAGTTGCAGCATATCACTGCCCGGGTACGTATTTACAAGTTTTAATATGTTTACAATCATGAATTGTAGAAAATATCCCATTTTTACTTAGTAATATTGTGCTGTTTTTGTATAGGAGTCTCAGTCTCAAGGTCAGCCTATCCATTGGCTGGATGTGTACGTGGCCACCCGTGATGGTAGTGCACTGAGGCTATCCGGATAAGCGGTAATAAGTTTTAACAAACTCGATCTTGTTTATTAATACTTACAAAATATTATTTTAACTATTTAAGTGTTAACATGATGACAGGATACTTATAAACGTTTATTGAATGAAAGCGCTATCTCAAGGCACTCCACGTCCACTTTATTGATCAAGAGTTGTGGGAGAGGCGTCATTGTGAAGAAGAACTACATTAAAGGTCAAGGACAACGACGACGCCCATCCTTCAAAGGGCTCAGTACTCTGCTACCCGGTCTTCACGATCATCGAGTCATCCAGTTGTTCATACTCGGTATTGTGTGAGAGCTATATGTCAAGATCGAAATCTTACAAGATCTTTGGCGGGCACTGGGGCTCTTGATCCCGAGGAGTTAGTCATTTGAAGCGATGGCGGCAGCAGACAGCAGGACAAACATGGGGATGGCGACGAGGTATAAAATCAATTTGTTGTATGTATTGTCGTAATATATACCGAAGATCAACATATTTATTATATTTGTAACTTGTTTTATTATTTTGTTAATTACAGGTGATCAAGGAGGGATGACGCTTGACATAACCTTGTACTTGTATATTCATTATTTGGATGTTTGTATATATGTTACTTAAACAAGTTTTGAAATGTTATTATATTTATTCAAATCATATTGGTTTTAAAGGTTTATATACTAGTTTGGTGTATGTGTTGGTGGACGATGGATGTTTATATTGTTTTGTATGTTGTTTATCTTGGTGTGTATGTGTGTTGGGATAAAGCGGTGAAAAGCAGTGCTGAGTTTTTTGAATTCGCAAAAGCAGCAAAAATCTGGCTGTAATGTTTTTTCATATCAATGATCGTGATGCGTCGGCGAACGTTATTAGCGACTTGACGGTAATCTGATCGGATGACGACGCGATCGGCCGATAATGGTCACGACACGTGGACCACGTCAGCTTTGGCCCTGGACCATGCCGATTTCGACTCAATGGCCGTATTTGTCATTTGATTTCGCTCATAGCGGTCGCAGATATATCTCGGTCGCTAATAGTGGTCGCTGATGTGCATCCCAGCGACCAGATTTTATGCGACGACTATCAGCGACCGCATGCGGTCATGAGATAGCTATCTCGCCGATCGAGTACATCGCCCGATAGTCGATCATTGATAAGCCTTTTTGTTGTAGTGGTATGTTTTGAACCCCTGAGCGAATGGATGCCTATGGTCTGACTAGGATAAGTTCTTAAACTCATATTATTGTGGCAAGTTCTTGAACTTCCAATGTGTGGTAAGTTTGATGAACTATACTGGGGATATAGGAAGATGGTAAGTTGAAATACAAGAATATTTAGTATAAGAGCATTGGTGGTACTAGAAATAAAAAGAATTAGTTAGTAATGAGGTAATGGTGTAAATATTGAAATTGATGGAGAAAATTAGATATTTCAAATCTTCTAGCTTTGTTAGATTTTTAAAATTTATTGACTTCGTCCTGATGTTTGCACTTCTATTTTTCTTGAAAAAAATTGGATCAAATGATGGAACCAATGAGTTTTAAAAATAATACCGTTATTCGTATGTCTATGCTAATTGTTTTGGCTAGACAAAAATGAGTTAAAAATATCAAAATGTATTTTGTTTCTTTTTTTGTAGTCAATAAGGCATCACTAAATATAATGTTGATTTAACAAACGAGGAAGTCATCAATGCAATTGAACCTAGTGTTGGATGTCATCATAAGATCGTCAGTACACTATGGTATGATGTAGCATGACAAAGTCATATAATGACTGAATCCTCAACGTACTATCGAGATAATGCGGTATCATGTTATCATAAAAGATATGCCATATGAATTGGATAAAACTATTTCAATTGATGTTCGAGTTATTGTTATAAGTCTATGCCATTTGATTCAGCTAGACAAATATTGAAAGATGTTCATGCAGTCCAAGTGTTGTAAAAACCCAAAACCTTAATAAGACTCGTATGTGTAAAATCCCGTTATATAAATAAAATTTCTCTGTTCTAAATGTGTTATGTGTTATTATATACCTTGTTTAACAAATTTGACCAAATAAATTTTTGTCTAAAAAACGTCGTGCTTGACACCTCGTGCTTAAATTTTGTTTTCGTAATTGAACTTTTCGGTAAAATTATTTTGACAAGTTGCTTTGTCATGCTTACACTGACAAAATGCTTTGTCGTGCTTGTTAGGATTAGTGAGAAATTTAAGTTAACAACCCTAGATTAATAAACCCTAACCCTAATTAGCTTACTAAACCCTAACCCTAATTAGTTTACTAAACCCTAACCCTAATTAGCTTACGTTAACACCTAATCATGGTTAGTAAACTTCAGTTAGGTACTAATTAACATTACTTAACAATTCTAATCATTAAAAACAAAACCCTAATCAAGATTAGTGAAGATAAAAGCCTAACTAAGCTACTAATTAAACCTAACTAGCTCACAAGTAGGTTAGGAGTCACCCAACCAAGTTCTAAGGTCGACACTTTTGGTGGTCGAACATGAAAAGAGAAATAGCTGAATGGGTAAATAAATGTCTCACGTGTCAAAGGGTTAAGGCTGAGCATCAAAAGCCGAGTGGTTTACTTTAACCCTTACCAATTCCTGAGTGTAAGTGGGAACATATAACTATGGATTTTGTTGTTGGTCTTCCAGCTACACAAAAGGACCATAATACCATTTGGGTAATAGTTGACCGTTTAACAAAATCAACTCACTTTTTACCTATTAAGATTACTCATAACCTAGATCACCTTGCCAAATTGTACATCAATGAAATTATCTCTAGGCATGGAGTACCTGTTTCCATAGTATCAGATCGAGATCCAAGATTTACTTTTAATTTTTGGAAAAGCCTTCAGAAACACTTAGGGACAACTAAGATTAAGTACAGCTTATCATCCTCAAACTGATGGACAGAGTGAGAGAACCATACAAACATTAGAGGATATGCTAAGAACTTGTATAATAGACTTCAAAGGAAGTTGGGAAGATCAGTTACCTTTAGTCGAATTTGCCTATAACAATAGTTATCATGCTAGCATATATATGCCACCTTATGAAGCTTTATATGGGCGTAAGTGTAGAACACCTTTATGTTGGGATGAAGTCGGGGAAAGACAAATGTTAGGACCTGAGATAATTCAACAGACAACTGAAACTATCAAAATTATTCATCAACGATTGCAAGCATCTCAAGATCGACAAAGAAAATATGCTGATCCACATCGTCAAGAACGAAACTTTGACATAGGAAGTCACGTATTCTTGAAGGTATCTCCTTGGAAAGGAAAGATACGTTTTGGCAAGAAAGGAAAATTAAGTCCGAGATTCATTGGACATTTTGAAATTTTGAGGAGGCTGGGTGAAGTTGCTTATGAAATAGCATTGCCTCCTGAGTTGAATCATATCCATAATGTGTTTCATGTGTCCGTATTACGACCATATAAACCTGATTATAAACACGTTATACAATATAAGCCGATCCAAATAGAAAAAGATCTTTCTTATGTAGAAGAACCTATGCAGATCGTCGACAGTAAAGAGCAAGTCCTGAGAAATAAAGTTATAGCATCGGTTAAAGTGATCTAGAGAAATCAGAACGTTGAAGAAGCTACATGGGAGCTTGAAGATAAAATGCACGATAATTATCCTCAATTATTTACTTGACATATACTGTAATTTTGAGGATAAAATTCTTATTAGTGGGGGTGAATGTAAAAACCCAAAACCCTAATAAGACTCGTATATGTAAAATCCCGTTATATAAATAAAATTTCTCTGTTATGAATGTGTTATGTGTTATTATATACCTTGTTTAACAAATTTGACCAAATAAATTTTTGTCCGAAAAACGTCGTGCTTGACACCTCGTGCTTAAATTTTTTTCCCGTAATCGAACTTTTCGGTAAAATTATTTTGACAAGTTACTTTGTCGTGCTTACATTGACAAAACGCTTTGTCGTGCTTGTTAGGATTAGTGAGAAATTTAGGTTAACAAACCTAGATTAAGAAACCCTAACCCTAATTAGCAAAACTGTAACCCTAATTTATAAGCTAACCCCTAATTAGCTAACTAAACCCTAATTAGCTTATGTTAACACCTAATCATGGTTAGTAAACTTTAGTTAGGTACTAATTAACATTACTTAACAATCCTAATCATTAGAAACAAAATCCTAATCAAGATTAGTGAAGATTAAAGCCTAATTAAGCTACTAATTAAACCTAACTAGCTCACAAGTAGGTTAGGAGTCACCATTGCAAGTCCCTAGGCTACACATGACATGCTTGTAACTCCCAAGCAAGACAATAGTCATCAGATCAGATCTTTGTAGAGGTAAGTTGCTCAAAAATGACCAAAAAGCCAAGTTGAAGAATTCTATAAATAGGAACCTTAGGCCTGAGCAAACTCACGAAATTCCTAAGCCTAGATACACTTATAAACTTACCAAATCAAGCCTGGGTGTTAGCAGCAACGAAATCAGAAGCTAGAATCAAAAATTATTCAAAAAAAGGTTTAAACCCTAGTTCATAATTAGCTCTTTGATCTTATGTTAGATTTATTGTTTAGATCTTTAGAATTATGTATTAGTATGTTAGAAAGTATGTTAGATTGGTAGAACACGTTTCCATAACATCTAGATGCCTTAATTAAGTGTTTTAAGAAATCTGGAAATTTTGAAAACTAAGTCTGACAGCCGAATGTGAGGGCCTATAGATTCATATGTGTTTATGTTTTAGTCTGTAAATTGTTTGTAATTTGTAGCCTGTTAGTAGGTCTTTAATCTGGAAAAGAAAATAATTTCATTTGAAACCATGGATTTCAACTTATAGGCAGACAAAGTGGGTTGACCGTTCATGGATTGTAGTTTTCTAGGTTACCCAGAAAACTCAAGAACAGTCGAACCGGTTACTTTGACCAATCTGTTTAATCATCTTCTGTTTGTTATTTTTGTAAGTTTTTGTTTTAGATTAATACCCTGTTATATATACTACATATCTATGATCTTAAATCGGACAAACAATGTATAGGTTTACTGGAATTAATGGTCAAAATCCGTTGACCGAGCTTGACCAAGTTTTCTGGGTTTTCCAGAAAACTGAAGAACATGAAGAACAACATCTGGCTGTACTTTGACCAGCATAATTAGATACCTTAGAGTTAAGATTTGTTCATGTTAATGTTATATATATGTACCCTGACATATATACTACATGTTATAACAAACATCACATACATCTAATACACAGAATCAAAGATATTTAAGCCACAAAACCATTGACCGGCCATGACTACAGTTCTGGGTTACCTAGAAACTCAAGAACAGCTCTGACAGTGACTTTGAGCTTCTATAACTTCTTGTTATATGTAGATTAAAGCCTAAACTTTGTTTCATATTGTACTACTGTATGAGTACTATGACATCAAATCTTGATCAAACCAAAAATCATTAGCAGTAGCCTTTTAATTAGTGGTCAAACTAGTCACTCGACCATGACCAAATTGCAGCCCAGAAACTCAAGAACACCTACAGCGACACTTTTTGTCACTGAAGGGCTTTAGCGACAGACAAGAATTATTTTTTTTAAAAATAAATTATAAAAAATTAGAAATAATTAATAAATAAATATAAAAATAGTTTTAAAAATTATATTAAATTATTATAATTAAATTCTGATATTTTTACATAAATTCAATAATTATTTATTTTATTTAGATATTATTAATAATTAATTTATTAATAAAGAAATTAGAATAATTATTTATAAATACTAAATAATTATGGAAAAATAATATTATTGATATAAAAATAATAATAAATGAATATAAGTTATTTATGTATAATAATCAATGTTTTTGTAAAATTTTAAGTACATATTAATTACTTATAAATAGAAATAAATGATTTAAAAATCATTTTAAAGATAAATAAATGTTTTAAATACTTTAAAATTTCTAAAAAGCTATTATAAAGGATAATTAAATTTTATAAAATTTAGTCCATTTAATAAGGGTACTTACTATAGAAAACTTAATTAATTTAATCCGTTCATTTGTAAATGATATAATTGAGTATTATTATAAATACTAACATGTTAGAATTATATATATGAACATTCGTAGGTATTTTTAACATTTGAATAGCATAACTTGACTGATCTACGCTCAGGCAAGTTTCCTAAACCCTACACTTATATCTTGAATTGTTTTTGATATGTTATATCAAACCTAAACTTGAATTGCCAAATTATTGTAAAGTTATTGATATAGTTTCAGCATAACTCAAAAATGAATTGTTTATTCATATGATGTTGTTTATTGAGCATAAACTATTGTGTTAAACCAAATTGTTTTGGTAAGACATCTTATACTGAAGTTGGGTATCCTGTAAGGGATTGGAATTTGGTCAATGAATATATTGACATTTAGTGTATTTTGAGCACTGTAGAATGATATGCATACTCCTAAGATGTTGAATGGGCTGATCCCCTATATCACATCTGAACAAAATTTCTAAGTCTGTGTGACTGACAGAAATAAAGGAAAATTCCAAAAATGGTTGAAATAAATAGAATTCCAGAAATGGTACAACTATCAGTCAAAATTTGAATTGTTATATTTCTTCAAATCCTATATTATTATAAATACAAAACTTGTTGAGCATGTCATAGCTCACCCTTGCAAATTATTCTCTTTGCAGTTTTAGATGGTAATCTTTGAACATCCGGAGTAGATAAAGGGAAGCGTCCCTACATAGATTAGATTATATTCTTGTCTGTTTGAATACCTTGTAATAAGAACTCGTTATGAGAATCATGTAATCGAATCTTAATATTATGATATATATATATATAACATCTTTATTTCCGCAATCGTGTTTTCTTACATATAAAGATGTAAAATTAGACTTCTTCGAATCTAGTTGAGTTCGTTGGGAACTATTTATCTGAGTGAGGGTATTAATAGCATGGACTGTTCATGTTATTACCAATACTCTGAATTTTGTATAAATAGATTCTAGTCACAGATACAGTTCATATATCCAAGTGAGGGTATCCAAACAAAGTAATAGTTCTCTTGAGAATTTACATCTGTTAAGTGATACTGTGAATTTTGGATCTATGGGAATTATATCTGATAGCCCCTCTATTTAATGTAATCTTATATTCAGATACCATGGGTTGATAGATTTAAAAGCATTATGTTGATTTACTGTAAACACCATATCAGATACCGTGGGAGTATAGACATGGGGTCGTTAAAATTTTGGTATCAAAGCCATAAGCATGAATTTGCGAAGAGCCCCAAGCCTTTTGCTGGTGACATCCCTTTAAGGGAATGCACCGAAGCCACACTTTTCGTAGGGGACGCCGAGCAAGTCGGTGGCAAATTGATAGGTACCTTTGTGAGGTACTATAGTTGAAAGTACCATGAGTATCACAATTTTGGTATCAAAGCTATAAGCGCAATGCGTGAAGAACCCTGAGCCTTTTGCTGGTGACATCCCTATAAGAAAATGCACCAAAGTCAGACTTTCTGTAGGGGACGCCGAGCGAGTCGGTGGAAAATTGATAGGTACCTTTGTGAGGTGTTATGGTTGAAAGTACCATGAGTGTTACAATTTTGGTATTAGATCTTTAAGGCTATAGATATAAGGAAGAGAAATCTTAGTATATAGTCTTCGAGTACATAAAAATTTTAAAAGTACATAAAAAATATAACATTAAAATTATTATGTTGTGTAAAATTTTATAACAGTATTAAAGGAGTTTTCTTTTATAGATGGCCAACTCCAATGCTGAGGAAATGGTAATAGCTAATAATCCACCACAAATAGAGTCATACATAACCAGTGATGCAGAAGATGAGGAATTGCTTCATGATCAACAACTGTTAGATGCTGAGGAAGAGGAGGATCTAGTTGCAGGACAGTTAATGAGAATTGATGAGCATGATGAGGCAATGGCATCACTGATGAAGACAACAAAATATGATAATAATAAGATGAGGTCTATGGCTGATATAGCTGAGGGAATGCTACAGCATGAGAGGGGACATAGTCAACGACTATAAGTACAACTGCACCATGCATAGAGGGGTAGAAAAGAAATTCAGTCAAGGCTTCTTAAAACATCTCTGGGTGTTCGAGATACTTTTAACGATTTGCAGCGCCGTGTAGTTCGATATCCGGTGGAGGAGAAGAAAACGGCTTATCTCATAGATCGATCTGTGGTTTGTCACATGATTCAGGATTCCTTTGATGTTATCAATGAATTCTAGAGAGTAGTATAGGTGGTTGAATGCTTTATATTCGTACAATAAAGAAGTATTCAAAGTTTGTAATGTAATCAGTACTTTGTATGATAGTAGTATGTTCAATTATGAAGTTCTTATGTAATACCATTGTGATATATAAAATAAACAATATGTTTTGTTAGTCAAATTCTTATGTGAATTTTATTGGTTTATATAGAATCATGCCACCAACCAGAAGACCCCAAAGAGAAATGAATGATGATAATTCCACCCAGCAGTTATTAGACCTTATGCTAGGAGTTGTAAATAGACATGTGAACCAAAACACAACTTTTAAAGACGTTAAATTAGTTGGACCACCTGAGTTTAAAGGTACATCAGAACCTGTAGATTCACAAATTTGGATTTCTAAGATAGAGAATTTTTTCCAAGTAACAAATGTTAATAATAACCAAAAGACAACTTTTGCAACCTTTTTCTTGAAGGGTGAGGCTAATTATTGGTGGGAATCAACCAAAGGTCGGGTAGACACTGAAATTATTCGTTGGGATAGATTCAAAGAGTTGTTCTTTGAGAACGATTTTCCCAATCCTTGAAAGACCGAATGGAAATAAAATTTTTGGACTTGAAACAAGGAGATCTTATTGTAACCCAGTATACAACTAAGTTTAATGAACTGTCCAGGTTTGTTCCACATCAAGTAACCATTGAACTTAGAAAGACTCGTAGGTTTCAGGAGAGCTTAAAACCTCAAATTTGAAGTAGGTTGTCAGTACTTCAAATAAAAACTTTCTCTGAAGTACTAGAGAAGGCCACTATACCCGAAAGAGAGAATGAAATTCTTCCTAAGTTTCATCAGGATAAGAGAAGTCAGAATGAAAAAGGAATTAAATTTATGACAGAGACGGTGGTTAGAACTGATAAAGGATTTTGACTATGAAATCTTATATCATCCTGGTAAAGCCAATGTTGTAGCTGATGTGTTGAGTAGAAAGAATCAGGAAAAATTGAATGAATTAACCACCAATGATAGGTTGATAAAAGACTTTGAAAATTTAGAAATTGAGATGGAATATCCAACTACCTCTACCCAAAAATTGTATATTTTAGAAGGATTTTTATCTCTGCTTGATAAAGTTAAAGAGATACAGGAAAAGGATGAAGAATGCCAGAAGTTTAAATCTAATTCAACTCATGATAAATATAATACATTTAGAATAGATACGGATGGAATAATAAGATATGAAAATAGAATCTGGGTACTGTTAGACTAAGCTTTAAAAGATGAAATTTTGAACGAAGCTCATAATTCTAAGTTTGCCATACATCCTGGCAGTACAAAAATGTATAAAGATTTAAGTCTACACTTTTGGTGGTCGAACATGAAAAGAGAAATAGTTGAATGGGTAAGTAAATGTGTCACGTGTCAAAGGTTTAAGGATGAGCATCAAAAGCCAAGTGGTTTACTTCAACCCTTACCAATTCCTAAGTGGAAGTGGGAACATATAACTATGGATTTTGTTGTTGGTCTTCCAGCTACACAAAAGGGCCATAATGTCATTTGGGTAATAGTTGACCGTTTAACAAAATCAGCTCACTTTTTACCTATTAAGATTACTCATAACCTAGATCACCTTGCCAAACTATACATCAATGAAATTATCTCTAGGCATGGAGTACCTGTTTCCATAGTATCAGATCGAGATCTAAGATTTACGTCAAATTTTTGGAAAAGCCTTCAGAAACACTTAGGGACACAACTAAGATTGAGTACATCTTATCATCCTCAAACTGATGGACATAGTGAGAGAACCATACAAACATTAGAGGATATGCTAAGAACTTGTATAATAGACTTCCAAGGAAGTTGGGAAGATCAGTTACCTTTAGTCAAATTTGCCTATAATAATAGTTATCATGCTAGCATAGGTATGCCACCTTATGAAGCTTTATATGGGCGTAAGTGAAGAACACCTTTATGTTGGGATGAAGTCGGGGAAAGATAAATGTTAGGACCTGAGATAATTCAACAGACAACTGAAATTATCAAAATTATTCGTCAACGATCGCAAGCATCTCAAGATCGACAAAGAAAATACGCTGATTCACATTGTCAAGAACGAAACTTTAACGTAGGAAGTCACGTATTCTTGAAAGTATCTCATTGGAAAGGCAAGATACGTTTTGGCAAGAAAGGAAAATTAAGTTTGAGATTCATTGGACCTTTTGAAATTTTGAGGAGGGTGGGTGAAGTTTCTTATGAAATAGCACTACCTCCTGAGTTGAATCATATCCATAATGTGTTTCATGTGTCCGTATTACAACCATATAAACCTAATTATATACACGTTATACAATATGAGCTGATCCAAATAAAAAAAGATCTTTCTTATGTAGAAGAACATGTGCAGATCATCGACCGTAAAGAGCAAGTCCTGAGAAATAAAATGATAGCATCGGTTAAAGTGATCTGGAGAAATCAGAACGTTGAAGAAGCTACATGGGAGCTTGAAGATAAAATGCGCGAGAATTATCCTAATTTATTTACATGACATGTACTGTAATTTTGAGGACGAAATTCTTATTAGTGGGGGTGAATGTAAAAACCCAAAACCCTAATAAGACTCGTATGTGTAAAATCCCTTTATATAAATAAAATTTCTCTGTTCTAAATGTGTTATGTGTTATTATATACCTTGTTTAGAAAATTTGACCAAATAAATGTTTGTCCGAAAAATGTCGTGCTTCACACTTCGTGCTTAATTTTTTTTCCCGTAATCGAACTTTTTGGTAAAATTATTTTGACAAGTTGCTTTGTCGTGCTTACACTGACAAAACGCTTTGTCGTGCTTGTTAGGATTAGTGAGAAATTTGGGTTAACAACCCTAGATTAACAAACCCTAACCCTAATTAGCAAAACCCTAACCCTAATTTATAAACTAAACTCTAATTAGCTAACTAAACCCTAATTAGCTTATGTTAACACCTAATCATGGTTGGTAAACTTTAGTTAGGTACTAATTAACATTACTTAACAATTCTAATCATTAGAGACAAAACCTTAATCCAGATTAGTGAAGATTAAAGCCTAATTAAGCTAATAATTAAACCTAACTAGCTCACAAGTAGGTTAGAAGTCACCCAACCAAGTTCCAAGGCTGCTCATGAGCTGGTAGCAAACCCTAAGCAGCACAAGTAACTTTGCATCAGATCTTTGTAGAGGCAAGTTGCTCAAAAATGATCAAAAAGCCAAGTTGAAGAATTCTATAAATAGGAAACTTAAGGCTGAGCAAACTCACGAAATTCCTAAGCCTAGATACACTTATAAACTTACCAAATCAAGCATGGGTGATAGCAGCAACGAAATTAGAAGCTAAAATAAAAAATTGTTCAAGAAAAGGTACAAACCCTAGTTTATAATTAGCTCTTTGATCTTATGTTAGATTTGTTGTTTAGATGTTTAGAATTATGTATTAGTATGTTAGAAAGTATTTTAGATTGGTAGAACACGTTTCCATAACATCTAGATGCCTTAATTAAGTGTTTTAAGAAATCTGGAAATTTTGAAAACTAAGTCTGACAGCCGAATGTCAGGGCCTATAGATTCATATGTGTTTATGTTTTAGTTTGTAAATTATTTGGAATTTGTAGCCTGTTAGTAGGTCTTTAATCTGGAAAAGAAAACAAGTTCACTTGAACCATAAATTTCAAGTTATAAGCAGTCAAAGTGGGTTGACCGTTCACGGATTGCAGTTTTCTGGGTTACCCAGAAAACTCAAGAACAGTCGAACCGGCTACTTTGACCAATCTGTTTAATCGTCCTCTGTTTGTTAGTTTTGTAAGTTTTTGTTATAGATTAATACCCTGTTATATACTACATATCTATGGTCTTAAATTAAACAAACAACGTATAGGTTTACTGGAATTAATGGTCAAAATTCGTTAACCGAGCTTGACCAAGTTTTCTGGGTTTTCCAAAAAACTGAAGAACATGAAGAACAGCGTCTGGCTGTACTTTAACTAGCCTAATTAGAGACCTTAGAGTTAAGATTTTTTCATGTTAATGGTATATATATGTACCCTAACATATAGACTACATGTTATAACAAACATCATATACATCTAATACACAGAATCAAAGATATTTAAGCCACAAAACCGTTAACCAGCCATGACTACTGTTCTGGGTTACCTAGAAACTCAAGAACAGCTCTGATAGTGACTTTGAGCCTCTATAACTTCTTGTTATATGTAGATTAAAGCCTAAACTTTGTTTTATATTGTACTACTGTATAAGTACTACGACATCAACTCTTGACCAAACAAAAAATCATTAGCAGTAGCCTTTTAATTAGTGGTCAAACTAGTCACTCGACCATGACCAAACTGCTGCCCAGAAACTCAAGAACACCTACAGCGACACTTTCTGTCACTGAAGGGCTTTAGCGACAGACATAAATTATTTTTCTAAAAATAAATTATAAAAATTAGAAATAATTAATAAATAAATATAAAAACAGTTTTAAAATTTATATTAAATTATTATAATTAAATTCTGATATTTTTACATAAATTTAATAATTATTTTATTTTATTTAGATATTATTAATAATTAATTTATTAATAAAGAAATTTGAATAATTATTTATAAATACTAAATAATTATGGAAAATAATATTATTGATATAAAAATTATAATAAATGAATATAAATTATTTATGTATAATAAATAATGTTTTTTGTAAAATTTTAAGTACATATTAACTACTTATAAATAGAAATAAATGATTTAAAATCATTTTAAAGATAAATAAATGTTTTAAATACTTTAAAATTTCTAAAAAAGCTATTACAAAGGATAATTAAATTTTATAAAATTTAGTCTATTTAATAAGGGTACTTACTACCGAAAATTAATTAATTTAATCTGTTCATATGTAAATGATATAATTGAGTTTTATTATAAATACTAACGTGTTAGAATTATATATATAAACATTTGTAGGTATTTTTAACGTTTGAATAGCATAACTGGACTGATCTACGCTCAAGCAAGTTTCCTAAACCCTACACTTATATCTTGAATTGCTTTTGATATGTTATATCAAACCTAAACTTGAATTGCCAAATTATTGTAAAGTTATTGATATAGTTTCAGCATAACTCAAAAATAAATTGTTTATTCATATGATATTGTTTATTGAGCATAAACGGTCGTGTTAAACCAAATTGTTTTGGTAAGACATCTTATACTGAAGTTGGGTATCCCGTAAGGGATTGAAATTTGGTCAATGAATATATTGACATTTAGTGTATTTTGAGCACTGTAGAATGATATGCATACTCCTAAGATGTTGAATTGGCTGATCCCCTATATCACATCTGAACAAAATTTCTAAGTATGTGTGACTGATAGAAATAAAGGAAAATTCTAGAAATGGTTGAAATAAATAGAAATCCAGAAATGGTATAACTATTAGTCAAAATTTGAATTATTATATTTCTTCAAATCCTATATTGTTATAAATACAAAACATGCTGAGCATGTCATAGCTCACCCTTGCAAATTATTCCATTTGCAGTTTTAGATGGTAATCCTAGAACATCTGGAGTAGATAAAGGGAAGCGTCCCTACATATATTAGATTATATTCTTGTTTGTTTGATACCTTGTAATAAGAACTCGTTATGAGAATCATGTAATCGAATCTTAATATTATGATATATATATATATATATAACATCTTTATTTCCGCAACCGTGTTTTCTTACATATAAAGATGTAAAATTAGACTTCTTCGAATCTAGTTGAGATCCTTGGGAACTATTTATCTGAGTGAGGGTATTAATAGCATGGATTGTTCATGTTGTTATTGATACTCTGGTTTTCGGATAGATAGTTACTATCGATACGATAGTATAAATTTGTTTGACTTAGATTATACATCTGGGTGAGGGTATTAGTAATATGGACTGTTTATGTTATTGCCAATACTCTGAATTTCGGATAAATAGACTCTAGTCAAAGATACAATTCATATATCCAAGTGAGGGTATCCAAACACAGTAATAGTTCTCTTGAGAATTTACATCTATTATGGGATACTGTGAATTTTGGATCTATGGGAATTATATCTGATAGTCCCTCTATTTAATGTAATCTTATAATCAGATACCATGGGTGTATAGATTTAAAAACATTATGTTGATTTACTATAAACACCATATCAGATACTATGGGAGTATAGATATGGGGGCGTTACAAGCATTTCTTGAGAAGTTATGCCAAACCAAATTGTTTCGGTGCGGATTTAGGTGTTGAAAAGCTGAGATGAACAACCCTTTTATAGGGAAGTACACGAAAGCATTTAGATGTTTGTGCACAATATGTGGTACAAAGGGCTTAACACCCTATGTACGGGAGTCCCTATAGTCTAATGACTATTTAGGTTTAAGTTGAAAGAGTACTTATAACCATGGATAGAGTGCAAAATACATCGTATGAATGGCTTAACACCCTAAGTACGGGAGTCCTTATAGTCTAATGACTGTTAAGGTTTAAGTTGAATGAAATACTTATAACCGTGGACGTAGTTCAAGGTCTTGTGACCTGTCAACATGATTTGGAATCTTTTAAACTCCTGAGTTATTCATACTGCTTCCCAATTATTAAGCAATTGTGGAAGATTTTTGCTATTCTAAAAGGTGAATGTGGTAAGGATGGTATTTCTTAGAAAGAAGTAAGTCATAGAATATGACACTAAGTGATGAATATATTGAATAAGTGAGAAAAGAAATTTTGAAATGAGAATGAGATGAGTTATCAAAGAATAATGTAAAACTTTTAATAGAAAAGTTAATAATTGTAGAATGATCTTTGTGGAAAGAAAGTGGTTATAGAACCCAATGAATGAATAAAGTATTTGTGACATCCCAGATTTTTTAAGAATTAATAAATGAGAATTTAATAAATAAAATTCTTATTTTAAGATGTTTAAAAATACTGAGTATGTTTATATGTGTTATATATTGTGAAATATGTGAATTGGTGTGAAGAGAATTTAAATGTTAATTTAATATTTATTGAAGTAAATAAATATTTTAATTGAATTATTTATTGAGATTATGTGATTAATATGGAGTAATGTAATTAAGTGTATTATATTAATTAAATGATTATTTAATATTTAATTAATATGTAATGATTTTATGTTATAGTTCTAATTTAATTGAGATAATGTAGTGATGTGGTAATTGTTACATGAAGTTATAATTAGCGAGTAATTATAATGTGACAATTTTATGCGATTAATTGATGTTAAACTTTTAATTAATTAAATTAATGTTAAGATTTAATTAATTAAAGGATAACATTAAGAATGTGTTAATGGATCTATTAAAAGAGTTAAAAGAGTTTTTAAAACTGTTTTCCCAAACAAGACCTTACTTTTGTTTTAAACCTGTTTTACCCAAACAAGACCTTAACTATTAAAACCTGATTTTAAAATAATATGGTTTTGCCAAACAAGCCTTAGGGCTTTTAAAATTATAATTTTTGTAACTTATATATTAAATTGATAATTAGTATATGTAGTTATATTGGGAGTTACATATTCTATAATTATATGTGTTATATGTATATTGTATATACACTAAGTTACGTTAGTTTTCTAAACCTAAGTCTAAACTAATAACAAAGAGAAGAAGAGAGAATACAGAGAAGAAGAAGAAGAAGAAGAAGAAGAAGAAGAAGAAGAAGGAAAACCTTGAGAAAACAAAAAGAAAAACTTTCATCATCTCCATCTTTTCTCCTAATTCAACCTAGAAAGGTATCAAACTAACCCTTATACTAAATTAAGATGTTTTGTATTTAGTCTTTGTAAAATTACGTTTTCAGGATTATGAATTTATATGTATATATGGTGTTCATATGTGATTATATGCCATGAAAGGATTTTCACAATACAATTGTTGTAAAAACAAGTTTTAAAATCACGTTCTTATATGTTTTCATAGTTTTAGAGTTCTATGTAAAAATCTTTTGGTGAAACTTCATAATTTTGATATGTGAATGGGATGTGTGTGTGTGTATATATATATATATATATGCATATGTATACGCTTATATGAGATTTTTATAGTTGTTCAAAAGTTTCAATTCACAAAGATATGATGAACATGATGAAATCATGTTCATAGTGTTTGATTATGAAGTTATGTTGAAAATTGTTCTTAAATCTTTGATGTGAGCATGATTTATGTGTAAAATTGGTGATAGATTGTGTTAATACAATAAGAAACAAAAAGAACGTAAGTTGAATGAATATATTTGGTTAAGAAACGAATTCATAGTGAATGAATTCACTAAATATGTTAAAACGGGAAAGTTTAGTATGAACATGAGTTTTGGGTCAAGATTTAGGCTAGTTAGTGTTTTTGTAAATTGTTATAAGTCTAGTATGTTGTAGTTTTATGAATTACAAATCCATAGAGTCAAAAACGTACTATTTGGGTGTGTATAACTCAAGTTAAGAAGGTTGGAAGGAGAAAAGGGTCAAAAATTCATAAGAACAGTAAAATTGGAGAAAACAAATGTGTACATACTGCTAAGGGGTGCTTCAGTGCAGCCCCCAAGGCTATTAGGGGTGCTGCAGCGCCGGAAGAGTTGACACGGTCGGACAGTTTTGACCTTCTGTAGTAAAACGACCATAACCTTTTCATACAGACTCCGATTGAGGTGATTCAAGATGATCCAAAACGAGGACGAATATTCCTACAACTTTAATTCTTTTAGGGTTTCAATTTGAGGTGGGGAACATGGGTCAAAATGGTCATTTGTGGGATTGATATGTATTAGAAGGTAATTGCAGGGCGTCAGGCATGCATGTATGCAAGTGTAGTGCTCTTGACGATAAAAGATGGTGTAGTTATAAAATATGAATATTAGTAAATATAATGATGATTAACATTAATAAATGATTTATTAGATAAGTTATGTAAGCACACTAAGCATACACAAGAGAGACGATTCGGGCGTGTGACGAATGAAACTCGAAATGCCGTGACAAGTGTTAATGAACATTATAAGATATGGAATGGGTTTAATATAAAACCCATATGTATTCCTAGTAAGACTGAAACACTTGAATGAATTTCGAATATTACATAAGTCGAAAAGTTAACACAATCTAATTGAACATTGTGTGCTAATTAACATGAAGGATTATGAGATGTGGAGTAGAGTTTACATTACAATTACTATGTGTTGTTATATGACTAATAGTTGATGTGTATGATTATATAATTGTGTAGGGCACGTGAAGTGCGAGATAGTCGTAAGTCGTTAATTAATCATTATTAGTAAAACAACGATCAAGGCAAGTCTTTCGGTTCCTATTTTCTATGTGGACTGGATGAACTGTTTTAAATTGCATGATATGTTATATGTGTTGTAAGCGAGCATGATATGTTATACATGTTGTAATCATGAAATATTAAAGTCAATTTATGACTACATTGTTTTGGTTAAATAATGATGATTGAGTAAGGAACTCAATCTTTATATTTGCTACGTGAATTAAAGCATCTATACCATGTTACTTTAATTATTAGGATATGTATGTTGGGTATATTATTATGTGATATGTGATGCATGAAAACTATTAGAACTTGCTGAGCTGATGAGCTCACTCTTGCAAATAATAATTTTTGCAGGTTAAGATTTTAAGGTAAGGATATGTGCTAAGTGAATTATAGAGATCCATATTCACGAAGATTACTTATGTTTTATGAGAAATGTATTTAATATTTTGAATGTAACATGTTGTTGAATTGTAAGTTGAGCTATCCGGTGTATATTGATATCTATTTACGATGTAAGACTTTGTATAGTCATTTTGTTGTAACGATTCATGATATAAATTTGAATCGAAGAGATGTAATTTAAAGGTTGCGATTTAGGGCAATACAAAAGTAAATGTATAAAAGTTTTAAATATTCTGCATTTTTAGTGATTTTAATATCGAATAATGATGTAAAGATAGATTAAAGTTGTATTGTTAACGATCGAGAAGGAGAATATTATTGTATGAATTTTGGGGTCGTTACAGTATTAACGTAAATTCTATTTTGATAGATTGAATGAATGAAGAGTAATAAATAAAATTTCGAGGACGAAATTCGTAGAAGAATTGGTGAATGTAATGTCTCGAGAGTTTGAGAATCTAGTACATAATAATGATCCTTAGAGAAAGGAAATGAATGTGTTAAAGAATATATAATATTCAAATATAATTGAGTTCAAGTGAAAGTTAAGAAATAAAACTGAGATTTTGTTGAAGAAATGAATGTAGTAGGAAATATAAAACTTATATTAAGGTAATGTGTTGAAGTTATTCAACGAAGAGATTTGATGAAAACCTGAGGAAGGCAGGGTTTCGGTGATTCTGAGGACGGATTCCTTATAAGGTGGGAAGAATGTAACAATCCAAAATTTTATTTGTAATTTCAAATATTTATTATATTAAATAAATATTTTTAATTGATGTGTTTGTTGTTTAGTAGATATTTGTTGGATTATTTATTAGTAAGTAAATAATTCATGAGTTATAGAAATTAACTTAATTAATATAAAAGTGTGATGAATTAAATTTATGAGATAATACTCTAATTTAACTTAATAACTAAATTAGAGAGTTGTTAAGGATTATATAGTTTGCTAGAATGTTGTTTTAATTTAATTTAGTAATTAAAGTTATATGTTAATTTATTAAGTAAAATTATAATAAAATTATAATTTGGGGTAATTAGTTTTGTTTATTTAAGATTGGATATGGAAATCCAAGTAAACGATGTGGGACAATAAAGTATAGTATAAATGATTTATTAAAGTAAATTATAGTAGTTTTAAAGGGATTTACCAAATAAGGCTTAAAGATGTTAAGTCTTTATTTTTAAAAGTGTTTGCCGAACGAAGCCTTGTGGCTTTTGAATTAAAAATAAAAAATAAAAAAATAATATTAATATATATTAAATATTTATAACTGATAATTAATTATATAATTATTAGAATGTCCATTTTAGACGTTTTGGTTTGGGTTGCGTCTGTTTTATTTTACTTTACGTAAAAGAGTTGGCCTAAGTCTGAGAGAAGAGAAGAAAGGGAGTTTACAGAGAAAATTTGAGAGAGAGAGTCTAAGAAAGATTCTTGTGATTTTAAGTAATTCTTCATGTTCTATCAAGAATTATCTCCAAGCAATTGAAGGTATAACTTCCAAAACCTTAATTTACGTATATGAATGTTGTGTATTTTGAACTTTGAATTCTCTATAAATTCAAATGGGATGATTTGTTGTTATACCAACTGATTAATGGTGTTTATTAGTAAATTTGTGATGTTCAAATTAGCATCTGAACAAGGAATTAATGTGTTAATTATGTTTAAAAAGAATGAAAATCATTTAAAGTGTATATGGTTATGTATATGACTTGTGAAAGTACAAAAATTGATAGTTAGTTTGTGAACTAACCTGTAAATTGAGTCTAGAATATGTTAATACATGATGAAACGAAAACAAAATAATTGAAACTAATTGTTTTGGTTGTAAAACGAATTCACAGTGAGAAATTTCGATATGAATGTCAAAAGAAGAAGAACTAATAGAAATAGTGAAATTAACGGTTATAATTTTGATGTTTATGTGGTTAGAAACGTGTTAGAAACATTAGTTTATGTTTCTGTAAATATATTAAAACTTGGGTAAGTTGGTATGGTTGTTAGAAAGAAGGTTTTAGGCCTAATTTGACTTTCTGCAGTGTTCGTTCGCGAACTACAGAAGGTAGCCCCGCCCTGACGAACTTTTATAGTGTAAAACCCCTGCCCCGGCAGGATGGGGGGGGGGTAGTCTGACTTACAAATATTGAGAAAATCTTACCGGATATGGTTTACTAAAATTAGCATAACGTTTTCATAAAACCTTGATTGATGCGATTCAAGTTGATCTGGAATGAGGACGAATAGATCTATAACTTTTGTTCTTTATGTTTTTCAATTTGAGGTCATTAACAGGGGTCTCAATTGCCATCTTTAGGACTGTTATGTTTTTTAGGACAATCGGAGGGTGTCGGGCATGCACATACACAAGTGTAGTACTTCTGAAAATAAAGGATGTTATTCTAAATTATAAAACATGAATGTTAGTAATTATAATGATGCTTAACATTAATAAATGATGTATTAGATAAGTTGTATAAACATACTAAGCATACACAAGAGAGACAAATCTAGTGTGTGACGAATAAACATCGAAACGCCGAAACAAGTGTTAATGAACGTAAAAAGGGTTCCAATTCAATTGAAATGAATATTATAAGATATGGAATGGGGTTCATATAAAACCAATAAATATTCCTAGCAAGACTTGAAAACTTGAATGAACTTCGGGTGTGACCTAAGAAGAAATAAAGTGAGATATAAGTCAAAAGTTAACACAATCAAATTGAACAATGCGTATTGATAATAGGAAGGGTTATGAGATGTAGAGTAAAGTTTACATTTCAACTACTATGTGTTGCTATATGAATAATAGTTACTGTGAATGATTATATAATTGTGTAGGGCACGTGAAGTGCAAATAGCTGTAAGTTGTTAAACTGTTATTAGTAAACAACGATAAAGGCAGGTCTTTCAGTTCCTATTTGCTATTTGAACTTGATGATGAACTATTTTAAATATTTGTTGTAAATAACATGATGTTTTATATATATGTTGAAATTATGAAACGTTAAAGTCAAACTATGACTATGGTGATTGAGCTATGAATGCTGATTGAGTAAGGAACTCAATCTTTATACTTGTTATATGAACTACAAAATGTTTGTTATGTTAGTCCAATATTTATGAGATGTATGTTGAGCATGTTTTTATGTGCTATGTGATGCATGAAAACTGTTAGATTTTGTTAGGTTTCTGTGCTCAACCTTGCAAATAACCACTTTTGCAAGTTAAAGATTCAAGGTAAAGTTATGTGCTACTTGAAAGACATGAATCAGATGTGATACTTAAAGATTTATACACTTTGGCTAAGTTATTATTATTTGAACCATGTTTAAGGTTCCGAATAATGTATAATGTTTAATAGATGTTGAGTTATAAAGTTTAATTTTTGGTTGTTCTATGAAAGGGTATAGAACCTGGATGTAAGTTTTATTTATTAACTCTGACAAGGTGAGTAATAACCTAAGTATGGTTCAAAGGTAGGTAAAGATAAAGGTTTTGAGCAATGTAGTTGATAAATCACAATAGTTATGTAATAATAAAATGTAAAGTTTGAGTTATCTGATATGTAAAGGTTATCAGATTGAAATGTAAGATTCTATATATTAACTTTGATGAAGCAAATCACAAAATAAAATTGATTCAGAGATGTGTAAATGATAAACGTTTTGATTCAGGGAATTAAAGTAAGAAGACAAAAAAGTTTAAATTATTCCGCATTTTATTAAGTTTAACATCAAATAACGATGTAATATCAGAAGTTAGATGTGTTATTAACGACCGAAGTCGATCATTGAATTGTATTAATTTTTGGGTCGTTACAGCTTCTTCATTCGACAATATCTGCGTGGGCCATTCTCAGGTGGACTGCTACACCCATCTCTCATATGTGGGTTGTGTAGGCAGTCTAGAGTTAGATGGTCAGGAGATGAGCCTGTGCAGTAGCCCCTCCAGCTTCTAGATTCTCGAATGATAGCTCGCTACTCAGTATGGGCTGGAGGGGAGTCACATCCACGAGGTGTCAGTTTCGTATTTCTTGACGCTTCTGATGAAGAGGAGGCTGAGGAAACCTCGGAGGATGAGGAGTTTCAGGCTGATGAGGTGCCCGATGAAGAGGAAGCTACGGGGAGTAACAGGTCTACAAAGTTCATGTTTCGTACTCAGTTCTGCAGTCTTTAACGACATATGGATGAGCGAGAAAAAGTAGGTGATAAAAAGATGAAGCGACTGACAGCCAGGCAGGACCACATGTTCAATACCATGAAAAGTTCCTTTGCCTCGTTGAATGTGGCATTGCAAAGACTGACTCCAGCTGCAGCCGATCAAGTCCAAATACCAGTTCCTGAGTTAGTTTTAATTTTATGTTCAATGTTTTGGTTGCTATTTTGATAAGTATGTTTAGTTTACATATATTAGTTTAGTTTGTTTTCATGTTTAGTTTATATCATTTATGTTACATTCATGTAGTTGCATAGTACTTTGCATAGTAGTGTAGTAATGTGATTAGTTTAACGTAATTAGTTTCTTGTTATGTTATTATAAAAATAAAAATAAAAAAACTAAAAATTGAAAAAAAAAAAATATTAGTTTAGTTTATTGTTTTTTATTACACTTAGTTCAAAATTGCATGTGTAACGATCAAGAAATTTGTAATTTAATTTAAATATTTATGGAATTAAATAAATATTTTAAATAATTTATTTATTGAGAAAAATAAATAATTGATGAATTGTGGTGAATTAATTTAATAACTAAATTGATTATTGATAATTAAATTGAGTGTTGATAATTTTAACTGAAGGATTTAATTTAAGGAAATAATTAAATTAAATCAATTGCTTAATATTTAAGAAAATAATTAAATTAAATGAATTGTTTAATTTAATGGAAATAAATAAATTAAATAAAGTGATGTGTCTAATTTATTAATTAAATTAGATATGTAATTATTTATTAATTATCAGATATAATGATAATAAGAATTTTATTAGTATTATAAGTTATTTAAATTTGCTAAACTAAAGTTCTTTAAATTAACTAAATTAATGGTGTGACATGAAAACTATATAATATAAATAATATAAAAATAAATTAGTTTAGGGAAATATGTGGTAGCCAAACAAGGCCTTGTGGCCTTTGGATTATTCAACTGACGCGAGTCTTTTTGTGTAATGGATGAATACGTCGGAGAGTTAAGCCATATTAGTTTTGTTTCGCGTCTTATTTTTTCTAAGGCTTCATAACATAGAAAAACAGAGGAAGAGAGAATTGCAGGCTTTTGAGAGTGAGAAATTGAGAGAGAGTAATCTCTGTGAGTTGCGAAGAGAAAGAAGAGATTCATCATCTTTTGCTAGCATATAATCAAGTTATAAACTATTTCTATTCTTATTGTTAGTTTGGTGGTATATATATGTATATTTTATACAAATTAAAAATCACGTGAATTGTGATGTATATATGCTCATATAGAATTGCAAAACTCTGTTAATTATCATGTAAACTTGTTAATTGTTATCAAATTCATGAGAAATCGGGTTTGAGGAAGAAATTGAAATCACAGTGTTTATGTTCATATAAAGTAGCTTTGAAAGTACCAAATTTCTTATCCAATATGTGTTAGAATCTGTGAATTGAAGTTGGATTGTGAAAATATATTAAGAAACGAAAACAATGAAGTTTAAATCATGTCAAATGATTAAGAAACGAGTTCGTGGAAATCAAATTCGTTAAAAGTGTAAAAATGAAGAAAATTTGGAAAACTATAGTTTTAATTCTTCAAATTCGTGTATATGTAATGTTTTGTATTTAGAATGGTGTTTAGCATGTGTAGCTATAATATTACAAAGTTGTAGATGTTGAAGTTGGGAGATTTTCTGTAAAATTGGGATTTTTGGCCTATAACAGAGTATTAGTTCGCGTCTGTAAAAAATCGAAGTCAGGTGCATTCTTGCAAGGCGGCTTATTTACTGGCCATGTGATTTGTCGTATGCGCGCACGATAATGAAGTATTATTCGCGTGGGTCATGATAGTGATAACACGATCATGAAGAAAATGCTTAAATTGCAGGTCATGTATAATGGACTTATGTTAGCTAAGCAAACATGTTAATGATGTTAAGGCATAGTAGAAACCATAATAACAGATTCCAATGTGTTGTAATGCAAAGTGTAAAGATTTGAAATAATTATTTAAATAAGTTCTAAAACCAAGTGTGATGTTTTTAAAGTTAGAGATGAATGATTAAATTATGTTAGCTTGTAATGAGATATCAGATTCGTTAAGTATATTAACCTATGTGGTTAGGTGCTAGGTTAGGGTTATGACCTAAATGATGGTTTAGACCCTAAATCTAATATTCATGCGATTAATTGTTGTTGCAATTTCAATGATATATGTAGGATAATTGGAGATTATTTTACACTTGTGTAGCTTACAAACAAGGCAAGTTCTCTAACCTTACTTTTATAATTGTGCAAGTTTCTAAACCTTATGTCTTTACAATTGAGAAAGCTTTCTAACTTCATTCTTTTCATATTGAATGCAAGTTTCCATTCCTATATTATTATTGTTCAAGTTCTTAAAATTGAGCAAGCCTAATCTATCTTGAATATGTTTGTACAAGCTCTTATAACCTAATTCGTTATATCGAACAAGTTTTACTTTCCTAATTATTATTTGAGGCATATATTGTTCTAATACATTGATTCATAGAAGATTGTTCTAAACTCTTTTGAATATAGCACTTTGCATGTATATCATGTTATTCAGTTATATATGTTGTTGATATCCGATCTTTGACTTTAATAGCCTTGTTCAGTTATACATTCTCGTATTAAACCTTTATTGATGGAAGTTGAATAGTGTTCTAAAATTCTAGAGATACTGATAAGCTAGTTCCAAACTAAATTTTCTTTAGTGCGAAAATTCTAAATTTAAACTGAGACGAACAACCCTAATATAGGGGACTTTTGTATGTGTAACGATTAGATGTTTGTGCACAATACATGGTACAAAGGGCTGATCCCCATAAGTACGCTAAGAAGGGTCTGTACAGTCTAATGACTGTTAAGGTTAAGGTAATAATACCTATATATCGGAGACATAGTTCGTGGTCTTAAGACCCTTAAACATTGATTTCGATCTTGTTTTCTATTTTTGATTCGTAGAACAAGTTCATTATTGTTCAGCATTCATTATTCATTCTCATGTTGTTACCATTGTTATTCTCTATATCAGTGAGCAATTGTTTGCTCACTCTTGCAATTAACACTGCAGCTAAGGTTGAAAGAGTTGATGAGCCATCTACCAGCAAAGGGAAGGGCAAGATGTCTAAGAGTTGAAGAATTAATGAAGTTAATTTAAATATTTTATGTTATAAGACTTGTTTTATTATGTGATGTATTCCACAAACTTATGTAATAACTTTAAGGTTAGATTACTTAGGATTATTTTGAAATGATGTAACTTTTTAATGGGGAAGATTATTGTTTAAGTTATTTAAATTATGTCTTTATTCTTTGATTATGGGTAATTAGATGTAATAGTTTTGATAAGTGAACACCAAATCCTGTGGGAATGAAGTACCTGGATTTGGGGTGTCCTGAGTTGGTATCGAGCTTTAGGTTATAAACCTTAGGTGGGGAAACCTTAGGAAGTAACCTTTAAGGAAATAGAAAACATAGAGGTGTTTGACTCTTTACCGAAGTTTTAAGGAATGGATTAAGGTATCCATTGAAATTTGAATAATAAAAGACATTATATGCTATGTGTTAATAACTTATGTGCTCGCGAGTATCGAAAAATGTTAAGTAAAACTTAAAATATTTTGTTGTCAGGATGTCTAACGAAGGAGGATCCAGTCCAGCTAGAGAGGTGATACCTCAGATACCAATTGATGATGAGCCCCGGGATATTCATGTTGTGCGAGAACAGTTGATCCAGGAGGATGTGCCTGTGACCGATCCCGAGGAGGTTAGTTCTAAGGATGTAGAGGAGGATGATGAGGAAGAAGATCCTGG
Source organism: Panax quinquefolius (assembly GCA_020205615.1). Taxonomy (NCBI): domain Eukaryota; kingdom Viridiplantae; phylum Streptophyta; class Magnoliopsida; order Apiales; family Araliaceae; genus Panax; species Panax quinquefolius. The sequence continues at coordinate 40,796,915 of CM035158.1, read as the reverse complement.
TGAGTTTCCACCAAACTCCATATCAGTCGAGATGTATGATGCTTTGTATGACCATAACATAGAGTTACCGGATGAGGTCGAGGAGCTGAAAGAGATGGTTGAGATGCATCACACTTCGATGGAGCAGAAGGATGCAGAGATTCAGGAACTCGACTCAAAAATTGGAAACACAGAGTGGGATCTAGTTCATACCAAGGGTCACTATGAAGACCTGTTGGCGGTGAACGAGAAGATGAAGACTGACATGGAGAAATTAAAAGATGACTTCAAAGAGGAATCAGCTAAGCGTGTAAGAGTAGAGGATGCGTGGATGAAGGCGACTCAACATGCAGACCGTGCTGAGGCTAAGGTCGAAGTGAAGAAAGCCAAAATGAAAGTGATGGATTATGCTTTTAATTCGGCAATTGATAGGGCCCAGGATCGAGTCTACTATTACCCACCTCAGATGAGAATTCTCTCGTGGTTCATGATGGATCGAGAGAGCAGCGATCGTATCATGGAGGAAGAGCGTCGAGAAGCCTTACGACGTCTTAATATGCCTAGATAGGACAAGACTGATGATAATGTGTGGTTAATTATGTGAATAAATAAACTGTGAATTCCTTATTTTGATATAAATAAAGGGATAATATGAATATGTAATCCTGGAACTTGTTTAGTTTAGGAAAGTGAATGTTTATAGCGGTTATGCTATCTTGAACATGTTTTAAAACGTTATGAATAAATAAAATATCAAAGTTTATTTGAAATGTTATGTGTTAAAGCTTTAATCTTGGAATGTTTAAGTTAAACTTTAAATACCCAAGAAGTTATGTAATGAGCTAATAAGCATATATCTTAACAGAAAATGCCTCCTATTAGAAGACAACCACGTCAGCAAGCACCTCTTAAGGGGTCTACTAATAATAATAATGAGACCAACGCTAATCCAGTTCAGCAGTTGGTAGCTCTGTTGACGGGTGCAATTGTGAATCAACTGCAAGCTCAAGTCACGACTTTCAAGGAATTCAAAGCGGTTGGACCGCCAGAGTTTCAAGGGTCTATGAATCCAGTGGAAGCCCAAACCTAGATCATGGAAATGGAGAAGGTGTTCGACGTTGCTAGAGTTAATGAAGATCAAGAGGCGCTGTAACGCTCATGTCAAGTCTAAAGCTAGCTGCTGGTGGCAAGCAAATAAGGTTCGTGGAGGACAAGGAGTGATAGCATGGGATAGATTCAAGGAAATGTTTTTCGAAATGTACTTTCCAGCGAGTTCTCGAAATCAGTTGGAAGTACAATTTCTTGAGCTGAAGCAAGGAACAATGATGGTACCTGAATATGCTTCGAAGTTTAACGAATTGGCAAGGTTTGCCACTTATCAAGTCAACACTGATGAACGTAAAGCGAGAAGATTTGAACAAGGATTGAAGCCCAAGCTTTATAGCAAGGTTTCAATGTTCCAATTGAATACGTTTGCGGCTGTACTGGAGAAGGCAATTATCGTTGAAGGTGGAGCGATGCCTTGACCAAGTACAATCAAGAACAAAAGAAGTGGAAGAATGAGAATGAAAATAAGGCTGGTGGAAGTAATGTTGGAAGTAACAATCAAAAGAGGAAATGGAGTGAGAATTCAACTACAGGAAGACAACAAGGAAATCAACAGAAGAAAAAGTTTGAGGCTTGCTTTCAACGACTGGGAAGAACCATCTTTGGGGTATGTTTGAAGGAAATAGGTGTGTTTCAACTGTGGTCGGAGGGACACATTGCACCGAACTATTTTAGTCCAGAAGAAAGTAGCATGTTTTACCTGTGGTTCAAAGGATCACATGGCTCGTGATTGTCCTAAGAAGCTAGCGGGATTTGCAAGTGTTGGAAAAGGAAACAACAACGGTGGTGGCGCATTGACTATCACTGGACCAGCTCAGTTAAGCGGACCTACTGCAAGGACTTTTAATATGATGAGTGCAAGATGTTATATGATCCTAAGGATGTGGTGTCAGGTATCATTCTAATTAATGGTATTAAAGCTTATGTACTATTTGATTCGGGTGCTACTTGTTCATTTATATCCGATGAATTTGCTCAGAATTTAGAATTTCCCAAGGAAGAATTAGAATTTCCCTTAAGTATAGAGATTGCGAATAAGGAAGTTATTCTTGTCAGATACATATATAGGAATTGTAGAGTGGTTATAAAAGGTCACGAGATGATGGTAGATTTGATACCAATTAGACTTGGTGAATTCGATGTTATACTAGGAATGGATTGATTATTCAATTATGGAGCAGTAATTGATTGCCAAAGGAAGTCTGTTAACCTCATGACTCCGTCAAATGTTGTGTTCTTTGGCAGCAAGTTGTCTGACGGTGAGGCAAGCCAAGAAGTTGTTGAGACAAGGATGTGTAGGATATTTAGCCTACATAGTCGATACACAGAAGAAGAGTGCAAAATTAGAAGAGATACCGATCATAAGAGATTTTGCAGACGTATTTCCAGACGATTTGTCAGGTTTTCCGCCCGATTGACATATCGAGTTTGTGATTGACTTATTACTAGGAATGGCCTCGATATTTAAGGCACCATATAGAATGGCCCTGGTAGAGATGAAGGAGTTGATGGTACAATTGCAAGAATTGCTCGAGAAGAAATATATTCAGCAGAGTGTGTCGCCATGGGGAGCACTGGTGTTGTTTGTTAAGAAAAAATACGGATCGATGCGGCTCTACATTGACTATCGAGAATTGAATAAGGTCACAATTAAAAATAAGTATCCATTACCTAGAATCGATGACCTATTCGATCAGTTGAAGGGAGCAAGGTATTTCTCTAAGATAGACCTGAGAAGTGGTTATCATCAGTTAAAGGGAGCAAGGTATATTGTTCTAATACATTGATTCATAGACCCTCAAACTAAATTTTCTTTAGTGCGGAAATTCTAAATTAAAACTGAGACGAACAACCCTAATATAGGGGACTTTTGTATGTATAACGTTTAGATGTTTGTGCACAATACATGGTACAAAGGGCTGATCCCCATAAGTACGCTAAGAAGGGTCTGTACAGTCTAATGACTGTTAAGGTTAAGGTAATAATACCTATATATCGGAGACATAGTTCGTGGTCTTAAGATCCTCAAACATTGATTTCGATCTTGTTTTCTATTTTTGATTCGTAGAACAAGTTCATTATTGTTCAGCATTCATTATTCATTCTCATGTTGTTACCATTGTTATTCTCTATATCAGTGAGCAATTGTTTGCTCACTCTTGCAAATAACACTGCAGCTAAGGTTGAAAGAGTTGATGAGCCGTCTACCAGCAAAGGGAAGGGCAAGATGTCTAAAAGTTGAAGAATTAATGAAGTTAATTTAAATATTTTATGTTATAAGACTTGTTTTATTATGTGATGTATTCCACAAAATTATGTAATAACTTTAAGGTTAGATTACCTAGGATTATTTGGAAATGATATAACTTTTTAATGGGGAAGATTATTATTTAAGTTATTTAAATTATGTCTTTATTCTTTGATTATGGGTAATTAGATGTAATAGTTTTGATAAGTGAACCCCAAATCCTGTGGGAATGAAGTACCTGGATTTGGGGGTGTCACAGGTTGGTATCAGAGCTTTAGGTTATAAACCTTAGGTGGGGAAACCTTAGGAAGTAACCTTTAAGGAAATAGAAAACATAGAGGTGTTTGACTCTTACCGAGTTTTAAGGAATGGATTAAGGTATCCATTGAAGCTGAATAATAAAAGACATTATATGCTATGTGTTAATAACTTATGTGCTCGCGAGTATCGAAAAATGTTAAGTAAAACTTAAAATATTTTGTTGTCAGGATGTCTAACGAAGGAGGATCCAGTCCAGCTAGAGAGGTGATACCTCAGATACCTATTGATGATGAGCCCCGGGATATTCATGTTATGCGGGAACAGTTGATCCAGGAGGATGTGCCTGTGACCGATCCCGAGGAGGTTAGTTCTGAGGATGTAGAGGAGGATGATGAGGAAGAAGATCCTGGTGAGTTTCCACCAAACTCCATATCAGTCGAGATGTATGATGCTTTATATGACCATAACATAGAGTTACCGGATGAGGTCGAGGAGCTGAAAGAGATGGTTGAGATGCATCACACTTCGATGGAGCAGAAGGATGCAGAGATTCAGGAACTCGACTCAAAAATTGGAAACACAGAGTGGGATCTAGTTCATACCAAGGGTCACTATGAAGACCTGTTGGCGGTGAACGAGAAGATGAAGACTGACATGGAGAAATTAAAAGATGACTTCAAAGAGGAATCAGCTAAGCGTGTAAGAGTAGAGGATGCGTGGATGAAGGCGACTCAACATGCAGACCGTGTTGAGGCTAAGGTCGAAGTGAAGAAAGCCAAAATGAAAGTGATGGATTATGCTTTTAATTCGGCGATTGATAGGGCCCAAGATCGAGTCTACTATTACCCACCTCAGTATGAGAATTCTCCGTGGTTCATGATAGATCGTAGAACGGCGTATCGTATCATAGAGGAAGAGCGTCGAGAAGCCTTACGACGTCTTAATATGCCTAGATAGGACAAGACTGATGATAATGTGTGGTTAATTATGTGAATAAATAAACTGTGAATTTCTTATTTTGATATAAATAAAGGGATAGTATGAATATGTAATCTTGGAACTTGTTTAGTTTAGGAAAGTGAATGTTTATAGCGGTTATGCTATCTTGAACATGTTTTAAAACGTTATGAATAAATAAAATATCAAAGTTTATTTGAAATGTTATGTGTTAAAGCTTTAATCTTGGAATGTTTAAGTTAAACTTTAAATACCCAAGAAGTTATGTAATGAGCTAATAAACGTATATCTTAACAGAAAATGCCTCCTATTAGAAGACAACCACGTCAGGAAGCACCTCTTAAGGGGTCTACTAATAATAATAATGAGACCAACGCTAATCCAGTTCAGCAGTTGGTAGCTCTGTTGACGGGTGCAATTGTGAATCAAACGCAAGCTCAAGTCACGACTTTCAAGGAATTCAAAGCGGTTGGACCGCCAAAGTTTCAAGGGTCTATGAATCCAGTGGAAGCTCAAACCTGGATCATGGAAATGGAGAAGGTGTTCGACGTTGCTAGAGTTAATGAAGATCAGAAGACTGCGTTCGTAACGTTCATGCTGAAGTCTAAAGCTAGCTACTGGTGGCAAGCAAATAAGGTTCGTGGAGGACAAGGAGTGATAGCATGGGATAGATTCAAGGAAATGTTTTTCGAAATGTACTTTCCAGTGAGTTCTCGAAATCAGTAGGAAGTATAATTTCTTGAGCTGAAGCAAGGAACAATGATGGTACCTGAATATGCTGCGAAGTTTAACGAATTGGCAAGGTTTGCCACTTATCAAGTCAACATTGATGAACGTAAAGCGAGAAGATTTGAACAAGGATTGAAGCCCAAGCTTTATAGCAAGGTTTCAATGTTCCAATTGAATACGTTTGCGGCTGTACTGGAGAAGGCAATTATCATTGAAGGTGGAGCGATGCCTTGACCAAGTACAATCAAGAACAAAAGAAGTGGAAGAATGAGAATGAAAATAAGGCTGGTGGAAGTAATGTTGGAAGTAACAATCAAAAGAGGAAATGGAGTGAGAATTCAACTACAGGAAGACAACAAGGAAATCAACAGAAGAAAAAGTTTGAGGCTTCCTCAACGTACGGGAAGAACCATACTGGGGTATGTTTGAAGGGAAATAGGGTGTGTTTCAACTGTGGTCAGGAGGGACACATTGCACCGAACTATTTTAGTCCGAAGAAAGTAGCATGTTTTACCTGCGGTTCAAAGGATCACATGGCTCGTGATTGTCCTAAGAAGCTAGCGGGAACTGCA